>BLSH010216262.1:509609-521368 GCA_018402905.1 Glandirana rugosa | reverse complement strand
TCAAGATTTTCGGCCCTCCGTCCGTAAGTCCACGTATTACACACAACCACCGCGATTTGACTTACATACTTTTTCTGGTTTACTGCCGTCTAATACTATAATATAGCTAGTATCCCACGTTATTTATCACTAGTGAGTTTACTCTGTCACTATATTCTATTTTATCTATTTTACGTATCCATATTTAATGACTTTTTTATACGAAAGTATGTATTATAATTATTTTTAGAATTATTTCACTGTTTCACAGGTATTTCACACTCTCATTTGAGTGATCACTATTTATTGCACCCTATGATCGATATAATATCATAATCTGCCGTCATTTGGTCTTTTTCATACATTCAGTTTAGCGCCACCAACACACATTATGCACCTGAATGCCTGCCTCCCGGCTTTTAGAACTCTTAGGGCCAGGGAAGGGGTTAATGCTGCAGATTGAAAAAAAATAATTTATGAAATGACTTGTTATAATTGTTACATTGTGGAAAAAATCTTGCCTTACCCTTAGGGCTCATTTAAATTTGCTTCAGCTTTAACACTCATTAAAGCTCCTACTGCTTCAACCAGCTTTTATGATATGTTTCGGATGCTTTGATGAGGCTTCGGTAGTGCTTCGATGAGGCTTCGGTAGTGCTTCGATGAGGCTTCACTGGTGCTTCTATGAGGCTTCAGTAGTGCTTCCATGAGGCTTCGGTGGTGCTTCGATGAGGCTTCGGTGGTGCTTCGATGAGGCTTCGGTAGTGCTTCGATGAGGCTTCACTGGTGCTTCTATGAGGCTTCAGTAGTGCTTCCATGAGGCTTCGGTGGTGCTTTGATGAGGCTTCGGTGGTGCTTCGATGAGGCTTCGGTAGTGCTTCGATGAGGCTTCACTGGTGCTTCTATGAGGCTTCAGTAGTGCTTCCATGAGGCTTCGGTGGTGCTTCGATGAGGCTTCGGTAGTGCTTCGATGAGGCTTCACTGGTGCTTCTATGAGGCTTCAGTAGTGCTTCCATGAGGCTTCGGTGGTGCTTTGATGAGGCTTCGGTAGTGCTTCGATGAGGCTTTGCTGGTGCTTCGATGAGGCTTCAGTAGTGCTTCGATGAGGCTTCGGTGGTGCTTCGATGAGGCTTCGGTGGTGCTTCAATGAGGCTTCAGTGGTACTTCCTTGACGCTTTGGTGGTGTTCCAGTGATGCTCTTTTAAAGCTTTGTTGATGCTTGGCAGATCCACTTTTATGAGCGTGGTTGTGCAGTCTCAGTAAGTGAATCTCGTCTTATCTGAGACTCCTCGTCTGAACGCTGGCGCAAGCAACTCTGGCCACCACGCATTTCAGGAACTTAGGGCTCATTTACACTTGCTTCGGCTTCAATGCACATTAACCTCCCTGGCGGTATTCCCGAGTGTGGCTCGGGGTGGAATTTCAGTACCATTAGCGGTGACCTCGAGCCACACTTGGGATCGCATGGCTGGATCCAGGCTGGGTTACTCACCTTGTCCCCTGGATCCAGCGATGTCCCCCGCGGTGTCAGCGTGTCTGTCCCTCCGCCCGATACCTCTGTGTGCCGGGCTCCGTTCCCTGCGAGCGTCGCGTCACACAGGGGCGGAGCCCGGAGGCAAATTCAAAAAGTGAAACACACAGCACACATACAGTACACTGTGATCTTATAGATTACATTACTGTATGAAATCATTTCACATCCCCTTTGTCCCTAGTGGTTTGCCCAGTGCCCTGCATGCACTTTTATATTATATTTGTCGTTCTTTCTGCCTGGAAACATGAGAATGGAATAAAAAAGCGTCCCTTTACGTCAAAATTGGTTTTTGATCAGCTAGAAAATAGCGATAGTAAATAAGAATCATTTGCAGAATTGAGTGATACTGATTTTTGGGGAAATTTATCATCAGAAACTGAAAGTGACGACAGCGACAATTCTGCAACTGAGCAAATTTCAGTGTTTTTGGTTTGATTCCATTATTGAATACATTTTATTATTATTATGTTATTATTTTTGATAATTATTTATAGTTATTTATTATATTATAATTTATGATTTCATGTTTCAAACTTTATCATACCCGGGATGTCTACTAGACTCTTGTTTGGACAGATTTAAGTGAGTTATTCCTAAGAATTACAGGCCTACAATATAAAACACCAAATTTCCATGCAAAATAATCGTACCGCTTTCAGCACCAAAAACCTGAAATAATCACCCCGCCAGGGAGGTTAAAGCTCCTACTGCTTCAACAAGCTTTATGATGTGTTTTTGATGCTTCGGTGATGCTTCAGTGATGCTGAAGCTTTGTCATAGACTTCTATGGAGGCTTTGAAGCACCACTAAAGCGACATGGGGTATAATTTTTTGAAGAAAAGCTGACTTCAAGGTGTAGTGGTAGAAGGTTGAAGCTCGCTTGAAGCACCTGCGGCTTTTGAGAGGCTTTAATTCAGCTTTATCTTCGCTTTGTTTTGGAGAAATTGCAGGTGTGAGCTATCAACAAACACACAGGGCATCGGCCAAGCTTCAATGAAGCCTCAAAAGAGCATCACTGAGGCAACGCCGAAGCATCAAAAACACACCATAAAAGCTTGTTAAAGCAGGAGGAGCTTTAATATGCGTTGGAGCCGAAGCAAATGTAAATGAGCCCTAAGTTCCTGAAATGCGCGGTGGCCAGTGATGCTTGCGCCAGCGTTCAGACAAGGCGTGTCATATAAGACGAGATTCGCTTACTGAGACTGCACGACCGCGCTCATAAAAGTGGACCTGTCATTGATACTTTTTTTCCACTGATCTTAAGAAATAGAAAATGTTAAAGATTTCAAGAATTTGGTAACGTGGAAAAAATGATTATCCTTTGCCGCGCTGCTGAGATAATCAATCTATTTTTCGGCACTGCTGTGTGCCACCATTTTTCTTGATACCCATCACATCTCTGCTTCATTAATAAAGGGACGCTCACAGGCAAGATGGCGCCGCACAGCAGAGTAGCGGGGCACCAGGTTATCTCAGCAGAGGGAACGTCATTTATATTTACATTGTAAGCTTGCAGGAGCAAGGCCCTCCTCACCCTCTTGTATTGTATTGCCCCCCCCCTTTTTATTTTAAAGCGTCGCGCAAACTGTTGGCGCTATATAAATCCTGTATAATAATAGTCATTTATATCAACAGCATACTTACCCACAGGTGACAGGTTTACTGCAATAATAAAAGGGACTCTAAGCAGGATGTGAAATTCTGACAGCGGGCAGGAAATATTAACCACTTCCTGACCGCGTGTGACTATCCTGTGTTCAGGCGTTAGCAAATGCGGCGAGATAATGACAAAATAATGGAATATTGTCTTTTCTTTTTTAAGTCACTTTATATCCGCTTCCTGCAGATTGCGCAAAATCCTTTGCCTTTTCTCTCTGCGCTGTGTTTGGCAGAGATATCTATGATGTCATAATGACGGACGCCGCTGCTAACCGCCATTGAGAAGCTACCTGTCATTGTTTACCTAGCATGGGGTAATGTGAGCTGCACTCTGATTGGTCGCACTGGGTAACACCCCTACTGCGCTGATTCTAAAATCACCTACAATGTAATGATCAGAATCAGTTTGGGTAACGGTGCTGCCAAGGTGCGCAGTGGGCCAGGTGAATTTTTGATATTAAAATAGCGCAATTGTGACATTTTTGCTTGGTGAAATAATGATCTTGTTACACGTGTTCCTGTGGAATGCGACATCTGCGGCAGAAATAGGGAAATCTCTATTGGTAACATTTTCTGTGCGGCGTATCATTGAAAAGGTCGCATAGATTTTGGGCGCTTTGATTGGGCACACTAGTGAGCCAAGCAGTAGGGGGCGCAGGACCCCTTATCGTTTATGGCCATTGCTGCATAAGAGGTCATTTGTTGCAATTTGCAACATTTTTGGCAACAATTTTGCACGTAATTTCCTTGTTGCAATTTCTAACTCTGTGCCATTGGGCCCACAATGGGCAAAGTCTTAGGCTACATTCACAACTGTCTTTGAGCTCTTTTGAGGCGTTTTTTTTTTTGGGCGTTTTTGGCGTGTTTTTTCACATTTGTATGCAGAGATTTGGGCTTTGGCATTTTTTTTTTATTAGCCAATAGAGAAAACTACTATCTGTTGCATCATTTATTGCTAGTTTTTTTTAGCTTTTCCATTAGCTTTTATTTCTTCTTTTATTATTATTCATTTATTATAATGTTTTTTTGTTAGGGGGTGTGAGTTCAGTTTAGGTTAGGGTTATTTATTATTATTTTATTTATTTTTTATCTTATGTTATTTATTATTATTATATTAATAATAATAAATGAATAATGAAACGTAAAATAAATACACAATTGAATAAAAATCATAAATAGAAAATAAATAAATTCAATAAATTAATACTAAGTAACAATAAATAAATAATGAACCCTTAACTTTAACCCTTACCCCTTAAAAAATAAAATAATAGTAAATAACTAAACACCCTAACACAAAAAAATTATTATTAATAATGTATTTTTTTTTGTTCGAGTTTGGGTGTTGTTATTTTATTATTAATAATAATAATAATAATAATAATAATATATTTCATTTTTTAAGGTCAGAGGTTAATTATTATTTATGAATATATTATCACATATTATTCATTTATTTTACTTATTTATGTTGATTTTTAGTTAATTGGGTATTTATTTTACATTTATATATTCATATATTATTATTATGTTTTATTTTATTTTTTTCTTTCATTTGAGCAGAAAACCGCGCAAAAACTGGCGCATTTCCATACATTTCTATGGGGATAAAAACACGCCAAAATGCCCAAATCTGCCCGATTCAAGTTCCAGAACTTGGTTGAGCTTCAGGCGTTTGCCTTCAGGTGACTTGGAGTGGAGATGAGAGCCGTCTCCATAGAGAATAATTGATTTTTTTCCCCTCCAGTGTTTTTGAGCTTCAAGCTTCCAGCAGATAATCTCTCAGGTGTGAATGGGGCCTTATAGTTTGTTTAGCCATAGACCAAGTAGTAAGACCCTGGCAGCACGCAGGGAACCTGGCAGCAGACTCTCTGCAGAGGTTGGACACTCCACCTGTTGAATCACAGCTAGAGTTGTCCAATCAGCAGGGAGTGGGAACTTTCCTGATTGGTCTGACTTAGTAATGAGGCTTATTAGACCTCTGCAGAGAGACCGCTGCTTCAGTGGGTCCTTCTCTGTAGTATGCTGGCAGGGGACAGGCTTTAAAGGAAAGGAAATTAAATCTAAGACTTTGCACACCTTTTTGTTTTGGTGCAGCTGGAACATATTTAACGTATTTTAAATTGAACTTTTAATAAACATTCAAAATCATGGGGTGCGGGGATTGTCAGCTGACTTTTTACTTTTGCCTTTTTGAATTTAGATGGCTTTTCTGTTGGGAGCCCAGTCAGTATGAGCTTTGGCTACAGAAGGAGAGTGGTTTGCAGTGGGAATTGAGCAAACATAGGCTGTAGGGGGCAGCACAGCCAATCACACATTATATTGGCGACCATCGGTGATGGATTGTTTGTTGATTTCCATTGGTGGAACAGGGTACTGTACTCACTCTAGGGGCAGATCCATGACAACCTGGGCTCAAATGACTTGGCTTTAATAATGCTGCCATCATTTAACTTGAAAAACAGAGGACATCTAGTGGTAGAAAAGAAGTATTGCATGGGATTCAAGGTGAGTATAGCACTTAAAAATATTGTGCACAAATGCTTGTATGAATAAAGTTACAAAAGGTACCATAAAAGTCCTTTTAAAGCTTACGCATCTTCAAAGAATTCAGAAAATCCAAAGAGTTGTGAGGATGTAGACATCAAAGAACGCATAAAACCGTTTGCCTGGGGCAAAGAAGTATAAATCCAGCACTGGCTGGAGACAGATTGAACGGATTGTGGAATTTTTATGTAGATTTTACAGGTAAAGTGATCTTTTGTAGTCTGTATCTGCCGCTGTTCCTTACACAGTTCCTCCTTCTCCCACAGATGACGCCGGAGGAAGGCCAAGTGTACGTGGTGACCGGAGGATGCGGCTTTCTTGGCTCTCACCTGGTCCGAATGTTGATAGAACGATGCAATAACTTGTCTGAAATCCGAGTGTTCGACCTACACATGGATGAGACCCTCGGGACCCTCGGCAATGGTGAGTGATAGTAACCCAACTCCAAGACACCTTCAATACCCCAAGAGGTACCAGAGACCCCTCACCTTCCTCGCCAAATTCCTCTGTCATGTTTTTCATTCCTTTCTGTGATATGGATCGAAATTTGGCCGGTCCCTGCTGAATTTTCCTTCACCATGAATTGGGGGACCCCACTATGGGGATTTTCTCTCATGGAGATAAGGGGAACCCCACTGTGGAGGTTTCCCTTAACAATAATGCAAGGACCTGACTGGGGAGATTTTCCTCAACAAGAATTGAAGGACCTCACTGGGGAGATTTTTCCTCACCAAGCTTTGTGGGACCCCACTGGGGTGATTTTCCCTCACCAAGAACCTGGGAATCCCACTAAGGAGGTTTCCCCTCTCCAAGAATCGTGGGACCCCGCTGTGGAGCTTCACCATAACCAAGAATTATGGGACCCCACTGGGGTGATTTTCCCTCACCAAGAACCTGGGAATCCCACTGAGGAGGTTTCCCCTCTCCAAGAATCGTGGGACCCGCTGTGGAGCTTCACCATCACCAAGAATTATGGGACCCCACTGGGGTGATTTTCTCTCACCAAGAACTGGGGAATCCCACTGTGGAGATTTTCCCTCACCAAGAATTGTAGGACCCCACCATGGAGATTCTCCATCATCAAGAATTGTGATGGGGCTTCCTGGGGTGATTTTCCTGACCAGGAATTGAGGGACCCCATTGGTGAGATTTTCCCACACCAAGAATTGTGGGACCCCACTTGGTGATTTTCTCTCACCAAGAATTGGGAGACCCCACTGTGGTGATTTCACTTCACCAAGAATTGCAGAATTCCACTGGGGTGGAAATTAAAGGTAATGCTCCTGTTCACATGATCGGATTCTAGGGAAGGCTGGGTGTTGTTTGGCTCTGTCCTGTGACTTTAAATGAACTCCAAAATGAACACCTCTGATGACGTCTGATTAAGACGAAACATGTTGGGTGGAGCTTGGTTGCTTGATGTCAATTCGCACTAAACTTTTATAGAAAGGTGATGACATGCTTGATTTGATCATATACTTTTGAGTATTCCAGAATATTTTAATAAATATTGAAGTACTTTTTCATACTACACCATGAGGTGGTTTTCTTCACCCCTTTGCATGTATGGTGATCTGACCTCTGGAGGGATTATCCAAGAAGGGAGACCACAATTGAGCCATAACTTCTGTGATTTCTATTGGAAGTCTGGCCGTGTCTGGTGGCTGATTGAGCGCTGTTTGACCACTTATAATTTGGTGGTCCATATCTGAGGGTAAGAGGCCCAGGGTGCTGTGGTGTTGGTGGAGGATCTTTTCACCATTTATGGGAGGTTATTAGACATACACCTGAGGTGCTCTTTATTCTTTGGATTTATATGGACATTTTTGAAGGGCTTTCTTTATTTTTTAAAAGGGTTGCATTTTATCTTTATACATTATATTGTCAAAAGTATTGGGACAACTGCCTTTTCCCAGTCTTAGTCCATAGGGTATTGAGTTGGCCCACCCTTTCAAGTTATAACAGCTTCAACTCTTCTGGGAAGGCTGTCTACGTGGTTTAGGAGTGTGTCTATGGCAGGGGTCTCCAAACTAGGACCTCCAGTTGTTCAGGAACTACAATTCCCATCATGCCCAGCGCCAGCAACAGCTGGTGAAATCTTAGGATGGGGGGGAGCGCTAGATCCTGCCCTTCCTTTTTGAACCCTCCCACTTATAAGTCCCACCCCTTATAGTTTCCACCCCTTGTGTCAGGAGTATACAGCCCAGCATCACCAGATAGGGAATACCGCATCACCAGATAGGGTATACAGCATCACCAGATAGTGGTATACAGCATCACCAGATAGGAGTATACAGAGTCACCATATAGCAGTATACACTTACAGAGCACCAGATAACAGTATACAGAGTCACCATATAGCAGTATACAGAGTCACCATGTAGCAGTATACAGAGCCCCAGAAAGCAGTATACAGTCACCATATAGCAGTATACAGAGCCCCAGATAGCAGTACACAGAGTCCCAGATAGGGTATACAGTCACCAGATAAGGTATACAGGGTCCCAGATAGGATATACAGGGTCCCAGATAGGGTATACAGAGTGCCAGATAGGGTATACAGAGCCTCAGATAGGGTATACAGAGCCCCAGATAGGGTATACAGTCACCAGATAGGGGTATACAGGGTCCCAGATAGGGATATACAGGGTCCCAGATAGGGTATACAGGGTCCCAGATAGGGGTATACAGGGTCCCACATAGGGGTATACAGGGTCCCACATAGGGTATACAGTCACCAGATAGAGTATACAGAGCCCCAGATACGGTATACAGTCACCAGATAGGGGTATACAGGGTCCCAGATAGGGATATACAGGGTCCCAGATAGGGTATACAGGGTCCCAGATAGGGGTATACAGGGTCCCAGATAGGGTATACAGTCACCAGATAGGGTATACAGAGCCCCAGATAGGGGTATACAGGGTCCAAGATAGGGGTATACAGGGTCCCAGATAGGGGTATACAGGGTCCCAGATAGGGTATATAGGGTCCCAGATAGGGACCCTATATAGGGTATACAGTCACCAGATAGGGTATACAGGGTCCCAGATAGGGTATACAGGGCCCCAGATAGGGTATACAGAGCCCCAGATAGGGTATACAGTCACCAGATAGGGGTATACAGGGTCCCAGATAGGGTATACAGTCATCAGATAGGGGTATACAGGGTCCCAGATAGGGTATACACTCACCAGATAGGGGTATATACGGTCCCAGATAGGGGTTTGCGGCGCCCCCCCCCAAGTCGGGACAAGTCCCGCACTTACCCCATCTAACAGGCAGGCAGGAGTTTGCAGAGATTAGCATGCTGCTGTCAGTATGCAGAGGTAGCGCTTGCGGTGAGAGTGCTGAAGCCTGGAGACTGGAGTCTGGCTTCTCTCTCCATGGCCAGAAGTGACGCAGAGGCTCCACCGAGATCAATCACCGCCGGTGGTGATTGATTGACAGTACCAGGAGCCAATAGGCTATTTTTTGGGGGGGGCGCCCGGGCACCCCCTATGGGCGGGCCGCCACTGCCTAGCCCTAGTCATGTCTGTGAATGTCAGAGTTTTACAATGCATCATGGGATGTGCAGTTCTGCAAGAGCTGGGGGGCGGTAGTTTGGTCTATGGGAATGGGAATGTTTGACCGTTCTTCCATAAGCGCATTTGTGAGGTCAGGCAAGGATGTTGAATCAGAAGGCCTGGCTCGCCGTCTCCACACTAATTCATCCCAAAGGTTTTCTATCGGGTTGAGGTCAGGACTCTGTGCAGGCCAGTCAGGTTCCTCCACCCCAAACTCGCTCATCCATGTCTTTATGGACCTTGCTTTGTGCACTGGTCCAAATCATTTGGTGGGGGGGGGGGGGGGGATTATGGTGTGGGGTTATTTTTCAGGGGTTGGGCTTGGCCCCTGTTCCAGTGAAGTGAAGGAACTCTTAAGGCGTCAGCATGCCAAGACACTTTGGACATTTTCATGCTCCCAACTTTGTGGGAACAGTTTGGGGATGGCCCCTTCCTGTTCCAACATGGCTGAGCACCACTGCACAAGGCAAGGATTATAAAGACATCGATGAGTGACTTTGGGTTGAAGGAACTTGACTGGCCTGTGCAGAGTCCGGACCTCAACCCTAATGGAACACCTTTGGGATGAATTAGAGTGGAGACTGTGAGCCAGGCCTTCTCATCCAACATCAGTGCCTGACCTCACAAATGCTCTTCTGGAAGAATGGCCCAACATTCCCATAGACACTCTCCTAAACCTTGTGGACAGCCTTCCCAGAAGAGTTGAAGCTGTTATAGCTGCAAAGGGTGGGCCAACTCAATATTGAACCCTACGGACGAAGACCCCATACACACTATTAGATTTTCTGCAGATTTTTGTCTTCAGATTTACCAAAACCATGTAGTGCAAGAACCTGCCTGATTGCATACAAATTGAAACTCCTAAGGTTTGACCTCATATTATATGGTTTGGGTTAATCTGAAGACAAAAATCAGCAGAAAATCTGATAATGTGTATGGGGTCTAAGACTGGGATGCCATTAAAGTTCATGTGCGTGTAAAGGCAGGTGTCCCAATACTTTTGACAATATAGTGTATGTGGCTCTTGTTGCCGTATAATACGTTTTCATGTATGATTGTGTAATCTGCGTTGGTCATGTGATCGCATGGTTTCCCAATTTAAAGGGAATGCTCCTGTTTACATGATTGGATTCTAGGGAAGGTTGGGTGCTGTTCAGCTCCATCCCGTGACTTTACAGAATTAAAGCAGTTGGCCTACAAGCTTTTCCGGTAACAAATGCTTCCTTCTCTGCCTTAGTAACTCCTAGAGGAGGCCTAATCAGCCATAATCAGCCATTGCAGAATGCTGTGCAGTCTTATCAGCCTTGAACAGAAAAGTCAGAGCCCAGGAATTAGGACAAAGGTCCTCAGTCACACTCACCATGAATGGTGTAAGCCGAGCAATCAAAAATTATTGCAATGCTGCAATAATGACATCATAATTACGCTCCACTATGGCAGAGCAATTTACGATCTTCTCGCAGAATATTTTTAAATTTTTTTTTTTTTTCCAGCTGTACAGGTGAGTGATAAATGTGTGTAAATTCTATGTAAACTTTATGAATTTATAGCTACATGGGGTAGGAAGGTCCCCCGACACCCAAGGTGAAGATACCAAAGAGCACCACCCTCCTTGAGTTGCATAGAATGGCCAGACTGGGGTAGGGCGCTATAATGACAGCTGCTGGCCATGGATTTGCACACTTGGAAAACCAACATTTGTGATGTAGATAAACTAGAGGAAATTCCTGGTAAGGGGCATGGTGAAGCAAAGCCAGGATTTTTTCAAGATTGTGATAACCAACATTTGTTCTTCCATCCTGGAAAAAAGATAGCTCGCACCTTGTTACATTTTATTTTACAGTTTGTTTCTTAAGAGCAGCCTTTCTCAACCAGGGTTCCTCCAGAGGATGTTAGGACCCATACACACTAGGAACTGCATTGGAACGCTGTGCAGTTCCTGTGCGATTCACATGCAGTGCTGTGCAGTGCGATTTCAGCCCATGCACATTGCATGGATTGAAATCACACCACACAGCACTAAAAGTAGTGCTGTGGAGCTGGATTGCATGGTACTGTGCGGGCAAATTTACTGCATTTGCAACCTGCGTTTGGGGTGTTGTTTGCGTTGCACTGACATCCACTGCAGATTGCAAGGGCAGTGCGATTGGAATGTGGTGCGGGAAACCACACAGGAACACAGTTTCCTGCACTGCATTCTAGTGTGAACAGGCCCTAAGAGGTTCCTTGAGCAATGGCTGCTCCTAAAATAGTTACTACAGACACTAATTATCTTTTAAACTATCTGTAAGGGGGCATTCTTCCCACTGACCACCAATGTAAGGAGCAATGGCGTCACTCATGTTGGTGTCACTTCAGGGCTGCCATGGGGGAGGGACAGCCCATTCACATGTAGGGGGCCAAAGCCCCAGCTAACAAGACAGACTTGTTGCTACTGTAGTAATTAGCAAGGGAGAATGATGAAAATCACGACA
>BLSH010216262.1:488965-503932 GCA_018402905.1 Glandirana rugosa | reverse complement strand
ATATAGTCATAATATAATGTAATTTAATAAACATAATATCATAATGAAAAATATGTAATGAACATAAACATAATATCATATATATCATATATTATATATAAATATAGTATAATAGAATCAGAACATAATACAATACCGTATAATGTAAGTTAATAACACAAACATAATTTATCATAATATTAGGACCGTACAGTTTGAATCCTTTTCGTTTCAAGTTTTATTCTTTTTCCTTGGGTCGACTCCTCCGGACGACTACCGGTGTGGAGGGAATAATGTGTTAAAAAAAAACGAAATACTATGATAAAAACATAATACAACATAACATAAGATATATGATATAAATATATATTATATACTATATATACTATAATACAAATACAAGTAATGTATAAAAAGTAATACTATAATACAAATAATTTAATGTAATATAATACTGATATAATATAACATTCATTTAATGCAATTTAATGCTAATATAACATAATATATTATACAAATACAGTAATTTAATGCAATATAATACTAATATACAAATACAGTCAATTAATGCAATATAACATAATATAACATAATACCAATATATTACACATACAATAATTTAATGTAATGTATAATATACAAATACAGTAATATATACAAATACAGCAATTTAATATAGTATAATACGAATACAAATCTAAAACAAATACAGTAATGTAATGCAATATAACATAATACTAATATGATATAACATGATACTAATATTATACTAACATATAATACAAATACAGTAATTTAATTTAATATAATATAATATACAATACTAACAGGATACAAATATAGTAATTTAATGTAATATAATACTAATATGATATAACACATTATGATACTAATAATATAATACTAATAATACAAATACAGTCATTTAATGCTATATAATACAAATACAGTAATGTAATGCAATATAACATAATACTAAAATGATATAACTTAACATGATACTAATATTATGCTAACATATAATACAAATACAGTCATTTAATGCAATATAATACTAATATAATATAATATAATACAAATACAGTAATTTAATGCAATATAATACTAATATGATATAACACATTACGATACTAATATAATACTAACATAATACAGTAATTTAATGCAATATAATACTAATATGATATAATACAAATAATTTAATGTAATATAATATAATATAATAATCAGTCGACGTGCTTACAAGAAACATGCTGATAGGAGGATATGGCAGAATGAGAGATGGGCTCATTATTGTGCTACTTCTCCTTTCACTGTCCAGTCACAGGTTGGGGGTGCGTCCGGGATGTCCTGGGAGGAAGTGGGTTGAAAGATGATGACCATCAGACAGAGGACATCTAGTAGCAGAAAAAAAGTAATGCAGGAAAAATTTTCTGCACTGAAGTTGAATTTTGCATAAAAAAAGCCAGTAGCAATATTGTATCTATTACCATGGTATTCATTTGTATCTTGTTCTTTTTGGCTGGAGTTCTGCTTTCAATTTTAAAGTGGGTGTGAGCAATTTGTGCCAGCACATAAACTCCACATCTCCTGTTTAAAACTAATATAATATAACACAAGTACAGTAATTGAATGTACTATAATATAACATATAATACTAATATGATACAAATACAGCAATTTAATGTAATATAATACTAATATGATATAATATAACACATTAATGATACTAATATAATATTGTGATGCAAATATAATGTATTTAATTGTATTCTGAGTGAAGCTGTTATCTATAGTTCCCTGGCTGTACATGGGAATGTGATTGGACAAATGCAAAAATGTAATAAATTGCATCTCCAAGAATGTTCTATTAGTTATGGATAGAGAAGAGGACTCCTGGCAGCTGTTCTAGCTGTCTCTCTGTGTCTCTTTATTAGTCATGGTGGTTATTGTCACTCAGACAGGAAGTGAGAGGAAATGTAGAATATTCCACCTGTGCTTCATTTCTGCTCTCTCACAATATAAGTCTCTGGGTCAGGCCTGACTTATGCACTATCTGTGTGGCCGGAGTTTTATTTTAGTAGTTGTGTATTATGAAGTATGCAGGAATGTCTGGAAAAACGAACGGCAGCTAGAGGGAGCAAATCTGCTTAGGGGATACAGTAATGGAAATATGGAACAGCAAATGTAAAAGTCAGAACATAAAGTAGGCAAAAACCCTAAACTGCCATAGTCAATGCAAATTGTTCATTGGTTCCCTCCTATGAGTTGGTGATGTAGCAGATTTTAATCAGATGTCACAGAGACTCCACAGCCCGCCACCCAGTGTGAAAGAGAACATTGATAACATCTCTTGTTAATGATTTCCTGTCCTCTCCGTAAATTGATTCAATTGGTGTCAATATATTTTGTGATTATTTTCATGCCTGAAACAAACCAAAATGCAAATTGTTGAATAGTCTTTGGATCTTTGTCTCACCATTGGCCAGTCTGATAATCTGCATAAAGATTACTTACATAATATACTTTGTGAATATGTGTTACTTATGCCAAGATATTTTCAACTGAAGCCAACATTTTTTATTTTGGACAGAGTAACTGTACTGTAGCAGCACAAAGAGCCAATCAGTTGAGTTGCTGACAAGAAACATGCTGATAGGAGGACAGGCAGAATGACAAAGAGATGGGCTCATCACTGTGCTACTTTTCCTTTCACTGTCCATTCACAGGTTGGGGGTGCGTCCGGGATGTCCTGGGCTCAGAGGAAGTAAGTTGAAAGATGATGACCATCAGACAGAGGACATCTAGTGGCAGGAAAAAAGTAATGCAGGAAAAAGTTATACACTGAAGTTGAACTTTGCAGAAAAAAGCCAGTTTTGATATTGTATCTATTACCATGGTATTCATTTGTATCTTGTTCCTTTGGGCTGGAGTTCTGCTTTACATTTTAAAGTGGGTGTGAGCAATTTGTGCCAGCACATAAACTCCACATCTTCTGTTTTTTTTGGCATGGTGTAAAAGGTTATAAGGAGCCTGAAGAACTTTCAGTATTCCATGGAAACACTGAGCTCTTAGGAACCTGGAAACATCGAGTAAATTTGGAAAAGCAATTACTATATAATGGAATCCAGGTGAAAGGGCACTGAATGATGTTGCCCAGAGCTTTATAAAGTCCATGGTCTATGTCATAACTAAATGTGATCCAAATGTTTCTGGGCGTTGAAGATCAGGCAGAGGGCTGACATAATGACTTCTGTAAATCTTTAATACAATCTAAGATTTCAGCGCTAAAATCTGATGAACTGAATGTTAGTGGTAAAAATTTGTGCCATGTGGTTTGATCATTTACAGTTCCGAAAACTGGCATTCTTGATGAAGAAGGAGTTTTGGTATAGGCACACTTCTGTTTGCATTTGTGCACATATGCCACACCTGATCAATTAGTTTAGCACCCCAGAAAAGTAACTTTCTGGGGCTCGGGTGCTGAGGGATCATCTGAAAACACAAGGAGTCCTGTCCAGAGGAACAGAAGGAAGAATGAGCGCAGCAGGAGCCAGTGGATCATGGCAGCTGCCGGACGATGTAGACACTTTATACCGCGTACTATTCAACGACAGTCTGCATAATTCACAAGCAAGTCTGTGCACTGCCCACACAGGTTCACTTGGTAGAAATTAAAACCCTCCGTTGCACATGCAGTATTCTTTTCTTGTCCCCTGGGCAGAATCCAATTAAAATGTCTAGGGGGTGTGTTATAGGTATAATGCCCAGTGGAAACATCCTTAACCCCTTAACACTGTGCCTCCCAGCCCTTTAAGGGGTCTCTGATTCCGGAAGGCAGGGCTTATGATCTTGTGATCACCGTGATTGGCTGTGACAGCGGTCACTGATTAGAAAGCTCCCGATCGCAAGTAGCAATCGGGAGCTTTCCGTTAGGCACCGGTAACTGTTCCGGGAGCATGCAGGGCACACGCTCTTGGCACAGGTTTGTTTACATTTAGGTACGCAAATATGCAGCCTCTTGGCGTCAAGGCCCACCTGCCGAGAGGCCACATATTTGTGTACTCTCTGTCCCAAGAGGTTAAAGTGTCATTAAACCCAGACAAAGAAAACTCTCATTACATGCTATATAACTGGGTGTTCATACTCATAATGCCACTAAAGCATTTGTTTTGTGTAGAGTGAAAATATGCCTGGTTGATCCTGCCTTCTGCTGTCCCTCCCATCTTCTCTGTGTCCCCATTGTAGCTTAAGATTGTGTAGACCTGTTGATGTACTCACTGGAGCATGCTCAATTTCCATTTCCTTCTAAGCTCTTAATTCCCTCCTTTTTCTTATCTGTGCAGCCCACATGACTATATAGTCACACGTGTAAGCATGTATCCAGTGGTAAATGACACTCCCCTCCCTCCCTCCTTCTCCATGTCCTATTGCTAAACACTATGGGGCTGGGATATAGTATGCTGGTTGATTATGTTCACTAAGAAGCTTACAAATACCCTTTTAATCTAAATCAATATTGAATATCAAATGTAGTTGCTAATAACTGAGAAAAAAGAGCCTTGGATGCATATGCATCTGTACAAAATTAAAGCTAGTGTCAATCATCTTTGGCTTTGCCTACACCAAAATAATGCACAAAAATACACTTTTGATGTTTACTAAATATTTATAGGGAGCTGTACAACGGTTATTTGATATTTATAAACTAATTTGAATTGCTCTTCTGAAACTTTTTTTTAAACCATATGACTGCCACAACACCAATCAGGACGGGCTAGACCCAGACTCATACTGTAGAGCGCTTACATCAGCAGAGTAATAGAAGGTCTTCCCAAACTTTAAGATCTTTCCCCGCAGATGCCAAAGGACAGGGAAAGATCATGTGACCACACAGAGCACTGTAGGAATAAGAGATTTAGAGAATTAAAAAAGAACAAAATACAGTGGCATAATATATATGATTTATGTGACTGAATTATGGAAATGAACACTTCCCTGTTTAGCCTCACTTTAATGCCAGTTACTCTGGGTAAGTCTTTATTTCTATAGGACAAGGCTTCACAATCCAAAAAAACAGCATATCATTTATCAGGATGAAATTATGATTTGCTAGAGACCAAACATGACACGTATATGAGCTGTACTGCTACAGTATTTAATAATAATCAAATGTGTCCTACTACCCTTCTGTATTTTGGCATTTTCTTCTACATTAATGTAACCACTTTTTAGGGAGGTTACCTCATTACAGCAGAACTTGTGGAATGTGTTAAAAGTTGGCTTTCGAAGTTCAGCCATAGGGCAATATCCCAGCTTCACAGTTGTGTATTCCTAAATTGCACACCAGACAATTTACAATGTAACCAATTTCGAGGGGTCATCCTCCTATGTCCTTTAAAGGATCTGACCTAATTATGGTTTATTATGCCTCTCTATTTCTTCTAAATTGACTTCATGACTACTTAGCTCAGACTGTCAATTTTAATATGATCATCTTGTTAACGACTTTGGAATTTTGGGAAAATTAGAGTGGTATTGTGTTCATCCCCACTTCCACCTACTCCCCCCCCCCCCACCCCCACGAAGTTTGCGGTTTGGCAGACCTCATTGTCATCACCCTCATGAACTTCTCCCTGACTGTTAGGTCTTGACTAGACATCTGAGCCTCTTTGTGTAGCCATACACCTCTCCTTTAGTAGCAGGGAATGGAATCAGTAAATCATTAATGATGCTCAGGGAAATCATCAGGCAATAGGCTTAATTCACTAAACTGTGGTATTTGTCATAATGGTCCTTAATTTCAGCAACGTGACTGTTATTTTCAGCTCTTGTTGGCTGTTATAGCAAACCAAAGTGTCATTATGGAAAAAAAACTATTGTTACAGCTGGTAAATTGATGTGTATGTCTTGGCTAATGTAGAGTTTTGTCATCCTGACCCTTTCCAGATTTCTTCAGGCCGGTCAGTCAGGATTATGAGGATTAGTGGATTAGAATATGTGCTTGATTTTGACAGCTAGGAAAAAAATTGCATTCCTCAGTCACAACTGTGTAAACACATTTATTAAGATGAATTCCCCATGGTGTGAAGATCCTCTCGCTGCATTTCCTATAATATAAAATATGTAAAAATCCATCTGGGGTAGCGGGAACCCTTCACAAAGGGCACAGCAAGAGTGCAGGACCTATGAACCCATTATCTAATGAAATCTCATCACAAAATAAATAAAAAACAAGGGCTACCTCTTTAATCCCTTGAAGAGCTACAGTAGAATCTTCAGCCTTCCCCTGGTCCCTTGGTCCCCAAGGTGGCTTCATACACTGTCCACTGTATCATTCATGACTAAAGCTGGCCATGCACCAGTAGAATTTCATTCAGACACGTGTACAGAAATTCATTAAAATTGTTCTTCAGATAATTATAGACTCAACAATTTCTTAGAAAAATTCAATAAGATTGCCATGCCAATGTTTTGAATTATACGTTTAAATCTGGGGTGCACATATGCTTTACAATAAGTAACATTTTTCCACATGAAATACCGCATTCATAGTTTAAAGTTTGTGCATTTGAGAAATCTTCCAAACCTCCCCTTTGATTTTCCTCATAAATAAAAAACAGTCACCTGTTTGACCCCATTAACTATTAGAAAACTAAACCAATGTTCAAAAAACAAACTCTTTGAACTACATTCTACTGTTGTATGGTCAACTTTGGGGGCAGAACACATTATTTCTCACCCTTATCTGCCAAACAGTGGGTTAACAATAGCCATGGCAGCCCATGCAGCTGCTATGGAGGCTGGGATAGCTAGGGGGTTCCATTTGAAAGGCCGTTAACGAAATCTAAATGATGAAGTCTCCAATATAGAAGGCTGGAGTCAGACCTCAGGATCATCATTACAGATCCACCCCCCTCCCATGATGGATTTGCTTACCCAGGGCAGCCATCAGACATTTTGGGGCCCCTTACACAGCTTTAGACCTGGGCCCCCCCATCTGACCACATTCCCCAGGGCCCGCCCACTGGCTATCCCACCACATCCGCCCACTGGCCAGGGGTGTACACATGTCGCAGCCACAGTAAAGAATTATACACCTTGTCACACTTACCAGGTGTAGCCTGCCAGGCATGACCCATTCAAGTGAAGTGTGCAATGCATGCTAGAGTGGGACCCAAGGGGTCAAAAAAAAACAGTTCACAGGCAGCACAGCCTCACCCGATGCTTGCAATAAGACCTCGTGCCAAGCCATAGGTGCTAGAGGTCCCAAACATGGACCATTTGTGGTCCAAGGGGCCCTCTCCATGTGACCCAAGTTTGGTATTTTACCGCCTATGTTTCGGGAAAACGGTGTCCCCAAACTGGGTGCCCCCCTCATATAGACTCCAATGCTAAGTCCGAGATTCACCAGACAATTGCCGGTCAATGACTGGTCATTTTGAGGACCCGATACGGCCGAACCATAGGTGTTGGAGGTCCCAAACTTGGACCAGTTGTTGCCCAGGGGGGCCTCTCTATGTGACCCAAGTTTGGTGTTTTTATCAGTTATGGTTCGGGGGAACGGCGTCCCCAAACTGGGTGTCCCTCTCCCATAGACTCCAATGTTAAAGACGGCTAAAGTCTTTGTTGTAAGGGCCCCTTGAGACACTGGGGCCCCTTACAGTACTGCCTGTACCCCCCTGATGGCGGCCCTGTGCTTACCTGTCTTGGCATTGTAGACTTATTGCCTTCTGAACTTCAGATTGCAAATTACCCTATATGGCCAATGCAGTCATAATCCCAGAGTTTCTCCACTGCTATAACCCTATATATCTAATGAAGCCACAAATCCCAGGGTTTCTCTTCTGCCATAACCCTATACATCTAATGCAGTCATAAACACCAGAGTGTTTTCTCTGCTATTACCTTGTATGACCAATGCAGTCACAAATCCAGACTTTCTCCTCTGCTATAACCCTGAGTCTCTAATGCAGTCACAAATCCCAGAGTTTCTCCTCTGCTATAACACTGAACCTTGAATATGGTTACAACTCCTGGTGTTTCTCCTCTGCTATAACCCTGAATCTCTAATGCAGTCACAAATCCCAGAGTTTCTCCTCTGCTATAACACTGAACCTTGAATTCGTTCACAACTCCTGGTGTTTCTCCTCTGCTATAACCCTGAATCTTTAATGCAGTCACAAATCCAGCATTTCTCTTCTGCTATAACTCTGTATGTCTAATGTAATCACAAAAAAAGTTCCACAAAAAAAGTTTGAAGAAGCTAGAGTTTAAACATTTCTGTATTGGGGTTTAAAATAGCCATGCGCAAGATCACTAATTATGTTATTATAATATAAAATAAAATATAATTATGGTCATTATTATTATTGCTCCTACAACTATATTCTTTATCCAGAGCTCTGGTCCCCAGTAGCCTACTGACTATGCTGATGGATCTTCTATCTCCTTGAGTTGGACTTGCTTTATGTATTGATCAATGACACATATTCTCACAATTGCTACAGAGTGAGTTAGCTGGAGGGGCCCCATTTAAAGTTGGCTATGATCCATAGTTAAGCTCCTGATACCAAAGACTGAATTATCACTCCTGGGTGCAGTGACACTTAAACTGAATGCACAGAAAAAGTGAACAAAGGCGTTAATCATTAATGCAAATATGAAGTTGGAGGCACCGGGATGTGGTTGGGGGTGACAAAGATATCTTTTGTGTAGCGATAAGCCGTGTGAATTCTGGCACCAGTGGTGACATTGGAGACAGAGTGAGATAAAGTCATAAAAACATTTCTCTTTCTATGAGTTAAACAGAAAAGCTGTAATCATTCCCCAGACCAGGCGCACAGTAATATTTATATTTCCGGCCAACATTGACTGACACGGCGTGGGCCTGTAATTAGCACCAACGCAGAATCGCTGACATAATCCCCCAGAAGGCACAGAGAAAGAAAACTGCTGATTGATGAGTGTGCCAATTCCAACGCCCACAGAGTTCAGGAAGAGGTGTGCAAGGCCAGCAGAAAGGGCACTCTGATCCAGCACAGGGACCGAGAATCTGACAAGGATTGAAAGGGAAATCAGTGATGGTGGAGTTCTGGGAAATTACAAATGACTAAATATAACTTAGAAAGGATGGCCATGCTACATAGGTTGTTGTAGAAAGACATGCCATTGATTTCAACGAAAAGTCAAAAGATAAAAATGTGCATACTGAGGACTCTGAACCTGCAGTGAATCCAGAGGAAGGAAAAAAAAGTTCTAAAGCATGATTCTGTTCCCTCATGATCCCCTTTAGGCAGTCAGATGTTTCTTGTATCACCTTGTATAGAGTATTATTACTATTATTTATTATAAATATAAAAGAGTATGGGGTTTAGTTTTTTTGCAGAATCATATTTACAATACCTAGGTGGATGCAGCATCTGTCCTCCGCCGGCTCTAAGACTGAGAACCGAGCGATCAAACACCGCTGATCGCTCTGTTCTCAGAGCTTCCCAAGCACAGAGGTCACTGGAACGCTGGGCTGTGCAGGGGGCGGGAGCGGCCGGCTCAGGCTCTCAGCAGCTCGCCGGTCCAGGCATGTGGGTGTATTCAGACTTCATTGTCGTGATCTTGCCTGAGCCTGGACCAGTTCTGTGACATCAGCCGATGGCAAGCTTCAGCCCGCTGTCTGCTGAAAACAGGCTACAGGGTTGCAGAACGAACTGCACTTCTGTGATCCACACGAGAAGTACAGCCAAATGAGCTTTGAACAACAAGCTAAATTCAGAAGCTACAGTCCTTAGATGAGGTGGCTGCATTAGTACAGTCCTTAGATGTGGTGGCTGAATTAGTACAGTCCTTAGATGAGGTGGCTGCATTAATACATTCCTTAGATGTGGTGGCTGCATTAGTACAGTCCTTAGATGTGGTGGTTGCATTAGTACGGTCCTTAGATGTGGTGGTTGCATTAGTTCAGTCCTTAGATGTGGTGGTTGCATTAGTACAGTCCTTAGATGCGGTGGCTGCATTAGTACAGTCCTTAGATGCGGTGGCTGCATTAGTACAGTCCTTAGATGTGTGTGGTTGCATTAGTACAGTCCTTAGATGTGGTGGCTGCATTAGTACAGTCCTTAGATGTGGTGGCTGCATTAGTACAGTCCTTAGATGTGGTGGTTGCATTAGTTCAGTCCTTAGATGCTGTGACTGCATTAGTACAGTCCTTAGATGTGGTGGCTGCATTAGTGCAGTCCTTGAGTGTTATGGTTGCATTAGAAAGTCCTTAGATGTGGTGGCTGCTTTAGTACAGTCCTTAGATGTGGTGGCTGCATTAGTACAGTCCTTAGATGTGGTGGTTGCATTAGTACAGTCCTTAGATGTGGTGGCTGCATAATACAGTCCTTAGATGTGTGTGGTTGCATTACTACAGTCCTTAGATGCGGTGGCTGCATTAGTACGGTGCTTAGATGTGGTGGCTGCATTAGTACAGTCCTTAGATGTGTGTGGTTGCATAAGTACAGTCCTTAGATTCGGTGGCTGCATTAGTACATTCCTTAGATGTGGTGGCTGCATTAGTACAGTCCTTAGATTCGGTGGCTGCTTTAGTACAGTCCTTAGATGTGGTGGCTGCATTAGTAGGGTCCTTAGATGCTGTGGCTGCATTAGTACAGTCCTTAGATGTGGTGGCTGCATTAGTACATTCCTTAGATGTGGTGGCTGCATTAGTACAGTCCTTAGGTGTGGTGGCTGCATTAGTATAGTCCTTAGATGTGTGTGGTTGCATTAGTACAGTCCTTAGGTGTGGTGGCTGCATTAGTACAGTCCTTAGATTCGGTGGCTGCATTAGTACAGTCCTTAGGTGTGGTGGCTGCATTAGTACAGTCCTTAGATTCGGTGGCTGCATTAGTACAGTCCTTAGGTGTGGTGGCTGCATTAGTACAGTCCTAGGGTGTGGTGGCTGTATTAGTACATTCCTTCGATGTGGTGGCTGCATTAGTGCAGTCCTTAAATGTGGTGGCTGCATTAGTGCAGTCCTTAAGTGTGGTGGCTGCATTAGTACAGTCCTTAGGTGTGGTGGTTGCATTAGTACAGTTCTTGGGTGTGGTACACCCCTCAATTTTTTATAAATATTTTATTCTATCTTTTCATGTGACAACACTGAAGAAATTACACTTTGCTACAATGTAAAGTAGTGAGTGTACAGCTTGTATAACAGTGTAAATTTGCTGTCCCCTCAAAATAAATCCACACACAGCCATTAATGTCTAAACTTCTGGCAACAAAAGTGAGTATACCCCTAGGTGAAAATGTCCAAATTGGGAGCAATTAGCCATTTTCCCTCCCAGTACAATGTGACTCGTTAGTGTTACAAGGTCTCAGGAGTGAATGGGGAGCAGATGTGTTAAATTTGGTGTTATTGCTCTCACTCTCTCATACTGGTCACTGGAAGTTCAACATGGCACCTCATGGCAAAGAACTCTCTGAGGATCTGAAAAAAGTATTGTTGCTCTACATAAAGATGGCTTAGGCTATAAGATGATTGCCAAGACCATGAAACTGATCTGCAGCATGGTGGCCAAGACCATACAGCAGTTTAGCAGGACAGGTTCCACTCAGAACAGCGCCCCGCCATGGTCGAAGAAATTGAGTGTACATGGTCAGCATCATATCCAGAGGTTGTCTTTGGGAAATAGACGTATGAGTGCTGCCAGCATTGCTGCAGAGGTTGAAGCCTGTCAGTGCTAAGACCATACGCCGGCCGCACACTGCATCAAATTGGTCTGCATGGCCTGCTGCACACCCAGAAGAGGGGACTGCTTTGTTTCTTCCTTTCTGCAGACAGACAATTGACCCCCCTGCACTGGAAATCAGATACGCCCCCTTCTTTGGCTATGTGGGTTTCAACAGTAAATTATATTATGCAGAAAGAGGAGATGATAGCCATGGACACTGACTTCTTCGATAAGTACAAGACCCAATGGTATGTTTGGATTGACTTCTCCACCTCCGACACTTTAAAAAGCATGCTATGATCTACTCAGGGCCGGCTCTACCACTAGGCGGAGTAGGCGGCCGCCTGGGGTGCACTGCTGCCTAGGGGCGCCTGGCCACTGTTCATCTGTCACTGGCTGCTCTGCATTGATTGATGTAAAAACTGACACTGTCTGAGATAATGAGATTGTATTATCACATGCCATTTGCAAATGTATATAGAAATAGTGAATGATGTGCCAAATACCCCCCTCTGCCCCCACCCCTGTGAGGCTCTATTTGATGGGCACAGGTGAAGCTGTATTTGATGGGCACAAGTGAGGCTGTATTGATTGGCGCTGGTGAAGCTGTATTTGATGGGCGCTGGAGAGGCTGCAATTCATTGGCGCTGATCAGGCTGGGCAGGGGAAAGGGGGTGGAGTCAGGGGTGGGGCCAAGGGGGGCAGCAAATTGAGGTTTTGCCTAGGGTGTCAAAAATCCTTGCACCAGCCCTGGATCTACTGCTCCTCCTCCTCTGCCCACTTAAATTGCTAGGGATACACTGCTTTTCTTTTTTATTCACAGCTTTATCCTTTTCAGAACTTTCTCTTTCTACCTTTACTTCCTCTGTCTTTCCCCTCTCTCTTCTCTTCTCTACTCCTTCAATCTGCTCCTTCGTTTTCTCAGGCTTGAGCAGACGCGCTATTATCGCATCACATTGTGGTCCTTCCAGAAAACAGTTCTAGATAACCTATGTTAACTGTATGAACCCTACATTCACAAATGATGTTGTCTGTATTCATGTGTTCTGCATGAAACCAATAAAGACATATTTACCTCTAAAGATGATGCACAAGAAAGCCTGCAAACAGTTTGCTGAAGACAAGCAGACTGAGGACATGGATTACTGGAAGCATGTCCTGTGGTCTGATGAGACCAAAATAAACTTAATTGGTTCAGATGGTGCCAACCGTGTGTGGGCAACCAGGTGAGGAGTACAAAGACAAGTGTGTCTTGCCTACAGTCAAGCATGGTGGTGGGAGTGCCATGGTCTGGGGCTGCATGAGTGCTGCCGGCACTGAGGAGCTGTTGGGGAAACTGCATATTACATATTTTCTTATTAACCTCCCTGGCGGGATGATTATGTCAGATTTTTGGTGCTGAAAGCGGTACGATTATTTTGCATGGAAATTTGGCGTTTTATATTGCAGGCCTGTAATTCTTAGGAATAACTCACTTAAATCTGTCCAAACAAGAGTCTAGTAGACATCCCGGGGATGATAAAGTTTGAAACATGAAATCATAAATTATAATATAATAAATAACTAAAAATAATTATCAAAAATAATAATATAATAGTAATAAAATGTATTCAATAATGTAATCAAACCAAAAACACTGAAATTTGCTCAGTTTCAGAATTGTCGCTGTCGTCACTTTCAGTGTCTGATGATAAATTTCCCCAAAAATCAGTATCACTCAATTCTGCAAATCATTCTTATTTACTATCGGTCTTTTTTAGATGGTCAAAAACCACTTTTGACGTAAAGGGACACTTTTTGGTTGCTATGGACATTCTCATGTTTCCAGGCAGAAAGAATGACATTTATTATATAAAAGTGCATGCAGGGCTCTGGGCAAACCACTAGGGACAAATGGGATGTGAAATTATTTCATACAGCAATGTAATCTATAAGATTACAGTGTACTGTATGTGTTGTGTGTGTTTCACTTTTTGAATTTCCTGCCGGTCTCCGTCCCCGTGCGACGCGACGCTCGCAGGGAACGGAGCCCGGCACACAGAGGCATCGGGCGGAGGGACAGACACGCTGACACCGCGGGAGGACATTGCTGGATCCAGGGGACAAGGTGAGTAACATTGCCTGGATCCAGCGATGCAATCCCGAGTGTGGCTCGGGGTCACCGCTCTTGGTACTGAAATTCCACCCCGAGCCACACTCGGGAATACCGCCAGGGAGGTTAATAATGTGGCTCACTAATGAATTCTAAGCCTCCACATCATGGTCAAAGAGCCATATAAGAACATAAGCATAGCTTTAACTTATACCAAAGGAATGCTATTGTTAACTATTCAAGTCCTTGAGGAGTCATATTGCCAAGGCAGTTGGCTGGGGGGGTGGGCTTTCCAAGTTCTATATTACCGCAGCCAAATCCTATATGGGTTTAGTCTCACCCAGAACAGCCATGAGGCAAGTGTCTGGTCCTGATCCCCTGTGCCATGTTATGGGACTCCATGGAGAGAAAAAGCACTTTTAGTTAAGTAGTCTTGATATTTTCTTTATCTTTATCTGTCATTACTTTTAATAAATCTTATACTTTTAAGTAATTGTGTGATCTCTCTTTGCACATATCCAACACAACCCCAAAAAGGAGTTACACTTCATTGAGGGAACCATGAATGCCAACATGTACTGTGACATACTGAAGCAGAGCATGATTCCCTTCCTTCAGAGACTGAGCCACTGGGCAGTATTCCATCATGATAGCGACCCCAAACACACCTCCAAGACGACCACTGCCTTACTAAAGAAGCTGAGGCAAAAGGTAATGGACTGGCCAAGCATTTCTCCAGACCTAAACCCTATTGAGCATCTGTGGGGCATCTTCAAATGGAAGGTGGAGGAGCGCAAGGTCTCTAATATCCACCACCTCCGTGATGTCGTCATGGAGGAGGGGAAGAAGACTCCGGTGGCAACCTGTGAAGCTCTGGTGAACTCCATGCCCAAGAGGGTTAAGGCAGTGCTGGAAAATAATGGTGGCCACACAAAATATTGACACTTTGGGCCCAATTTGGACATTTTCATTTAGGGATGTACTCACTTTTGTTGCCAGCGGTTTAGACATTAATGGCTGTGTGTTGAGTTATTTTGAGGGGACAGCAAATTTACACTGTTATACAAGCTGTACACTCACTACTTTACATTGTAGCAAAGTGTCATTTCTTCAGTGTTGTCACATGAAAAGAGCGATAGTACTGTGTCTACGAGTTATCCCAAATCCAGACCTCTTTACGAACCG
>BLSH010216262.1:454605-484566 GCA_018402905.1 Glandirana rugosa | reverse complement strand
CGGAATTGGGTTTATGGAGGTGACGACGAGGATTCATGGAGGGGACGGAATTGGATTCATGGAGGTGACGACGAGGATTCATGGAGGGGACGGAATTGGGTTCATTGAGGGGACAACGAGGATTCACGAGAGGATAGACGTAGGTTCATGGAGGGGACGGACAGGGATTCGTGGTGGGGACGGATGTAGCTTCATGGAGGAGACGACGAGGATTCTCGAGGGAACGTACGTAGATTCACGGGGGATGACGAGAATTCACGAGGGGACAGACTTAGATTCATGGAGGGAGTTACTTGGGTTAAGGCAGGGGAGGTACTTAGGAGCAGCAGTGGAGGTACTTAGGTTAAGGCAGGGGAGGTACTTAGGAGCAGCAGTGGAGGTATTTGGGTTAAGGCAGGGGTGGTACTTAGGAGCAGCAGTGGAGGTACTTAGGTGCAGCAGTGGAGTTATTAGGAGCAGCAGTGGAGGTACTTAGGTGCAGCAGTGGGGGCACCTAGATTAAGGCAGGGGAGGTACTTAGAAGCAGGCAGAGGAGGTACTTAGGTGAAGGTAGGTGATTGTGCTGACCACCACAGTGATTTTACTTTACTGTTTCTCTTTCACTGACATTCTGTTTGCTTGAACTGACAGAACATAGAAGGCCTTTGTAGTCTCTGCAGCCATAAAGCATGGTCACTCAGTGTACTGCCTGACCTAAACCACTAACTGGAAAGTCATCCCTTTCTGGTTCTGGAAATATAGATCAGTTTTCAGTTCTGGAAATATAGAACAGCATGGTGTAAAAATAGCGTATGGTTCAGTGGCACAATAATAACCCACAAAAAAATGAACATCACTTTACATTCTCAGAAACCAAGACTGCCAAGTATGTGGATTTCCAGCTGTCCTCTGACTTGGATCTTCCAGGAAAAGCCGTAAGCTGAGCCTGGTAAGCACAATCCAGCTGATGTCATTACAAAGTGCCAACGGATTATCTAGTTCAGTGGATTAGATATGTGTGAGAGATGGTCTGAAATAGTGGAGCACATCAATCATACCTCCCAACTTTTTGAGACGGGAACGAGGGACACCTATTAGCAAAATTATGCAGGCATAGGACACACCCCATGCCACGCCCCCTTATAGGAAAATTATACAAAAAAAAAATAGTTAAACCCACAAGTACTTTTTTTTACCACTACGATTCCTTTATACTGGCTTTTAACATTTGCAAATGCAGCGATTTAGAAATTAAATAAAAGGTTTAGCAATGGGAAACACCTTTGAAAGATAAAAAGTGCATTTTATATACAACTATATAGATCAGACCAAAATGAGGGACAAATGAGGAGGAAAGAGGGACAGAGAGACATTGCTCCAAACCAGGGACAGTCCCTCGAAATCAGGGACAGTTGGGAGCTATGTTTCAATGTATGGAACAAATGCACTCCAGACGATGCTAGACGGTGATGGCATCCATGAAATCAGCACGATGGAAAACAGCCAAGTTCACAAACTCCACACTAAATCCAAGATATTCAATGGGCTGCTCCCCTAAATTTAAAAGGGAATCTGTAGTTTTTTAGTTAAACATATAGGAGATCAGGTTGATGAAGGAGCTAGGGTGGGTGACCACTAGGCCACTTGACTGCCCTAGAGATATAAAGATGCCAGTGAGGAACCTCAGTCACTTTTGTCACTTGATTTGTGACTTCCTCCTAGGGAAACGTTTTTCCTAGGAGGAAGTCACCGATCATGTGACGAAACGTGTCAGAGACGGAGCCATGTGACATCATCATGTCCAGAAGTTGTGTAGCAGCCATTTTAACACATTCTCTCCAGATCTCCATGCTTAAGGGGGCAATATACATAATGTCTCCCTTATACTTTGTGCATGGGATTCGCAGTGCACATTTTGAGAGCATTAATTCATCTTTTGCTGAATAAATGGTTTATGAACGTATTACACCGTGGAAAGTTTTTTTATTTTATTTATGCTACTGAGTGATACGTATCCTGAGGCATTGTTTGGGGATCTGATCTCACCTGTTCTTTGGAGGATTGCTCCAATATTTACACGCAGGTGTCTGGTACAGCTCTGCTTGACCTTACTACTGTGTAGGTCGGCCATAGAGGTAAGTGGCAGTGGAGACTGGTGGTAGGTACACAGAGGTGGAGCACTCCTGCATGATATTCTGTTATTTGCACATGAGATCTGGAATATGGACACGCCTGTCCTTTAGAGCATCTATGCAATATTAACCCAGGACATTTTTTATTGATGAGGATTATTTGTTTTTGGTCTTTCCAATTTGTTTTGCACTTTGTGTGTAGTGCATTGCACATTTATACCACTTATGTATGTCTTCATACTGTGTTTCACTATTAAGTATTTATGCGCTTACATGAGGATCATGAATGTGAGCTATTTCTAATGGGGATTTTGATATTACAAATTTGATACTCATATAGTTACACAATCAATTTTATCAATGGTTTTGCGCTTTAATTTGTTTTATATATTTTTAACAAAATGCCTTTGGAATGGCACTGTAATCATTTGGGCTTGGTAGTATCATAGAGGTGCCTTTGGCATCCTTATTTATTAAAAAGGTTTATTTCGACACCACATGTGCAATAGTAAATTACCTCTTGCTGTTGCAGCAGCTTTATACCCCAAACAATGTCCATCTACTGAACAAGTGCCCTGGAGCCCATGATACAAAGAAAACAAGATTTGGACAAACGGAAACTTTATGTGTGAGATCTGTGACCTTAGGGGTGAGGGGTTGGGGCTGGTATCCTATAGCCTACGGGGCAAATACAACCAAAAGATCCTTTTTATGGTAGGTAAAGGTTTACATTTTCCACCATAGGCCCCCCATTTAGGATGGTGGTCAGGGCTGGTATCCTAGAGCCTACGGGGCAAATACAACCAAAAGATCCTTTTTATGGTAGGTAAAGGTTTACATTTTCCACCATCGGCCCCCCATTTAGTATGTGGGTCGGAGCTGGTATCCTAGGGCCTACGGGGCAAATACAACCAAAAGATCCTTTTTATGGTAGGTAAAGGTTTACATTTTCCACCTTTGGCCTCCCATTTAGGATGGGGGTCGGGGCTGGTATCCTGTAGCCTACAGGGCAAATACAAACAAGGTTTACATTTTCCACCATTGGCTCCCATTGGGGGGTGCTAGTATGCGTCCCCCTGCCACATGCGTATCACAGGTCTGAACAAGCTTTGATCAATGTCTGTATGGAAGAGGATCTTTACTCAGGGCCACCAGCCTAAGATATCTTATTAGCATTGACTCGGAGGCCAAATGCCAGCTCAGTCCTGCTCTGGCATCTTACCTGTATGATCAGTTAACAGATGTCAGGGCAGAAATGGCCTTTCATCTCTAAACTGAAAACAGTAAGGAAATGTGGAGGGAGATGTCTCCTTCCTCTTTATATTTTGGGTACAGTATATTTAAAGCAGTGGAAAGTCCTAAACATTTGGCACCATTACCTGTTTATAGGAAGGAAGGAAAAGGCTGACAATGAAACCATCATGGAGATGTACAAATATCTCCCGTTCTATACTGGTCAGGAAACGTAACACCTATGATGAAGGCTATTAATAGGAAAATGTCATGAAATGGGATGTGATGTTCCTACAGTCAAAGGGATGCAGCTTGCCAGACTGGAGGAACATGTCATATCTGCACCTGGTTTAGGGAAGGTGCACTGCTTACTAGAGCACCCATTGGGAGAACGGGGAGCCTAGGGTTCTCCTTGCAATGTCAGTCCCACTATATAGAAGGACCAGATGCAAGTCATGTTCAAGGATCACAGCAGTGGTGAAGGGAGGGTAGTTGAGTAGAGGTGTACAGCACCTGGCAGAGGCTCTGAGAGCCAATAGCGACCACTGGCATCCTACACTCATTTAAGAAGGCAAGCAGGAAAATACTTGTATTACAACAATTTTAAAACTAAATAGTTTCATGCCTATTTCCTAGACTTGGCAATAATGACCTATTAATTCCTGCTTCGCTCCAAAGAGGTGAACTCTAGATTTAAATTTGAATGTCACCGGTTATTTATACACATCACCCATCTCTTCTAAGGTCATAGTTTTCACTGGAACGTTGCAGATATATTCAGGTTGAGATAGGATGATAACATGCTCAGTTTAATACCGTGTCAAAGTTCCAAGATTTTTGTTTGATTTTTCTTTAGTACAAGAATGTACAATGTCTTAGGCTTGCACCACAATATATATATTTTACGTCGCCATATATCTCAGGCGCCGTTGCTGGATTGTCCCCCCCCCCCCGCCAACGTTTCACACGTCGGCTGTCAGTCTGGCGTGCTGTTTGCTGGCATGTGTGGCGCTGACAGGTTATGGACGATTTAGTCCACTTTGGAAAATTTTTAGGTCGTCACACAATATCTCTTTTGACCCCAATGTTAGAACTGTTTGAATGTATCATTTGTTCTTTCTTTTGCCTAATTTTGTTTTCGGTTATGGAAGGAAGCTTGCACACTTAAATTCATTTAGACAGACTTCTCGTACCATGTATCTTGTGATAGCACTCTGTTTCTGTGAAGACATTGTAGTGAAATATATGGGGGTTGAGAATGGAGTCTCCTGGCTTAAAAAAAAACCCGCACTACATATTAGGATCCTTTAACATCCCATTGAGGTTGATTTTAGGTAGTGCACCCCATCCCCAAAGATACCCATCTCCCTTGCCCAGATGGATTTGAAAATTATTACGCATAATGTCCAAGGTTTCAATTCTCCCCACAAGAGAAAGAAAGCCTTCAATTACTATAAAAGAATGGGAGCTGACATCATATTACTGCAGGAGACTCACTTCTCGGCCACCAATCACCCTCAATTTTTCAGCAAATCTTGCAACCAATCCTTTTACACCACTTTCTCCAACAAAACTAGAGGTGTTGCCATTTTTATTAAAAACTCTATTATATTTGATGTACAACATATATTTAAAGACCCAAATAGTAGATTCCTCACCGTTAAAGGGACAATTAATGGACGTACAGTCACTGTAGCGTCACTATATGCACCTAACGAAGCACAATCTAATTTCTTCAACTCTTTTTTCGATACACTAGACAAATACAACTATCCCCACTTAATAGTAGGGGGTGACTTTAATCTCGTTGCTCACTCATCACTTGACAGAAGCAACAATGTCCCCACTGCTAGTTCATTTACTAAATCTCTAACCAAATCACTAAATAGCTGCCAACTTATAGACGCATTGCGAGCCCACAACACAGGCATCAGATCATATACATTCTATTCTGCCCCTCATAATAGCTATGCTAGGCTAGATTATATTTTTACAACCCCAATAATTTTGGCCAACTCGTCTGGGGCTGACATATACCCATGTCCATGGTCAGACCATCAGATACTTACATTCAACACCTCCTATATCGGCCTGCACCACACACCTTATAATTGGAGAATCAATGACTCCCTCCTATCAGACCCTTTTATTTTAAGGCAAATTCACGAACACATTCATGATTATTTTTTGACAAATAACACCTCAGACACCTCCTCAACAACTCTATGGACAGCCCATAAAGCAGTTGTTAGAGGTCATCTCATTGATATAGCATCTAGAAAAAATAAAGCCAAAATCGCTGACATAAAAACCTTAACAAAAGAACTAAATCAGCTTTATCATAACTCACAGTCACCTGAATTGAACAACAAAATTAGAAATAAAAGATTAGCACTAGATGCTCTTCTTTCACACGAAACAGAAAAGCAACTAAGATTCTCCAAAGCCAAATTTCTCCTTCACGGTAACGCAACATCATCTATATTTGCCAGAAAACTTAACCATACCATCAAACCTCCACACGTTTACAAATTACGGAATAGGGATGGCAACACGGTTTCACACCCAAATAAAGTACAACAAATCTTTCTAAAATTCTACAGAAAACTTCTCTCCAATCCACACACAATTGCCCCTAATAACATCACTAATTGGCTAGACAACATAAATATTCCCACGTTGACAACCCAACAAGCGGATACGCTTAATACCCCTTGCACAGAAACAGAGATACAGAATATCATTAACTCCTTAAAACCCTCTACAGCTCCTGGCCCAGATGGTTACTCCACTAATTACTATAAGAAATTTTCCTCCCTTCTCTCCCCACACCTTTGCAATCTGTTCAACCATATCCTCAAAGGCAACCACTTCCCCAATGAGATGCTCCTTGCTAACATGTCCCTTCTCCCTAAACCCCTAAAAGACCACTCCCTGCCTCAAAACTACCGTCGAATTTCGGTCCTGAACAATGACTTAAAGATTTTCGGCCGCTTACTGGCAGATAGATTAGAAAAAGTTACCAATTCATTGATACATGCGGATCAGACAGGCTTCATGCCAAACAGATATATCACAGCCAACATTAGACTAGTCACCAACATTGTTCAGGACTCGAACCGCACTTCGCACCCCGTCTGTCTTTTAAGCCTAGATATAAACAAGGCATTCGACAGTGTGGGTTGGTCATGTTTGGATCTGATCCTTAAGAAATTCGGCATTAATGATACATTTTTTCAGGGCTATAAAGCTTTATATCATCATCCCCAAACGAGAATTAAAATTCCAGGCGCAAACTCGGATTTCTTCCCATTAAATAGAGGCACCAGACAGGGCTGCCCACTGTCACCTTTGTTGTTCGCACGGGCATTAGAGCCCCTTGCATGGACCATAAGAAATAATAAGGAAATTAAAGGTTATACCAAAGGACATAAGAAATATAAACTGAGTCTTTACACCGACGACTCCATCCTTTTTCTCTCAGATCCAATCAACTCCCTCCCAACTTTATTACAGGTATTAGACCATTTCCACCAACTCTCAGGACTTAGCGTCAACCTCTCAAAATGTTCAATTCTTCCAATAAACCTCCCAACCAATATTTCTCAGCTAATTAAAGCTAACTTCCCATTTACATTGTGTTCCCAATCCTTCAGATATCTTGGCATTCATATTACCTCACACTTCAAGACGCTATTCCAATCTAATTACCCCCCTTATTTTCGCAAATTAGAAATCTTTTAAAAACCTGGTCCTCATATCATATCTCCTTTCTGGGCAGAGTGTGTGCCATCAAAATGACTATATTACCCAAGCGTCTTTTTTACTTCTGCTCGTTACTAATCAACATTCCTAAATACAAATTAGACAGATTACAGAAAGACATTAATAAATTCATATGGTCAGGTAAAAAACCAAGATGCAACCACACAATACTATATAGACCCCCCAAGACAGGCGGTCTAGGTTTGCCTAACATTTGGCTTTATTATGTATCTTCCAGATTAACACAACTTACACAATGGTTTGCTGGTTCTAATGATATCCCATGGCTCAGCTTTGAATCTGTCTCCATCTCCCCCTTTCATCTAAAAGGCATACTATGGTCCAAGACTGTTAAGAACAGACAATTGCAACAGCGCAACAATGTGGTGTCCCAATTATACCAATTCTGGACCAAATATAGAGAACCACTCAACCTCAGCTCACACACCCCACCACTAGCGTCATGTATTGGCGAACATATATTGCAACCAATTCTTAGTGATATTGCGGCCTTCTCTCCATGGATCGAACGCAAGATCACAAATTTATTATCACTCACAGAAGATGGGATTTTTCTATCTCTAGAAAAATTAAGAAACAAATATAACTTCCCAGAGGCCAATTCCCATCAATACTCCATCATTAAAGACAATCATGGCAATCATTTCCCGACGCCTCTCAGTCCATCTTTAACTCCGTTTGAAAATATCTGTATCCATTCACCTAGAGGTAAGGGCAGAATATCAACCCTATATAAATATATAACGGATAACAATCAGCCAATTAAAACCCCAGCGATGATCAAATGGGAATCCAATCTCAACCAAAATATCTCGATTAAAGATTGATACATCATGATAGACAACTTACATAAATGTAACCGCGCCACTGCCTTTAGAGAGACACCCACTAAGATATTTATTAGATGGTATCTTACACCAGCTAAACTCCATTTGATATACCCAACAACTTCCCAAACTTGGTTTCAAGGATGTAACGAGATAGGCACCCTTCTTCACATTTTTTGGGATTGTAAATATGGTAAAGAAGTTTGGAATAAAGCACTAAATAGAATCTCAACATTCACGGACAAACAGATTACACCATCACCACAAACTTGTCTGCTTTTTCAATCTATCCCGAACATTCCCACCCCCTGCCTAAGAATCATCCATACGTTATTTAGTGCTATCCAATGGATGATAGCATGCAATTAGCTATCCAAAAACCTCCCTTGGCCACAAGTCCTGCATAGGATGGATCAGGTGAAAACAACTGAACATGTTCTCCATACTCTGCAGGACTCAATACACCATTTCAAAGAAAAATGGTCCTACTGGGAGAGAGAATAGAAACATAGAAAAGTGACGGCAGAAAAAGACTGAGTAGTCCATCGAGTCTGCCCCCTTTTTATTTATTTTTAATTTTTTTTTTTTTTTTTTTTTTACATTAACCTTGTTGTCTGACTATAGATTTATGTTTATCCCAAGCATGTTTGAAGCCATTTACTGTTGACTGCCTCACAACCTCTGTTGGTAGTTTATTCCAATCATCAACCACCCTTTCAGTAAAATAATACTTTCTAAGATTAGCTTTGAACTTCCCCCCAGTTAGTTTGAGGTCCCCGTGTTCTTGATTTTGGTTTCATATTGAAAAGACTGCCCTCCTGAACCTTATTCACCCCCTTGATGTATAAAGGTAAGCACTGTTTCTGACCGGTTTTGAACCGAGGACCTTACGCATGTAAAGCGAACGTGATAACCCCTACACTACAGAAACCCGTTACACTACAGAAACCCGTTGTATCATTGTAGAATGATGTATCCCCTCTCACTCACCTATCCTGGATAATCTTCCTAACATCCTCCTCCCATTTTTTTATTCACTAACTCACGTCTTCCTCAACCACAAAACATTCCGACCCTATCCATTCATAGGTACTATTTCAACACAGACAAAAGCTATGCATTATGATTACTGGTAACAGTCAATTTCTACGATACTCTGTATTGTGATATTTTTACCGCATTAATGTGTATGACAATACTGTGGTACATGAAAATATGTATAATCTTTTTCCTTCCAATAAAAGATTGTAAACAAAAAATAAGAGGGCAAGCAGAGTTGTGAAGCCTCAGCGAAGGAGAATGATGTACAATGGTTGTAAATACGTGAGGGCAATGTGAAATCATTGGTTCAGTGGCCAATGGTATTCTGTGTTTGTATCCTTTTGCCAGCCACTTCTCCAAACAGATTGACATTTGACAAGGGTCACCCTGACAAATGGGCATGCACAGATATGGGGCAAAGGTAAAGGGTACTAAAAAACGTTGTCTTCTCTAGTCTGTGTCTGCCTTTGACTGAATTTGCTAAATAAAGAAATGGTATGCACTTGTGTCTACGCACATATACATAAGTGTCACAAGATTGGCAAAAGATCAACACATCAGATGGCCTCATTAATGTCGGAGTGTAATAATAACAGAGACACATGCTCTTGTGGCAAGCACTGTGTCCTAATTTTCCTTACACAATATCACGCCGCAATAACGAAACTCTGGAGATGTAGATAGGGCTCTGTTAAAGAGAAAGAAATTACATAAAGGAACAGGTACATTGTACAGCCACCAATAGATTGCCACCAACCGGACCTGCTTTTGGTGTCCCCTGAGGTTCCGAAGGACAGGTACACTTTGCGCCACGTCCACATGCTGAGGCTTGACAATTGGCTGCTTAGGTCAATGCTGATCTGTGTCAAGGAGGGGGGGAGGGGGAGTCTGCTGGACGTCATCCAACTGGGAAGATGACCAGCACTGGATTGCGGGGCAGTAAGTCAGCCGGTGACAGCAGAAGAATAGGGTGGACAATGAAGAGGGTGCAACTTTTTTCATATTAATCCCTGCACACAGTAATTAAAGTGTACGTATAAACAAAACGCCTTTTAGTTTTGGATAGAGTAGGGAAAGGTTAGAACCCGTTTTTTGGGTTTTTTTTTGCAGAAATTCATGCATAAGAGGTGCCAAATGTTTGATATTCAATACTGTATTGTATAAGCTGGCTCAGTGAGGCTGCTCACGTACTCCAGAATATCTCGGGTTCCTGAGGGGAATCCAAATTTGTAGAAAGCAGTAATGGTGTCATACACGGTTTTTCTTCTCAGAAAATAAATGCAGGGAACTCAACCATGACCCCCCTCCTCCCCACACACGCACCCTCCAAACCACTTCAAATAGTAGGTGTGGTCAAATTTCACTAACCGTTAAAGGGGAATTAACCACTTCAGCCCCGGAAGGTTTTCCAGCTTTAGGACCAGAGCACTTTTTGCGATTCGGCGCTGCGTCGCTTTAACTGACAATTGCGCGGTCATGCGACGTTGCACCCAAACAAAATTTGCGTCCTTTTTTTCCCACAAATAGAGCTTTCTTTTGGTGGTATTTGATCGCCTCTGCATCATTTCTTATTGCCGCTATAAACAAAAGAAGAGCGACAATTTTGCAAAAAAAAAAAACAAATTTCTTACTTTTTGCTAAAATTCAAATTTTTCACCGTTTTTGGCCGATTTATATAATTCCTCATATTTGCGATTAAAAAAAATTGCAATCGGCGTTTATTGATTGGTTTGCGCAAAAGTGGCCGCGTTTACGGACAATGAGAATTAATTTCTGGGGTTTTTATTTTTTTTAAATTTTTTACTAGTAATGGCGGCGATCTGCGATTTTTAGCGGTACTGCGATATTGGGGCGGACATGTCAGACATTTTTGACACTTTTTTGGGACCAATGACATTTATTCAGCGATCAGAAATGTAAATGTCCACTGATTACAGTATAAATGTCATTGGCAGTGAAGGGGTTAACCTGGGGGGGGAGCTAGGGGTTAACTGTGTTCCCTGGGTGTGTTCTTACTGTGGGGGGGGTTGGGCTAACATGGGCATGAGAGATCTAACTGATCCCAGTGACAGGGATCAGTAGATCACCCATGCCCCACTGACAGAGCGGGGAACCGCCGTGTTTACATCGGCGGTTCCCCGTTCTTTTCCCTGTAGCCGCTCATCGCAGCTCGCCGGCGGACATCGGGTCCGCCCGAGCCACGGGCACACTCCTCAGGAGTGCGGCGGGTGCGCGCGCGCGCCCCCTGGTGGCCAAAAGCAAATCGCCGTTTATTTACGGCGATTCGCGCAGGGCTCCCCCACTGCCGCCGTAAAAAGACGGCGCGCGGTGGGGAACCGGTTAAATACCAGGAATGCATTACATACATACTATATTGCAGGTTCGGGGGGTACATAGTACAGAGCTCAGGGGTGCGCCACATACAGAGTGCAGAGTTCAGGGGTGTGCTACACACAGAGTGCAGAGTAGCCTCATCCACATTCCACTTTCACCCCCTCTTCAGCTCTGATCTCTGCATGCAACCCCCCACCTCCACTGCCCCCATCTTTTCACCCCTCCTTAAAAGCGCCACCATCTTCCACATGTCTTACTTTTGTTGCTGCATTAAGCTGAAGCACCCAGATTGCTCTAGTACCTACCCGCACACTGTAGGTGGCGCTGCCTCTCTCACTCGCAGGGAGATCATCCAGTGGGGGTGTCAGCATTCACACTGCACCCCGGGCACCTGCATCTCCCTTGTCCCCGTCCTGCACTCAGTGGGAGACACTTAGGAGATCAGATCTGTGGGAGCTGTTAGGAGAGAAACTGTTACTTGTAAACACAGAAGTTGGACTTCTGTGTTTACAAGTGATAGCGTTGAGCAGAGAGGCAGGGGGCATGAGCTGGAGGTGATAGAACTGGGTTCCACCAAGTTTCAGCTAAAACATAGCCCTGGTGTCAGTCCAGAAAAGTTTTTCAATAAATCACTGGTAAGAAATTACACGTTTTGGAGATTCAGGCACTTCCTCTTCATTAGGGCTTATATTGTACAGAATGTATATAGTAATCTGCTGATGATGTTTCCCATTACCTGTATATGTGAATAGCATCAATATCTTAGTAATAGTCCTATCAATGATGACGTTACTTACTATATAAGCCCTGATAAAGGGGGAGTGTCTGAACCCCCGAAATGCATTGGCTCATTTCTTCTAGCAATTACTTAATTAAAATAATTTTCTGCACTCTGACCTGTGGTGTGGCGTCATTACTGCTTTCTACAGTATATTTTTTTGCTGTGTGACCCCCTTTTCCCGGGGATCAATCAGGAAGTGGGAGGAAATCTCTCCACAGTATGATGATTTCCCCTCTAGGACAGTGGTCACCAGAACAGGTATGCCCAGAAAGATTTATCCTCACCTCTTTTTTTAAAAGTCCCATACATTTTTGATTTGGTAAGAGAAAATCCACCAAGCAGGGACAGAAGCAGCAAAAAAGAATATTATGGTGGTTTGACATGATGTAATATGTGGTGCATGGTCCTGGAGGCTGTTCACCAACAATTGTGGTGTCCTACTGGATCCTCAGAGGAGTTAAAGTATTGAAAAGATGGGAACACCACATTAGTTTGTGCAGTCCATTAAAAGATTTTATTCTACAACAAGAGCCAACATGTTTTGGGGCTCAACATCCCCCCTTCATTGAGGCTTGTAGAGTGATAACCATAGGGTGAGGGATACCCTCCTGAAATGTAAGTTGGAACCCAGGTAGGCGTATACAGATCAACCAAGAGCTTGGATAGAGATAGTCATAGGCATGACCATTAAAAGATTTTATTTTGCAACAACAGCCAACGTGTTTCGGGACTCAACACTTCCCTTTCATCAAGGCATGTAGAGTGATAAACCATAGGTTTGAGGGATGCCATCCTTAACTGTAAGCTGGAACCGAGGTAGGCCATATACAGATCAACCAAGAGCTTGGATAGAGATAGCCATATGTATGACCATTAAAAAAATGTATTCAGTAACAACAGCCAACGTGTTTTAGGGGCTCAACACTCCCCTTCATCAAGGCTTGTAGAGTGATAACCATAGGTTTGAGGGATACCGTTCGAACTGTAAGTTGGAACTCAGGTAGACGTATACAGATCAACCAAGCCTGGATAGAGATGAGCATAGGCATGACCTGTACATTCCTGCATGGGTTCCAACTTACAGTTCAGGCGGCATCCCTCACTCTATGGTTATTGCTCTACAAGCCCCGATGAAGGGGGAGTGTTGGTTTTCCAAAATGCGTTGGAGGTTGCTGCAGAATAAAATCCTTTTTTGGACTGTACAAATGAGTGTGGCACTCCCATCTTTTCAATACTTTAGCAATAAAAACTTGACAGGGGTTATAATCTATCCTGATTCTAAACAAAACTAAACAAAAATGCTGGTGGATAAATTTTTATTTTCTTTAAAAGGTTTATAAGCTGGAATTGGGGCTTTGAAGATCCACACAAAAGTGCAATAGTAAGACGTATCATACTGCATTCTACTATGTGAGAAAGACGCAGAACGACTGATTGGAAGTCTGCAGCTCCATCATGCAAAAGTTCCTGTCATTAGTAGCACCCAATACCCTGTCCATACCCCTCACCCTTTAGGGGATACTTACCACACCTGCCCATAGCTCTAAAGGACAGGATTATCCTCACCATATGTCTACCTCATACTGTCATTTCCCAGGACTCGCGAGATGGCTCCTGTATATAAAATAACATGGAATGCTTCAGGAGGAAACAGCTGGGATAAAGTCAGGAGGTGACCAGACACGCATGGTGGAGTCTAGCAGGTGCATGGAGAGGTCATGCTAAAAATAAACCGTCCAATTTTATTTAATGATCTGTTTCATTTCCGCAGTCTGGTCTTCCTCTATAGAGAACTGGAAGTGTACAGTTTCAAAATAACTCCTTGCTTGAAGATTATGACACATGACACCATTATGGCACCAATAATTACGGCATGTGCACAAAACACAGCTTGTAGATACCTCCAATCCATGGGAATGTTCTGCCATATGACTAATCTATATAATAACACCACTTAGTTACTACATAACTATTTAGTGTACATTAGTGCATGTTGTACCTTAAAGTGGTTGTAAAGGCATTCTATGCATGAAGGTTAAACAATCTTCAGTGTGCAGCTCCCCCAATACTTACCCAAGCCCGATCCGGCAATGTGCTCAAGATCAGGGGCTCTCCCTCCTCATTGGCTGAGACACAGCACCTGGATCAATCACAGCCAGTGAGGAGGGAGCAGGGGCAGGGCCAAGCCATGCTCTGTGTGCCTTATAGACACACACAGGCGGCTCGGGAGTGAGCACACACAAGTGCCCCCAGAACTTGCTCTGGGGGTACTCAGCCACAGAGCAGGAGCCATGAGCGCCACAGGGGATCTGAAGAGAGGAGGATCAGGGCTGCTCTGTGCAAAACCATTACACAGAGCAGGTAAGTATAATGTCTTTGTAATTTAACAAAAAAAAAAAAAACTAAACCTTTAGTATCACTTTAAATATGTGCTGCACACCCTAAAGGGGACGTTCACTCCCATTTACTTGTTTAATTAACTTTAACCCTTTAACTTGATAACAAATAATGCTCTTTAGCAAGGTACATATATTCCACATTAATAATTATGCTACCAAAATAACTGTGTGCTGTAAATTGCCTCCAGCATTGCTCCTGTTTCTTCTTGCTGGAGGCAGCCATTTTGCTAAAGCCAAGAGACCCTAAGCAGCAGTAAATCATTAGGCTATCAGCAGATTGGCCTCTACATTTTGGGCACAGTGCCTAAAAATAGAGAGCAACTAAGCATGTGCAGAGCAGGGTGAGGCAGTGTGTTACTGGATTTTAAAAAGTAGGCACTTATTTTTAAGGATTTATATAGCTATAACTGCAAAAAGGACCAGTCTGAAGAGATCTAGCAGGACCTAAATTTCTGACTAAAGTTCCACTTTAACATAGGAAATTGCAATACAGTTTTGTGGGGAAATACCTCATACTTTCAACTTCCTCATCTTGGCGAGAAAAACGCTCCCCCCGCTCTAACGCAAAACATCCAGAGATACCCATGTCACGCATGTTAGGGGGCTTTGGAGCTCTGTAGAATATATTGCACAGGCACAGTGGAGCACCATCTGGGGTACCAGCTGCAAGGACCTAGAGGAGACAGCGTGCCCATTTTCTTGGACCTTTTGGTGCATTGCCAGTCCATTACTTTGATTGCCCTGTGTTTGAAATTCTCTATATAGCCCTATGGAACAGACAGGCAGTCAGGGGAGGGCTGGCAGCCTTAGGCCTGGGGGGCAAGTCCAGTCATGTGGCCTATTGAACCACCGAATCAGCTCACCATCCATGCCCACCTGGTTATAGAACGGATATTAATGTTATGAAGCAAGACAAATATGATACAATGTGGTAACATAATTTAATGTTAATAGCAACAAAAGAGGTTTAACAAAAATAATGCATCAATGCAGCTCATCAGTGCCTATCAGCTTAGCCTCATTAGTGCCCATAAATGCAGCCGCAACAATGCCTATCAATGCAGCCTCACCAGTGCCCATCAATGCAGCCACACCAGTGCCCATCAATGCAGCCTCATCAGTGCCCATCAGCACAGCTGGCCCTGGGTGCCCCCGCATTTGCCTGCAGTTAGTTGGTGGCTGTGCCCCTGGCCACTGCTTCCAACCTCCACAAGAAGAAAAAAGTGTGAGCAGGCAGCGGCCGTCGGCCATTTTGAATGTAATTTAGGGTGGCCTGGGGGGCAATTGCCACCCTGCCCCCTGGCCCAGCCCTCCCCTGCAGGCAGTACACATGGGCTTTGCTGCTTAACTGCAAACTGGAAACAGGAACTATTTTCAGAGAAAAGACATAGAGCATACCATAGATGCCGCTGCCAATTTATAAAACACAGCCACTGGTTGAAGAATATATCTCTACTAAATACTGATGTACAGTAGTTGTTGCACAAAATACAATTCTGTATTCCAACAACCTGCCCTGACACAATGCATGTTAACCCTTGTGCGTTAATGCAATGGATCTTAGCATAAAAGTGTGAATCTATCCTTAAAGGTTAGGTAAAGTGGAAGGGGATGGTAGGTATTAAGGTTGAGTGAGAAATGAACGGCTATGGGAAATTTTCTTTTTTGGTTTGCTTTGGGTACAGGAAACACCACACCTAATGTCCAGTGAAGATTGTTGGGCATGCACTATAAGTATAATGTGACTGCTGTTTCCCTTTCCCGATACAGTTTGGTCACTTTTTATGTTATGTATTCCTTCTCTTTGTTTCCATCATCCGGTTGACATGCTCAGCCATTGTTTGGGCTATCACACCTGCCATGAAGGCGCTGATTGGCCTCATCAACGCCCTCTTTTATTCCTAAGAAATACGCCGACAGCTGGCATCCAACCAGAATATGAATCACCTTTGTGGTTATGCCTGTATTGTGGTTTCATCCAGCCAACTCTACACCTCCAGTCTCTTGCTGTAATAGGTAGGGGTGTGCAGGCGGCTAGAGGATCCTGAACTTGTCTTTTCCTTGGTTGTCCAATTACAGATTGGAGAAATCCCAAGGTTCACACATGACTGAATGTTTGACGTGAATATTACCTCAATGCACAATTGCTAAAGCTGAATTCCAGGAATTGTGTGTATGACATAGTTACCTATTCCAGCTTGGCACAATGTACATATTCATACCTCATACCTGATGGGTTATCGGGGACTCTGAGAATCACTGTAGTAGTCGGCACTACTAAAATGATCACCAATATCTTCCAGGTACTACTTGGGATCTATGCCACTGGCCTCCCCTCTGTACACAGAACCCTAGGGGGTTGATTTACTAAAACTGGATAGTGCAAAATCTGGCACAGCTGTGCATGGTAACCAATCAGCTTCTAGCTTCAGCTTGTTTAGTTAAGCTTTGACAATAAAACCTGGAAGCTGATTGGTTTCTATGCATAGCTGCACCAGATTTCACACTCTACAGTTTTAGTAAATCAACCCCTAGGAGTCCAGTGCTCAGCACAGCCTCCTTTTTTAGAAAACTTTTTTCAATGCATACAAGAAAATCTGTGATTGGACAAGGCAGTGATCTTGACAACATGGTCCCTTCTCTCCACCTTGTCCACTCAAATAATGTCCTGTATTCATTTACAAAAGGGCATTCTATACATAATGGTGGTGCCAAGTGAACGACCCACTGGGGTCCGTGTGCAGAGGGGAAGTCGCTCGCACCGTACCTTAGCATGACCTAGAAGACCACAGAGATCACTGTAGTAGCACTGACAACTACAGTGACTTCCAGCCTTCCCAGTGGCCTCTCAGAGATATCCATACTTGAATTGTGCCAAGCTGGGCCCATGTAAGTATGCAATAAAGATCATACCTGGAGTTCAGCTTTAGCGTTCATACAGACATACCTAAATGTACCTCCAAACCTACCCCAGCCAACTCTCTATGAAATAAATGTGGGGTGGTTATGAATTTCCCTTATTTATTATAACTATGTATTAATGTGTCTATTCCTATAATTAGTCTTTCTATCAAAGCTCTGAAAAATTAAAGCATAACTGTACTTTTGTTGAGAATTAAAACATTCCCCTCTGGGTGATCTATGTACATTGCAAGGATTATAACACATTTTGTTGCAGATTCCTACATTTTGTTATTCTGAAGAAATTCCTGTGTGTTTGTCTGTGCCTCTGTTCTGAGTGGGTCTAATGGAAGTGGTTTCATAATTAACTGTCAGGTGTGCAGATGCAGAGCACTAATGAGGAAATCTACTGGGCCTGCATCCCTTTAGACGTGTTCCTATTGAAAGTAAAAATTACATTTGTGTTACAGGGGATGCCTGAAATCTGACTTGTAGCTTAGGCAGACTTCTGGGAAAACTAGTGAGCTAATCATACAAGCAGGAAATGACACTTCTGGGGAGTGGTCAGTACACATTCTCACATACAGAACAACTCCAGGTAGCCATATTGCAATGCACTCTCAGAAAAATACAGAGCTGCAGATTGAAAAGGAAAGGTCATTTTTAAGGACATTTAATTACAATATGATTAGTGTTGCAATTATATGCGCTATATTTTTCTATTATATTATTCTTTATTTGCTATTTTTTTCCTCACAAAAGTGGAGTTACCTATTAACAGTGACGGTACAATAACAAGGCTAAATATAAAAAAATAAATACACTGCTTAAATAAGCAAGGATCTCATTTATTATAAAGAAAGTAGAAATGCTAACATAAAAAAACTAAAACCAAAAGAACATAGATGATACTTTACGTGAGGTCATCCTTGAGATGCTGTCCTGGCTGGGCTCAAATGGGCAAAAGAGAGTTATTCCAGCCGGCCAGTGCTTTTAAACTGCACTCATACACCAGCCCCACAACACCCACTGCCAACCTATCGCAGCATTCTGACAAATGGAAATCGGTAAGAGGCAGTCCTTCTTCTTCTGTCCATCCTCCAGGAAGCATGCTGTGGTGTCCACTAGAAAGTATATTGTTCTTTCGTCTAGGAAGCATGGTGTAGTGACCACTAGGGGCAGCATTTGTCCATTAATCCCTGCTATTTGACCCGGGTCATCCTTCAGTGACAGCTGGTTTTTGAATTTCTGTTACTCAGGACATTTTAATTCGCACCTCCCCAGGAGATCTTATCTGATGCTTCTCAACCACTGTACCTCACAGTAGGAGGGCTGTGAGCACATCCTGCTAGGAGATGAATTTCCATTTATGAGTCCTTGTTTCAAACACCCTGCTGGGCCAACTTGTAAATTCCAACTTAGGCCAAGTGGCTGTATCAACCAGGCAGTGAAACTCCTGAAATATTATATTAAACCATGTTGCCTTCCAACACTCTAGGACCATATTCCAATATTATTTCTTCCTTTTACCTTGGCTTGAAATTTTCTTGAAGGGGCTGCTGCTGGAAGATGAGTTCCTAATGAGCACACCCCCAGAACTACATCTCCCTACATACAGTATGAGGGTAGAATCCCAGATCACTCTTCATAACTCCTCCTGTCTGTTAAAACACAAACCTCATTCTGGAAGTAAAACATTTTGGGGAAGAATGAGCCCAGGCAGGTATAATTGCAGTTTGTGTCTCTCTTGGGGTCCATGTCTCAAGAGAGGACATAGACAGCAATGCAATCCTAAAAAGCTGAACTCTGTGCATACTGTATATTAGTGGTCTCCAAACTTTGACCTGGGGGCCAGACGCGGCCCTTTGCTTGCTTTATTCGGCCTTTGGGGCACTATATTCATACACTGATACCAACAATGGGACATACAGTATCTCACAAAAGTGAGTGCACTCGTCACATTTTTGTAAATGTTTTATTCTATCTTTTCCGGCGATAACACTGAAGAAATTACACTTTGCTACAATGTAAAGTAGTGAGTGTACAGATTGTATAACAGAGTAAATTTGCTGTCCCCTCAAAATAACTCAACACACAGCCATTAAAGTCTAAACTGCTGGCAACAAAAGTGAGTACACCCCTAAGTGAAAATGTCCAAATTGGGCCTAAAGTGTCAATATTTTGTGTGGCCGCCATTATTTTCCAGCACTGCCTTAACCCTCTTGGGCATGGAGTTCACCAGAGCTTCACAGGTTGCCACTGGCGTCCTCTTCCACTCCTCCATGATGACTGCACGGAGCTGGTGGATGTTAGAGACCTTGCGCTCCTCCACATTCCGTTTGAGGATGCCCCACAGATGCTCAATAGGGTTTAAGTCTGGAGAGATGCTTGGCCAGTCGATCACCTTTACCCTCAGCTTCTTTAGCAAGGCAGTGGTCCTCTTGGAGGTGTTTGGGGTCGTTATCATGTTGGAATACTGCCCTGCAGCCCAGTCTCCGAAGGGAGGGGATCATGCTCTGCTTCAGTATGTCATAGTAAATGTTGGCATTCATGGTTCCCTCAATGAACTGTAGCTCCCCAGTGCTCATGCAGCCCCAGACCATGACACGCCTGCCACCATGCTTGACTGTAGGCAAGACACACTTGTCTTTGTACTCCTCATCTGATTGCCACCACACACGTTTGACACCATCTGAACCAAATACGTTTATCTTGGTCTCATCAGACCACAGGACATGGTTCCAGTAATCCATGTCCTTAGTCTGCTTGTCTTCAGCAAACTGTTTGCTGGCTTTCTTGTGCATCATCTTTAGAAGAGGCTTTCTTCTGGGACGACAGCCATGCAGACCAATTTGATGCAGTGTGCGGCGTATGGTCTGAGCACTGACAGGCTGACCCCCCACCCCTTCAACCCCTGCAGCAATGCTGGCAGCACTCATATGTCTATTTCCCAAAGACAACCTCTGGATATGACGCTGAGCACGTGCACTCAACTTCTTTGGTCGACCATGGTGAGGCGCTGTTCTGAGTGGAAACTGCTGTATGGTTTTGGTCACAGTGCTGCAGCTCAGTTTCAGGGTCTTGGCAATCTTCTTATAGCCTAGGCCATCAGCAACAATTCTTTTTTTCTTTCATGAGGTGCCATGTTGAACTTCCAGTGACCAGTATGAGAGAGTGAGAGCGATAACACCAAATTTAACACACCTGCTCCCCATTCACACCTGAGACCTTGCAACACCAATGAGTCACATGACACCGGGGAGGGAAAATGGCTAATTGGGCCCAATTTGGACATTTTCACTTAGGGGTGTACTCATATTTGATGCCAGCGGTTTAGATATTAATGGCTGTGTTGAGTTATTTTGAGGGGACAGCAAATTTACACTGTTATACAAGCTGTACACTCACTACTTTACATTGTAGCAAAGTGTCATTTCTTCAGTGTTGTCACATGAAAAGATAGAATAAAATATATACAAAAATGTGAGGGGTGTACTCACTTTTGTGAGATACTGTAATTCCCCCCGCTGACTCCAATGAAAGGAGTTTCTCCCCAATTCCTCCCAATTACACCAATGATGGGGCACAATTCCTCCCAATGTCAACAATGGGGTGCTATTCTTCCCACTGATACCAAAGATGGGGCACTGTTTATTCCCAGGGAGGGAGGGGCATCACTGGGAGCCAATCAGGTGTGCTCCTAGCAAATGTGCTGACTAGGAACATGCTAATAGGAAGAGAAAGCAAAGTGAACAGAGAGCTGACCTTATCAATCTGCTGCTGCTCTTTCACTGTCTGGTCAGCAGGCTAGAGATAGGGCCACCATATTCCTTAATGGAGTATGTGGTGTCATCTACCGGGCTGTGCCGTGTATCAGAGATGCGTAAATCTCAGATTTGAATGGACAAAAACACCAAATCCTTTAGTAGGTAAAACAACTTGCTTCTATGCACGTCAATTGAGTATTTGGATATTTGCCCAGAGTTCAGCTTTAACTCATCCCCACCCTATCCAAAACTAATAAAAACAGGAAATGTATGAACATCTTAATTAAGAAGGATCACATTGGGATGTAATTTTGGGGTCATCTCCCTTGACACCCTTTATTGCTTGTTGCTGGGTTCTCTTACTGTAGAGGAATGTTCCTCTGACAGATTTTGGCTTTTCCTTGGCAAATGAAGAATGGAAAGATTTGTAACCTCCAAGTCCACACCCAACACTTAAACTCTCCTCCTAATACATCTGGGCTGACTTACATAAAACTCTGTGGTCACTAAATGGCTTCATTTTGCTCATTGCTCTGAAGGCTTCACCTCTTCCATACATTCCATTGATGAATCTGAGAAGTAGTTAGGCAAGCACTTGAAAACATTTGAGGAAACACATTGAAATTACATAGGAGTCCAGGGACGCTAACAAGGTCGGAGGGCTTGTTTCAGGAAAACCAAATCAAAGCACAAAGTTCTCCAGCACATGCAGTGCTTCCTATAATAAGAATAGTTGAAATGATTTTACTCACAGATAATTTTTTTGTAATTCTTGAATCAAGTGGATATATCCATCATGTTGCTTATGAGAATTCATAGAGGAATAGAATGGTGTTTCTGGTGTACATTACATACTCCTGACCCTTGCACTTTGTGCAACACATACTCCTGACACCTTCACTCTACATATTTAACATTCCTGACCCCATGCACTCTGTGTGTTACATACTCCTGACCCCAGCCCTGTGTACATTACATATGCCTGGCTCCTGCACTCTGTACATTACATACTCTTGACCCCAGCCCTGTGTACATTACATATGCCTGGCTCCTGCACTCTGTACATTACATACTCCTGACCCCTGCACTCTGTACATTACATAGTCCTGACCCCTGTACTCTGCACATGACATATTCCTGACCCCTGCACTCTGTACATTACATACTCCTGACCCCTGTGCTCTGTACATTACATACTCCTGACCCCTGCACTCTGTACATTACATACTCCTGACCCATGCACTCTGTACATTACATACTCCTGACCCCTGTACTCTGTGCAATACATACTCCTGACACCTTCACTCTACCCATTTCCCATTCCTGACCCCCTGCACTCTGTATGTTACATACCCCTGACCCCAGCCCTGTGTATATTACATATGCCTGGCTTCTGCATTCCATACTTTACATACTCCTGACCAAGGCCACATTCAGTAACCTTACACATATGTTGAAGTAAGATACACATTGTAAAAATATAACACAATGCTGTACCTAGACATGGTTAGAGATAAATTATTCTTAATAAAGCCAATCTCTGGTCACAGCATACACTTCCAATTATAACATCGGAATTGTAAAACCAATACAAATAAGAATTATCTTAGACAATCCAATATAACATTACTTGAAATCTTCTTTCATGTTGTGAGTGTTGCCTGTCCTGCTGGTACTCTCTTTCCATAACTTCCTGGATTCCCTGCATGCTTTGCAGCTTCTCCTCCATTTCTAAGGACTACATATCCCATGGTACCTTTCTGCCTTTAGGCAGTGATTCCCATAATGACTCCGCCTCCTGAAACTCCTCCTCTCAGCACTGCTGTAATTCAGAGCAGCAATGCTGGGACATTCTGAGCTTCCTTACATTTGGGAGCTATATATTTGTGTCATATTGGTTACATTTACATTTTCATTTGTTACTCTGTGTGTCAAATCAAGTGTCAGAGAGAATGAAGAGATTGCTATGCTGTGTACAATTTGTAATGCACCAATTCTTGGGTCTATCAGTCTAGTACTCAAATCTAAGCTATTAATTAAAATAAAGAGCCAAAAAAAAGAAAATACAAGGTATAGTGAGTGCCATCATCCAAAATAGACAAATGGAAGTGAAGATATGGAGTTGGGGTGTCCCACTAGCACCCCTAACACCATTGATTATATAGGCATGGACTATCTCGGCACTCAGGAATAACACAATTTTACATGAAAAAATTAAAACAATTTATTTGAAATATATTACATGCAAAGACATATAATAAAAACAGTTCTACAACATAGAATACATCCCCCAATGGGGTTTACACACAGTGCCTAAAGAGGTCCCAATAGGACACCACTGGCCCATAACATGTAGGCATGTAGGCTGTAAATGGTTTCTGATGCTCTCGACTGGTTTCGCGGGGATTCCGCTTCTTCAGGAGATTTGGTCATCAAAATACAGCTAAGGTATTTAGGAACTATACATAAATATTTATGTATAGTTCCTAAATTTTTGATGACCAAATCTCCTGAAGAAGCGGAATCCCCGCGAAACCGGTCGAGAGCATCAGAAACCATTTACAGCCTACATGTTATGGGCCGGTGGTGTCCCTATTGGGGACCACTCTAGGCACTTTGTGTAAACCCCATTGGGGGATGTATTCTATGTTGTAGAACTGTTTTTATTATATGTCTTTGCATGTAATATATTTCAAATAAATTGTTTTAATTTTTTCATGTAAAATTGTGTTATCCCTGAGTGCCGAGATAGTCCATGCCTATATAATCAATGGTGTTAGGGGTGCTAGTGGGACACCCCAATTCCATATCTTCACTTCCACTCCTCAAATCTAAGCTAGTTCTTTCTTCAGGAAAAGTGCAAAAAAAGATTTGATTGCAGGTAGAACCAGCTGCAAAACTTCTCATACAGTGAAGCTGTTGATTTGACAAGCAGGAGTAAAGAAATGGATCATTTAGGAACATTATTTGAGGTATAATTACTAAATGGGCATTCTGCATGTGATCTGGAAACAACTCTTTGTTGCCTCCGGTGTGATTTATTTTCTTCATAGGCAGCCAGGTCTTAAAGAACCTCCCCCTGCCCAGCCTGCTACAATGGACTGAGTACACACAATAGTAGAGTAGAGAAGTGATTTTCTTTCGTTTGGGTGTTCAATCTTCTTGTAGAACAAAAGATTGAGAAGTATTTGCAAGATAACACAGTATTTTATGGAAGCTAGCTAGTTAGTTAGAACGTTAGTCATGTTCAACTGGACTTTTTCTGCAATAATCAAGATGTTCTTGATGGCTCCAAGCCACTTCTTCATTTCCAGTAAGTGTCAGGAAGATAACCCACCATTCATATCCACACAGGTAGCACCAGCACCTTAATCCAGTCATCACGGGATATGTAGATGTAGATTGTCTGAGAACAGGATGGACAGTCAACTTCTACAAGGACCCGTCTTGTTTTTGGACAATGTTAATTGATGTTGAAGACATTTTGTAGCTTCTCTGAGCTTCTTCTTCAGTTCCAGAGGGTTTCAGGAAGATACCACACCATTTATATCTACATATGTAGCACCAACACCTTAATCCAAACATTATGGAATGTGTAGAACTGTTGTTCAGCAATCAAGATCTACACAGTGCATGGTAATTGGATTAAGGTGCAACCTGTGTGGATATAAATGGTTGGGGTATCTTCCTAAAACTCATAGGAACTGAAGAAGTGGCTTGGAGAAACATCTTCAACATCAATCAACATTGTCCCAGAACGATATGGCTTGTGCAATTTCCCTTTAGATTTACCAAAAACATATAATTGGAGGTCAAACTTAAACACTTTCAATTTGTATTCAGTCAGGCAGGCCCTTGCACTACATTGTTGAAGGTAAATCTAAAAGAAATTGAACAAGAAAATTGCATATTGTAGAGTATGGGTAGCCTATGGGTTCTTGTAGATGTTGATTCTCCAAGACTAGGGTGGATTCTTGTAGATGCTGAGTGTCCATCTTGTTCTTTGACACTCAACATCTACACATTCCATGGTGATTGGATTGAGGTGTCTGTGCTACCCGTATGGATATAAATGCCGGGGCATCTTTCTGACACTCATTAGAACTAAGGCGTTGGCTTGAATAAGCTACAAAATGTCTTTATTGTCAATCAACATTGTCTAAGTACAAGATGGATTCTTGTAGATGTCGATCATCCAAGACTAGGATGGGTTCTTGTAGATGTTGATCATCCAAGACTAGGGTGGGTTTTTGCAGATGTTAATTGTCCATCCAGTTTTAGGACAATCAAGATCTACACATTCCATGGTGATTGGATTTAGGTGTTGGTGCAAACTGTGTGGATATAAATGGTGGGGAATTGAGTAGATGTCTTGGATAAGCTACAAAATGGCTTGGTCAATCAGCATTGTCTAAGTACAAGATGGATTCTTGTAGATGTCGATCATCCAAGACTAGGATGGGTTGTTGCAGATGTAAATTGTCCAAGACTAGAATGGGTTCTTGTAGATGTAAATCATCCAAGACTAGGATTGGTTTTTGTAGATGTTGATTGTCCATCTTGTTTTTGGACAATGAACATCTACACATTCCATGGTGATTGGATTGAGGTGTCAGTGCTACCTGCGTAGAAATGCTATAGTATGTTCCTGACACTCATTAGAACTGATGAGGTGACTTGGATAAGCTCTGAAATGTCTTCCACATCAATCAACATGCCCAAGAACAGGATGGTTTCTTGCAGATGGGTATCTTCCTGACACTCATCAGAACTGAGGAGGATAAGCTACGAAATGTCTTCCTTGTCAAACAACATTGTCCAAGAACAGGATGGGTCTCATAGATGTTGATTTTCCACTCTGTTTTTGGGCAATCAATAGTTACACCTTCCATGGTTAATGGATCAAGGTGTTGGTGCTACCTGTATATAAATGGTGGGATATCTTCCTGACAATCATTGTAACTGAGGAGAAAGCTAGGATAAGCTATGAAATGTCTTTCACCTTAAGCAACATTGTCCCAGAACAGGATAGGTTCTTGTAGATGTTGATTGTACATCATGTTCTTGGACAATCAACGACTACACCTTTTTGGCGATTGGAATTAGGTGTTGGCACTACTTGCGTGGATATAAATGCTGGGGTATCTTCCTGACACTTTTATTAGAACTGAGGAGGATAAGCTACGACATGTCTTCCACATCAAACAACAATGTCCAAGAACAGGACATTCTTGTATATGTTGATTTTCCACCTTGTTTTTGGACAATCAATAGCTACACCTTCTATGGTAATTGGATTAAGGTGTTGGTGCTACCTGTGTGGATATAAATGCCGGAGTATCTTCCTGCAACTTATTGATAAAGTAACTTGGATAAGCTACAAAATGTCTTCCACATCAACATTGTCCAAGAACAAAAACAGATACTTGTAGATGTCAAATTTCCAAGACCAAGATGGCTTCTTGCAGATATTGATTATCCATGCTGTTCTTGGAGAATCAAAATCTACACATTCCATGCTACTTGGGTTAAGGTGTTGGTGGCACCTGTGTGGATATGAATAGTGGAGTATTTTCCTGACACTCAATGGAACTGAAGAAGTGACTTTGGAGGAGGTACAAAACATCAACAATACAGAGCAAGTCCAGTTAAACTTGACTAACTGCTACTGGCCATATAATGACCTTGTGAGGTTTTAGTGAAGTTATTTTCGTTTGCCCTGAGTTGTCTCCATTTTTGCTCTTTCTTAGACACAGTAAAGGTCAAGCTCGTCCGTGGAGATATCTCCTCATATGATGACGTCCGAGGGGTCCTCAGTGGAAGCCATCTGGTCATACACACAGCTAGCCTGGTGGATGTCTGGGGACGGGTACCGCCAAGTAAAATCACTGAAGTCAATGTCACAGGTAAGAGTAGCCATTGTTTAATGGTACAAAGTTGTGGTCTCCAAACTGCAGCTCTGGGGTCAGATGTGGCCCTTTACAAACAAAGAGAAAACTGCGCAACCTTAAAATGTAACTTTTTCTTTAAAAAGAAAGTGCATATTTTATGTGCAAAAGTTTGTTATAAAGTGCTAAAAGCAATCATCAAAGTGCTTCAAAGTTCATATAAAGTCTTTATAAGCTATTCATTAGTGAAGTAATCAGAATAAGTTCTTGCACCAAGGTGATGAAAAGGAGGAAGGTATAGCTGCTGTGTTACCCCACACTTCGAATATAGGGACTCTTACCAGAGCCTATTGGCTGCCTATTGCTAGGTCAGCCTATAAGGCAGACAGATAGCCTCTGCGGGCGTATGTTGCCCCAGAGATAAGGCCACAACCAGTTATGCTACTGATTCCAACTACATCAATCTATAGCAATAACAGAGATAGTTGAATCATGCATTATCAATAAAAGCGTTAACTTCCACATCGGCATTAAGGCCCCAAGGTCTTAAACTTTTGACCTTATATATTTGTCTGTCCTGTGTTTTTATCTTATGCGCACTGATATCTACCTAATTGTGAGTAGCCATTTGGCAGTTTTTATGCTTTTAATAAAAGATGTGACGTTATTACACTATTCGAGCCTTCTTATTTCCCTTGTGATCATCAGTTTTTGTAGAAGCTGGCTCTGGACGGGGAAGAATTAGCACATCTATTCTGAAATTGAGGCTGCTTCATCCAACATACGCCCGCAGAGGCTATCTGCCTGCCTTATAGGCTGACATAGCAATAGACAGCCAATAGGCTCTGGTAAGAGTCCCTATATTTGAAGTGTGGGGTGACACAGCAGCTATACCTTCCTCCTTTCATCACCTTGGTGCAAGAACTTATTCTGATTACTTCACTAATGAATAGCTTATAAAGACTTTATATGAACTTTGAAGCACTTTGATGATTGCTTTCAGCACTTTATATATAACAAACTTTTGCACATAAAATATGTACTTTCTTTTTTAAGAAAAAGTTACATTTTAAGGTTGCACAGTTTTCTGTTTGTTTGTATATGGTTTATGGGTGGTATCCTAAGATGTGGCCCTTTGCCTGCCTCTATCTAGCCCTTGGAGCACTATTCCATCTACTGACACTAATGATGGGGCACTATTTCTCCCACTGACATCAGTGGTAGGGCACTATTCCTCCCACTGATAGCAATGATGGGATGCTATTCCTCCCACTGATATCAACAATAGGGCACTATTATTGCCACTGGTACTAACAATAGGGCACCATTCCTTCCACTAAAACCCTAAAATTGTGGGGTGTTGTTTATTTCCATGGATGTGAGGGCATTTTCTACTCCCATTGGCCACACTCTGGCCCACTCTAAAGTCTGAAGGACAGTAAACTGGCCCTTTGTTTAGAACATTTGGAGACCCCTGGTACAAGGAAGTTCAATTGTAATTAATAGAGCACACCATGATTGATATATGACTCTACTTTCCATCCTGGTTGCCTCATCTTATAAATCCCTATGTTTGTCTTTATCTGTGTTTACTGTGCAGAAAATGCAGCCAAGTGTTCCGGGTCAATGTTACCCCCCCTCTTCCTAAGCCCACTCTTACTTGGGTGTAAGTAGAGTCTGCACAGCATTGAACCTGGGGGTAAGAGGATACTAGGTCCACTTTCCTCTACACCCCATTGCTTTCATTACATTGGTAAAAAAAGCATTCTCCTAGTCTACACTGCCCCATTGCTCTACCAATACAATACAGCAGAGGTGGGCCGTTTCTTCAGAGCCCTGTGTCATGACCGGCAGCTCCCTGGTGCATGTGCAGGAGTGACATCATCACGGCTCCAGCCAGTCACAGTGGAAGAACCACTGGGGAAGATGCCAACCCTCTCAGTGGTGCCCGCACACCGTTGAGACTGCTGACATCTTCCCCAGTGGTTCTTCTGGGTTCGCAGGCGCTGTGATTGGCCCGAGCTGCAATGACATCACTCCTACACATGCGCGCGGGAGCTGCCGGTCATGGCACAGGGCCCTGAAGAAAAGGCATAAGCGGCTGTTCCTTCAGAATGCATGTGCCGATGATGTAATTGCCACAGTAGACAGTAAATATCTCCTAAACTGTGCAAGTTCAGGAGATATTTACAGGTCCTATAGGTAAGCCTTATTATAGGTTTACCTATAGGTACAAACAAACCAGGGGAGTTTGCTTCATCTTTAAAGAGGTGGAGATCTACCTGAACAACATGGGAGAAGTGAAAGATCATCAGGCACAGTGTTGCCCAGTGTCGCCTCCTCACACCTGATTTAAACCTCTAGTTGTCGTACTACCGCTTAGCAATTACATGGCAATAATGGGTTTAACTCAGGTGGTGAGGAGGCAATATTTCGGGTCCTCACCACCGGTCAAACACACTCTGATCCGGTGGCGGCTGGGGGCTAGATGCATGGATAGACATCTGGCCCCCAGTCGTTGGTCATCTAACACTAGATGGTCATCTAACACTTGTCCACTGACCATCTAGTACCAGACCCGAACGACTGAGGTGGGAAGGTCTCTTAGTTTGTCTCACGTTACGTCTCCCTGACGAACATTTCATCCTCGACATTATCCCTCGTTCACACTATGGTTGACGTGAGGTGGAGAATAGGGACGATCACCAGAGGTCTCACCACGGTCGTCGTCCTTTCTTCTCACTTTTTGCTAGTCTCGTCACCACCAGGTAGGTAATCCCCGCGATAGGTACGTAGATCGGGGGTCGGCGGTGGCCTAGTCTCACACAAACTGGCCACCACTCCTGGGCTTTATAACGGAGGAGTGGTGGACTCAATTTGGGTAATAACGGTA
>BLSH010216262.1:401359-418349 GCA_018402905.1 Glandirana rugosa | reverse complement strand
AGGGACACGACTCAAGGGTCTAGACATGTGGACGACACGGGTAATACTCCCCAAGGGTGGTAGGGACACGACTCAAGGATCCAGACATGTGGACGACACGGGTAATACTCCCTAGGAACTCAGCACAGGGATGGTGGGAACCCCTCATAATGGGCACAGCAGGTGTACAGACCTAGGAACTCAGCACAGGGATGGTGGGAACCCCTCATAATGGGCACAGCAGGTGTACAGATCTGGGAACTCAGCACAGGGATTGTTGGAACCCCTCATAATGGGCACAGCAGGTGTACAGATCTGGGAACTCAGCACAGGGATTGTTGGAACCCCTCATAATGGGCACAGTAGGTGTACAGACCTGGGAACTCAGCACAGGGATGGTGGGAACTCCTCATAATAAACACAGCAGGTGTACAGACCTGGGAACTCAGCACAGGGATGGTGGGAACCCCTCATAATGGGCACAGCAGTTGTGCAGATCTGGGAACTCAGCACAGGGATGGTGGGAACCTCTTATAGTGGGCACAGCAGGTGTACAGACCCGGGAACTCAGTGCAGTGATCTCACCAGGTGATTTAGCTCTCTAGGATCTACCAAGCACTGAAATATCAGTTTGGGGCGGGCTGACTTTATAATTTTGTTCACTTCTTCCTTGCAGATTTATGTTTGAGTAACGTGCTAAGGAAGTGAGAAGCAGCCAGTCCCAACTCTCTCCCACATATGCCACCACAGATCTGCACTCCTTCCAAATTCAGGTGTGACAAATGCAGAGTACACACAGTACCCACTGGAGGGCAACAATGCCATCTGTGTCCTATGCCAGAGGTAGGTGGCAATCTAAAAACTCTGCTTACCTTTATGATGTTTCTCTTTGCCAGGAACGTGTGACTTTGTGCCTCGTGCTTCGCTTTGCCCTGGTAATCCCCCCGCAGGCTGAAATGAGTTACAATACAGTTGCAGTTTTAGCTGCTCCTCATCTACCCTCGTCCAATCACAGAACACCCTGTACAAGGCAATCTATGAATTGGATGAGAGGATTCTCTGAATATGTTGTATGTATGCAGTCTGAGGCCTTTATAACATGACATTCCTGAAGATAATGTATTCATAGGTGGATAGAGAGATCTATGGCTCTCCCATTCCCCTATCACATCTATGACCTTGATGGATGATAGAGTTTCAGTTTTGGTTTGTTATGCATTGTTTTGTGGTTTTTGTTTTCATTATTGTTCATTTTTTATATGTGTATGTCAATTTATAAATGTGGAAAAATGATAAATAAAATTTGACCACAAAAAGAAAATATATAATGTGTGGCCCCGCGACAATGTCAAGTTGTGGCCCTTTATATCAACAATGTTGACCACCACTGGGGTAGGTAGTGTCATCTTCTGAATAAGAGGGTTTTCCACCTGCAAGTACATTTCAAGTATACCTAAATCTATTTTTTGGATGGAGTAGGGAAATGAAACCCTTGTCAGGTTTTTACTTGTGTTGCATGTTCGCCATTGGGGAGAACTCCTATCCAGTAGTGAGTAGTGAAGTGCTCTGGTTTGGTCCAAATTCAAGTTTGGCCGAACCCAGACGTAAGCTGTCATTGGCCGATCAACTGTGACTGGGACATTCACCATATTGCCCACCCAGCAGCTACACATACACATAGGAACACATAGGGACGCTCATGACCATATCATGGTCAATAATGTCATGGCCTTAAACCCATATTAGGTCAGTAATGTCATGGCCTTGTAGCCATATTAAGTCAATAATGTCATGGCCACATGGTCATATTAGGTCAATAATGTCATGGTCATGTGGCCATATTAGGTCAATTGTGTCATGACCATTAGGCCATATTAGATCAATAATGTCATGACCATGTCGTCATATTAGTTCAGTAATGTCATGGCCTTGTGACCATCACAGGTCAGTAATATCATGGCCTTGTGGCCATATTAGGTCAATGTCATGGTCACATGGTCATATTAGGTCAATAATGTCATGGTCATGTGACCGTTAAAAGTCAATAATATCTATTATGTCAATAATGTTAGGGCCACATGGTCATATTAGGTCAATAATGTCACTGTTATATGGTCATATCAGTTCAATAATGCCATGGCCGTGTGGCCATATTAGGTCTATAATGCCATGGTCATGTGGCCATATTAGGTCAATGATGTCATGACCACTTGGTCATATTAGGTCAATAATGTCATGGCAATGTGGCCATATTAGGTCAGTAATGTCATGGCCTTGTTGCCATATCAGGTCAATAATGTCATGGTCATGTGGGCTTATTTGGTCAATTGTGTCATGGCCATTTGGCCATATTAGGTCAATAATGTCAAGGCCATATTAAGTCAGTAATGTCATGGGCATAGGGTCATAGTAGGTCACTAATGGTCACATGCATCCCTGCTCCTTTGTGTAAGTGTAGCTGCAGGCCAGGCAATATCCTGGTCACAGATAATTGGCCCGGCAATGCCAGCTTACTTCCGGGTTCAGCAGAACTTGGGTTTGGACTGAACCCGAGGTCATCACTAGAGGTGAGCTATATTCCTTCCAAAGTAAGGAGAAATCCCCTCTAAGGCTATGGTAACCCTTACAAATGCAGCTGGACAGGGATGTACACATGCCATGGGCTTTGCTTTGCAGACGTGGAAAAAATTATACCATCTGTCTTGTTCTGTGGGATGGACCTATTCAAATAAACCGCACCGCAAACACCCTGCAAATGCTTGTAATGCACAGGATTGTCATGTTGTGGCACAAGCTTTTAGGCATTAAAACAGGTAATGAGGAGGCGGCATAAGGAGGGCAATGCTAATGTAAATGAGCCCTTAAACCAGTCTTTCTCAACCTTTTTTACCCCAGGGGAACCCTTGAAATAATTTTCAGATCTCATGGAAACTGGTTCATTGGTAGGTCAGTGGGAAAAAAATGCCCTTTACATTGGTGGCCAGTGGGAAGAATGCCCCCCTTATAGTGATGGTCAGTCATGGTGCCATGCTGCTGGGGCTCTGCCAAACGGTGTTGGCCCTGGAATCTGCAGGCACCATCAAATGATAGGTCAATCAGTCTCACCTCAACGAATCCCTTTGCAACCTCTGGAGGAACCCTGGTTGAGAATGGCTGCCTTACACAGGCGTTCCGGTGACCACTTCCCAGCAATTCCTGTTCCGGGGACCTCTCAAAATTTTTAATTTCACAATCATATTCAGTAGCAGTGACGATGGTCACCAGGACAACTAAAAATGGTGAATCTTACCAACAAAGATAAAAATTGCATTAAAGACCTCACAGGGGTCCCTACTCTGACAAAAAAAAAGGGGTTGATATAAATTAAGGTTTGGCTTGTACAGATTTTGCTGCAAATAAATATGTATTTTTTGTTTTTCTGTTTTGTTTATGAGGAGAAAAGCTAACGTTTTTTTTAAATTAAGCACAGAGATTAAATTTAGTTTTTAAAGGTGAAAATAAATAAAAGAATGCATTTTTCTTATTTAAATTTTCCAAATAAATTTAGTGTCTGTGACTTCTATCCATTTTATAGTCTATTGTTTCTGCTTGTTGCATGCTAACTTTTCTGTAACTTTACTCCACTAAAATATTTAACGTTTTTCCAAGCTCCTTTGATAAATGGACATTTGGAGATTTTTTTTCCTTGCTAGAACTATCACTCTAATCTATATTTATCAATCAATTTAAATTGCTTAAAGTTTGAATGAAGCTCGTAGCAGGGACCCAATGCAAATTATCACAATGGAGATTGTATCATCTGGTCAAATTTAACTTTGCAAGCCGTTTTTTTTTTCACTCATTGTTTTCCTTAATATAGAAAACTCTGTGAATTACAGACTGGGTGAGTAGAAAAGAGACAAATATATATATTTTTTTAAATGCCAAATAAAATCAATGCATTTTTTAATTTTGAAAAAAAAAATGCTGCATATATTCTAGCATAGTTTCATAAATTCCAACAAAACAGAAGATATGTTAACCACTTTTGTTTTTTTTTTAAAAAAAAAACAAAATAGATGAAACATATATCATTTATATTTATATAATTACCATACAGTTTTGCAATAGATTATTAAAAATGACAGTCTACAGACAGCTATGATAAAAAGCTGCCAAAATGAATTTGTTAGGCCATTGGAACCCTGATAATTGGGGGAAGTTCTGTGTATTTTTCTCAAATGTCCCTAGAAATGTAATTTTCTCCTTTTTTGTCTCTTCGTTATATTATCATTGACCATGTGACCGTAGCAGTCAAACCTTCCTACTCATCACTCAGGAAATAGGAAGAAAGGGGAATGAATGCATGAAGTTTCACTGAACGAGAAAGGAGGTAAGAGCCTACAATGAAGTTTTTAAAATTTGTATATTATATAGGCACAGTGGTGTAGTGGGTAGCACTTTCGCCTGGCAACAAAAGGGTCGCTGGTTCAAATCCCAACCACGACACTCCCTGCCTGGAGTTTGCATGTTCTCCCTGTGCCTGCGTGGGTTTCCTCCCACACTCCAAAGACATGCTGGTAGGTAAATTAGATCCTCTCTAAATTGTCCCTAGTATATGTATGAATGTGAGTTAGGGACCTTAGATTGTAAGCTCCTTGAGGGTAGGGACTGATGTGAATGTAAAATATATATATATATGTAAAGCGCTGCGTAAATTGACGGCACTATATAAATAAATAAATAAAATAAAATAAAAAAAGAAATATATTAACTGATATGAAAAGTATTTTTTCTCAACTTAAGTGGATATAGACTTTAGAAATGAAATGTATAAAAAAAAATACTAATTTATGTCACTTTTGTAGCTATTAATTATAATGCTAGTAAAATAAGCAATTAAAAAAAAAACGAAATAAACTTTCCAATAAACTTTTAAAATTAAAGTCGAAATGCAAAAGGTTTAAAGCCAAAGATGATTTTTTCCCCATTTTTTTTATAAGCTGTCCTTTGTTTCAGATGCCTGATATATGGTTTACTGCAGGGGTAGGCAACCTCGGCACTCCAGCTGTGGTGAAACTACAAATCCCATCATGCCTCTGCCTCTAGGAGTCATGCCTGTCAAGGTCTTGCAATGTCTCATGAGACTTGTAGTTTCATCACAGCTGGAGGGCCGAGGTTGCCTACCCCTGGTTTACTGGAACTTCAAAGGACACAAATTGACAAACGTGAAGGATAAAATCAAACAAATTTAATGCTGCATAATATTTTTTTTTTCAGTTTGGTCACTGTCTAATAAAATGAAAAAAAAAAAAAGCAAATTTGGTTTTAAAAATCCTTATTTATAATTACAAGGTCATTATTAAGCATTATTTTAAATAGTTAACAGAATATGTATTTTTTATTTTAAATCAGCACCAACTGCATAGTCAGGAATGAGGAATCAAGTTTTAGAGAGATTAAAGCAAACTTGCATCATTTTGATTACATTTTTTTCTCAGTGACCAAATTAAAAAAAAATAATGATAATTTTTTATGTGAAAAATATATTAATTTTTTGTTTTGATATTCATGAAAACTTTAACTGAAGAAAACATGATAAACGCAAAGTGTATCTTGTTCTTGGCTATGGATTACCCATTCGTGAGTCAAAGTTTTCCCTCCAGGACAAGAGACATCAGGTCAAATACAGACACAAGGAGACATAAACACATTAGGGTGAGGGTTGTTTTTTTTTTTAAATGTTATGCTTTTTTGTTCTTTTTTTTTTCAGCAGCACAATAAAAAACACAAAAAACAACGAACAAAAACAAATAAAGACAACACACTTTTTTTTTTAAACCGAGAATTCAGATTTTTTGCTCTTCTCTTTTTTTCACGGTTTCTGCTGTAATTTTTTTTTTTCACATTTTGTAACATGCAAGCAGTTTTTCATATTTTTTCATTTTTTGATATTTTTTTTCAACCTTAAAACAACTTTTTTTTTGCAATTCACATTTTTGTTTTTTTCAACTGAGACGTTTTTTTTTTTTTTTTTTTAAACATCGAAAAGATTATCAGACAGGAGGGAGGGAGTAAGGGAGGAGGGGAAGCAGAAGAAGTTAATCCTTTCTCTGCTAGCAGGGAGATGTCACAGACCCCCCTCTGGTGGAGAAGGGTGAATGGAGGAGGAGAGAACCGGGAGGATGTCACATGTCACAGGCCATCTTCTGCAGGGAGCGCTTGACGGATTTCTTCCGAGACTGGGAGGGGCTCCACTGATGATGTCACTCTTTGAAAAAGTCAACCATTTTTGCCACATTTTGACACTCGCAGATCTTCTTAAGCTTAATATTTGACAAATTTTGCAAACCCATTTTCAAGATAAACCTTTGGTATGTCCTTTTATTTTATTTTATTTATTTTTTTCTGATTAACCAATTTTTTTTCCAATTTTTAAGACAAAAAGGGTCATTCTTTAATGGACAATGTCTCTATGACATCAGACAAAAATTAGCAAGTCCATTTTTTTTTTTTAATCCTCGGGATGACCGGTTATGCCTTTGAACCATTTTTTTTCTCCATAACGGTCGCATCTGTGTGACATCACAAGACACCTCCCCCTCCTCGGGCCGTTGACGTCACCTTTGGCTCTCTATTGGTGGCTTGCTACCCCCCTGCCTCCCGCCCCCCCGCCCCCAGCCCTGCCACCCCCTCTCTGCATGAACCCTCCGTAGGACTCGTTGACCACTTCAATATTTTCTCACGACCGGAGACGCTCATTAAAAATTAAACAAACATGCAAATTTCAAGGCCGCTAACGGAGAAAAAACATTTACAGCAAAATCCAAAGACGACAGAAGCCAATTAGACACCCGGAAGTCCAAGGGCACAACACACACAACGGGACCAGAGACGCTCATACAATATGGCTGCTGAGGGCGGCCATTTTGAAACTTGCTAATAGACACTCTCCTTTTTTCTTTTTTTTTTGAACATGCTTCCGTTTTGCCATATCTCTCTTGTAATATAAACAATATATTATTTATCACTGTGTGCTACTACATCTAAAATCAGGAATGAACATAGTCTAGTGTCAAGCAGCTATAAATTACACTTTACAATTGTTCCAAAAAAAAAAAATATATATAAAAAAATAAAAATAAATAAAATTATTATGATTAAGGCCCGTTAAAATAGCAAATTAGGCTTCTTTTTTTTAATAAAAGAAATAAAATGAAAAAAAAAAAGCAATAAAATTAAATACATGTATTATACAAGAGGGGATGTTAGCTACTTACTTTTCTAGATATCCCCTTTAGACACTCAAGAAACGAAATTCAGTTTACACAGAAGACATCAGATTTAGACAAATTAACAGACATCTTCCCTACTCTGTAAAGTTTTTTTTTTTTCCTATTTTACTGAATTAATAATATTTTTTTTTTATTCTGACATTAGAATTAATATCTATTTTTATTTCACTATATATATATATTTATTTATATTAAATTATTAAATATTAAAGCTGAAGGCAGGTTAGACCACTTTTCACCGTGGTGTGATAAGAATGAAAAGCTGCATAGATAAGGAGAAATAACCCTTCTCTCTGTCGAGGAAGCCATTTTTGTCGCAACTGAGAAGGCCGACACTAACATCCCCCCAATGGCTACCTCCTGGCGGATATTAAAAAAAAAAAAAAGAAAAATATATAAATATATATAGACTTGATCCGATTCTACCTGACACGCCGCTTGCTGAAAAACAACACTTTTGCATGTCGAAAAAAAAAAATATATATATGAAATAATAATAAATAAAAAAAATCGGTTCAAAATGGCCGCCCCACGGTTTCAGTTCTTAATTCTTGCATGCACGCGAGAAACTGCCTGTCCCTTTCTCCTCTCCCCCGAAGTGAAAAAGTGTTTCTTTTTTTTTATTTATTTTTTTTTATCCATTTTATTTTCCAGACAAAAGAGACTTGTAATATCCACAGAGACAGCTCATATTCATGCAAAAAAGGCAACAGAGAGACGAACAAACAGAACGGAGGAAGAGCTTCAAGGGGGCTGCTATGTCCTGCTGACAGTTTGTTCTTTGTTTTTTTTTTCTGCATAAAATTTTCTACCACCTCTCCGCTTTTTTTTTTGGCAGGGAATGGCAATGACACATGACAGGTAGGCCATGTAACTTAAATTATCGCACTTTTTTTTTTTTTCCTTTCGCATACAGAATACTGAAGTATCACTAGAAGACTCTCTCATCTCAAATTCACTTTGGTAGACTCGCAGTGCAAAGACACCAGAGGCCCTTTCCCACGCACTCATGCAATACCTGTGCACACAGAACATAAATCTACAACACCAGTAAAATCGTTCACGTGATAATGTAAAAAAAAAAAAAAAATTCTCAACAACACTCTTAAACCTCAGAAAATTAGCCCGCGATCCTTTGTGGCATCCTCCCGATGTCACAAGTGGAACAGCTGTGAGGTCAGAATACTTTATTGCTGTATGACAAGATGAATCTCTTTACGAAGGCGCTAACTAGTCATCGAAGGATAGTCCGTCAGGCCGGTCCACCGTCATTAGCGCATGGGTCAGCTGCTGTGAGACCTGGCAAAAAAAATTGGCAATGGGGGGGGGCAGACTTTGGTCTACTTATATTTATTTTGGCTAAAAAAAAAAAAAAAAGATAAAAAAACTAAAAAAAAAAAAAAGAATCAACTTAATAACAGTGGTGGAGAGCGTGAAAACAGACACACCAATGATATGCTGAAATCTTAGATTGCAAGCTCTAACGAGCAGGGCTCTTACTGTATTTAAAATTGTAAAGCGCTGCGTAAACTGTTGGCGCTACATAAATCCTGTATAATAATAATAATATAATAATACAGATGGGTAGACCTAAAATTCTACATGAAGCTTTGCACATTAAGGGGACCCCCCCCCCAGGTAAAAGTTCTCACATGTGTAAACTTTTTGTATTTTTTTTTTTTTATTGCACCTTCTTTATATTCACAGAAGTAAATCTATTTTTTTACATCATCTGTGCTATTTCTTGATCCATGTGCCCTTCCGAATTGTGCCTTGGACGTTTTAGTGCACTGAATACAATTGCTTTCATTAAAAGGAAATTAAAAAAAAATAAATAAATAAAATAATAATAAAAAAAATAAATAAATGACTTGACTTACTAACAGTGGCAGAGAGTGTGAAAACAGACACACCAACGATATGTTGAAATACAGATGGGTAGACCTAAAATTCCCCATGAAGCTTTGCATATCAAGGGGATCCCCCAGGTAAAAGTTCTCACATGTGTAAACTTTTTGTATTTTTTTTTTATTGCACCTTCTTTATATTCACAGAAGTAAATCTATTTTTTTTACATCATCTGTGCTATTTCTTGATCCACGTGCCCTTCCAAATTGTGCCTTGGACGTTTTGGTGCACTGAATACAATTGCTTTCATTAAAAGGAAATTAAAAAATTAATAAATAAATAAAATAATAATAAAAAATAAATAAATGACTTGACTTACTAACAGTGGCAGAGAGTGTGAAAACAGACACACCAACGATATGCTGAAATACAGATGGGTAAACCTAAAATTACCCATGAAGCTTTGTGCATTCGTTCTCACATGTCTAAATGTTTTGTATTTTTATTTCTTTTGCACCTTCTTTATATTCACAGAAGTAAATCTATTTTTACATCATCTGTGCCATTTCTCCATCCATGTGCCCTTGCGAATTGTGCCTTGGATGTTTTAGCGTTTTAGTGCACTGAATACAATTGCTTTCATTAAAAGGAAATTAAAAAAATAAATAAATAAAATAATAATAAAAAAAACTAAAAACATAAAAAAATAAATGAATTGACTTACTAACAGTGGCAGAGAGTGTGAAAACAGACGCGCCAACGATATGCTGAAATACAGTTGGGTAAACCTAGAATTCCCCACTTTAAGGGGAAGGTAAAAGTTCTCACATGTGTAAACTTTTTGTATTTTTTTTTTTTTAAAGGTGCACCTTCTTTTTTTAAAAATTCACAGAAGTAAATATATTTTTTTTTTACATCATCTGTGCTATTTTTTGATCCACGTGCCCTTCGAATTGTGCCTTGGACGTTTTAGTGCACTGAAAAAAATTGCTTTCAAAGGAAATTTAAAAAAAAAATTAAATTAAACCAGTCTTTTTTTTTTGCTTGATTATGTAGAAGGAGTTTCAGATTTCTGAAACCAACTGTATATAAGACAAGTAGACTATGCAGACACAATGGGTGGGATAAGCATGGGGGGTCGTAGTTAAGGATTGTAAGGATGGATAATATTCTAAGATAAGAGCGTATGTCATTGGGCGTAACATCTTGTCAGTGGGTAGATTAGTACTGAATATAACACTGCACAGTAAGGAGGCACACAGACCGACGGGAGAGCCAATATCAAGGAACAATAACAGACTGTACGAGACGTTTCATGAGTTGTCGGGTGACTTGACACCGGTAACAAAAACTTTGGCAAAGAAAAAAAAGTCCAAAAATACTAACGAAATAGGTGGAAGATCGAGCAGCAGGTTCTTCTCCTCGAAATGAGGAACATGGCGACACAATGTTTTCCCTACCTATTGCTAATTACTGCAGAAAACAAAACACACGTTAAGACGCCAACACACCATGGTCAGCATCTGGTCTCTTTTGGCCAGCGATTGGGATCTACAGACCGCCAGTTTCCCGAGACGGATACACAGCCGACGTACATGCACTCCCCTCCCACCCCAGCACGCTCACATCACCACCAACAAAACGGAAGGAATTCGGGCGGACGCGTACACACAAGACTTTGGCAAGTAACAGAAACACACTCAGCCACCAGTCAAGAAAAAGGACTAAAGAAAGCGCCAGGTCGGACCCTCTGCCAACGCAACATGTCCGGGGGTCCCTGTGGAACACGTCCAGTAACGACAAATACAGTTGGTTTGTTTTTTTTTAAACCTTGACAGACGGGTAACAAAATAAAATGAGAATCGAAAACCATACGGGTAACAGACATTTAAGAAAAAAAAATATTTGGGATTTTTTTTTGGGGGGAGCCCTTTTTGCTCCCCAGCAACTGTGGGTGACAGTTGAGGATTTGGCTTTAGGTTGACGTCAGTTAACACCATTGACGGGAACAGACTGACTTCTTAATATGCGCCCAGCCAGCTTGGATTAGCTGATGGTAACCTAACTCCTGAGTGAAACCCACAGAGGCAAAAAAGGGCTGACGCACTCACAGCTTCCTGATCTGTGCGTTAATTCCAATACTTGTCATGTACATAATATTGTATCTCTTTTTTTAATCTTTTTTTTTATAATTCACTATCTTCTTTATCTCTCCTTTTAATCTGCATTGTGCATTTTGTTTTATTTCAGAATCCCAGCGTCCCTCCGATAGAGGAGGCCAAGACAACACCCAACACAACACAACAGATGATGATCATAATTTTCTTCTACATACCCAACCGGCATCAGAAGCATGAGGGGAAGCAAAAACAACGGATGGGAAGGAAGGGGCAGAAAAACCGATGGGAATGAGGTAAGGGTGACATAGGAAGGGGAGGAAAACATGGAAGAGTGGAGGATGGGAAACATAGGAAGGAAAAGTAAGATATGATTGAGGACAAAGACAGAAGAATGGCACAAGAATGGGAGGAAAAGTACATTATTAAGGTGGAGAAAGACATAAGAACAACATAGGAAAGGGAAAACAGTAGAAGAGGAAAAGGGAAGAGAAAAAGAGGGGCAAAACAGGAAAAGGAAGAGAGGAAGGCAGAAGAGGAAGAATGAGACAGAGAGAAGACGAGAGGTAGTGGAGGAAGAATAAGGTATGAAGGGCCAGAGAGAGAGGCAGAAGAAGTGTTTGCCAGGAAGAGAAAAAGAGAGAAAGTGGTGGAGGTATGTGATAGAAAGGTCCGGGGAGAAATGCAGAAGAGAAAGGGTGAGACGGGAAGCAGAAGAAAGAGAAATTGGTGGAAGCACGAGACAGGAAAGTCCAGGAAGAAATGCAGAAAAGGAAAGGTGAATCAGGAAGCAGAAGAAAGAGAAATTGGTGGAAGCACGAGACAGGAAAGTCCGGGAAGAAATGCAGAAAAGGAAAGGTGAATCAGGAAGCAGAAGAAAGAGAAATTGGTGGAAGCACGAGACAGGAAAGTCCAGGAAGAAATGCAGAAAAGGAAAGGTGAATCAGGAAGCAGAAGAAAGAGAAATTGGTGGAAAGGTGAGATAAGAAGGGTCATAGAAAAAGGCAGAAGAGGAAGGATGAGATAGGAAGAGGAAAAGAGAGGAAGCGGAGGAAGCATGAGATAGGAAAGGCAGAGGAGAAAGACAGGGGAGAAAAGAAGGGAACGGAAGAGGAGGAGAGAGGCAGTGGAGGAAGAATAAGATAGAAAGGGCCAGGGAGTAGGCACAAAGGGAAGGGTTAGACAAGACATGATGAGAAAGAGAGGAATAATGGGAAAGAAGGGCCAGAGCGAAAGGCAGAAGAGAAGGGATGAGACAGGAACAAGAACAGACAGGAAGTGGAGGAAAGATAAGATAGGAGGGGCCCCGAAGAGATCCAAACAGAGGGTAGGGTAAGACAGGAAGAGGAGGAGAGAGGAAAGGGAGAAAGAATACAATAGGATGGGCCGGGGAGGTAGGCAGAAAGGGAAGGGTGAGACAAGAAATGAAGAGAAAGAGAGAGAGGAACGATGAGACAAGAAGGGCCAGATAGAGAGGGGCAGAAGAGGAAGGATGAGACAGGAAGTGGAGGAAAGGTAAGATAGGAAATGCAGGGGAGAGAGGCAGAAGAGGAAAGGTAAGATAGGAAGAGGAGGAGAGAGGAAGTGGAGGCAGGGATAGGAAAAGGCAGCAGGGAGGTAGGCAGAAAGGGAATACAAGACAGGAAGAGAGAGAGGTAGAATGAGATATGAAGGACCAGGGAAAGAGGCAGAAGAGAAAGGATAAGACAAGGACAAGAAAAGCAAAAGGAAGTGGGAGAAGGATAAGATAAGAAGAGCCAGGGAAAAAAGCAGAAGATAAAAGGTGAGGCAGGTAGAGAGAGGAAGTGAAGGAAGAATGAGATAGGATGGGTCAGTGATAGAGGCAGGATAGGAAGGAGGAGACGAGAAGAGAAAAGAAAAGAGAGAAAGTGGTAGAAAAATTAGATTGAATTGGCCAGGGAGAGAGGTAGAAGAAAAAGGATGAGCCAGGAAGAGGAAGTAAGAGGAAGTGGTAGATGATTGAGGTAGGTAGGCCAGAGAGAGAGTGGCAGAAGAAGTAGAAGAAGGTTGAGACAGGAAGAGGGAGACAAAGGCAATGGGGGAAATTTAAAACAGAAGAGGAGAAGTGGCAGAGAAGGAATGAAGACATTGAGGAAACGTGAATTACAAGAAGGATAAAACATAAGGGGAGAGAGCAACACGGAAAAGGTAAGAAAATGGCAGAGGAGACAGAAAGACACAAGAAATAACAAGGAAGAAGGGACACACGGGAAAAGGAAAAGAGAGGCAGAGGAAGAAGGATATGGGTGGATAATGTAGGTGGAATAAAAGGTGTTGGAAGATGAAATAAAAGAAAATGGGAGAGAAAAAATAAGAACTCGTCAGAAGTATTACGTGGATATAGAGATAGACATAAACTTACAAACAGCGATACCAATATCAGTGACTGCTTATATCTACCAGGCATGTCTACAAAAGGTGGCTTGCTTGAACTTGATATTTCATCTATACATGGTTTCTACTGAGCTAAATAACCACTTCCTCCCCAAGCCTTTATATCACGTTGGCCTTCCTGCAGTGAGATCACATTGCCAATCTAAATATTCCTGCCCAATTTTGACCACTCCCTCTACTTATGGTAGATTTTTCATCATGTATAAAATATCAAAAGTCCAATGTGAAGAGTGGAACCTCTTTGTGGAGGCCACGTTAAGTGTTTGTGGGTGGCTCAATCTTCTAATATCTAACAGAACCCAACCTGACAAATTTAGCCAGACTGGCATACTTTGAAGAGAAATTGAACTTTTAAAAAAAAGTTTGGTGGGGTACAAATACCTCCTTTATGGTTTGGCATTTACTGTAATTTTTTTTTTATACTGTGCCATCACCTATTTTCGTCCATTTAAGCTTTGGTTTGCTGTGGATCCACTAGACTTGCTCCTGAAATCTGCACAACATAAAAGTCAGGGCGAATTTCACAGATTTGGTTGGCCAAATCTGAATCTGAATTTCAGTGCTATTTTTGGTGGTTTGGATTTCCAAATGCCTCCAAGAGAGACTGGAGACTGTTTTAAAGGCTGTTTCTGCCTTTTATCTGTTTCTTCTGTTGCCAGGGCATCCTTAGCTTGACTGCCAGTGCCACCAGGCTCCACCCTTCTATCTCTGGTAGAATTTTTAAAGAATTTTCGTTCAGGTATTTTTGACCCCATCCACCTATCAGTCAAGGCTGCCAGGAGCTTTCTCAACCATTCTGCACAATTATACATCATTAACGCTCTATAATACTTCTTTTTTTTTTTTGGAACCTGGTTTGGATTCCCATTGACTTCAAGAAAACACTTAATTTGAAAATATTGAATTTCAAATTTTTTAAAAGCATTGATATTTTAGAAGTTCCCTCATCTCTAGGATCTACATGTCTTGTGACCAACCGTTTCCCCCAAGTAAACTAATGTGTGCCCATCTGTCTACTGCATATAAAATTAATTTAATTAACTTCTCTATATCTGCCTTTATTTTTTGTATAAGTATCTTGTGTCCATCATGAAATCACTCACCCTTCGTGCTTTGCTCTGATATTTCACAGCTTTCTTGGTATCAGACACCGCTCGTTCCACATAGTCCACAGAGTGCTCCACATTATACTCAATGCGGTCTATCATCTCCCCCTAGAATGGAGGAATGGAAAGGGATTAGATAGAGTCCACCACTTTGACTCAGTCAGGTCACCAATGTCATCTCCTTGTCCCCTCACCTGACTCTCCACGAGCATAGCCATGTCTACAAACATGTCATGCAGCTCTCGGATGCTGTTTTCCAGCTTTATGATCTCATTGTGTCGTGTCTCAATCTCGTTAAGAGCTTGTTTGGTCATCTGGGAGTCCATCTTGATCTACAGTTGGTGGAGAGCAGAACAGTCAGTTGTTAGATTTCAAGCAGATATTCATGTGCTATAGTAACTTCTTTGTTTCAATTGAATAGCATAAGTGGGACTCAGAGGCGTAACTAGAACCTTCAGGGCCCCGATGCAAGAAATTATGAAGGGCCCCCTGACCCCTGACGCCTGGCCCTTCTTTCTTCCCACTGATCCTGGGGCCCTTTACTTCTATCACGGGTCCCTTTATTACGGTACCGCAGGGACCCTGGGAACAGCACAGAAGACAAGTTAACTGGATAGAAGAAAATGGAGGAGATTGGTTCCTCTAAATGCCACCCCACCATCCTTCTTATCCAAGTGTACAAAGGAGGCACATGGGCCCCCTGGACCATGGGGCCCGGTTGCAATTGCAACCCCTGCAACCCCTATCGTTACGCCCCTGGTGGGACTACAAATAATGTAAGTCGATCTCTCATTTAGATATTTAATTGAAAGATTTACCCCTGCTAACGAATGCCACAACAATAAAACCAGTTGAAAACTTGAACAACAGATGGTGTAGTAAAATACACTGGTTTGGGGTAAAGTTAAAGTGTATCAAAAGCCCAAACCAAAAAATGTAATATATTGCAACCTACCAGTCCTGTGGTGGCTGTGTTTGTTTTCTTTTTTAAGCTTTCTTTGCTTTATTTTTCACCTGGTAATCCTGCAATTAACACACTTCCCTGGATGGTTATGTTATTCCTCCATTGCATCTATGGAGGAAACCATGGATGTCACCCTAGGCTGCTCTCTTGATATGGGCTACAAACATGTTCATATCTTTGTATCTCCATTACATGAGGGCAAGGCAATTGATAGACTTTAGAAGATAGCTAGGAAGGAATATATTCTTTTGTGCAGCTCACGGGAAGTTACAAGGAGTCAGCAGTTATTTTCTGTAATTGCTGAAAATGCTTGGAGGAAAAAAAGAAGAAAATTAATGCAGCCACCACATCTAAGGACTGTAATCTGCAATATACTACATTTTAGTTCTTGGGTTCAGTGATCATTTAAACCTGAAAGAAAATGTACAGTATTGTGCAACAGTTTTAGGCAAGTGTGAAGAAATGCTGTAAAGCAGGGGTCAGCAACCTTTTTCCACTTAAGGGCCGGATTCAATGTATGTGAATGCATGGAGGGCCGCATTCACCTGCTAATAAATGAAGATAATAATATTCCTAACATGGTAATAATAACAGTACAGGTTTACCTCACTTTAAGGTGCTTCACTAATACAAAGCTAGTTCACCCTGAGGGAGCAGGTGGCTGGGGATTTTACTGCCCGCTCTCCCATCCTGGCACCCAGGGCCAGCCAGCATGGTCTGGAGAAGGGGTTCCTGTTCCTAGGGGTGATGGGGTCCCTGTCCCCAGGTGATAAGGGGTCCCTGTCCCCAGGTGAGAAGGGGTCCTTGTCCCCAGGGGTGAAGGGGGTCCCTGTCCCAGGTGAGAAGCGGTCCCTGTCCCCAGGTGAGAAGGTGTCCATGTCCCCAGATGAGAAGGGGTCCCTGTCCCCAGGTGAGAAGGGGTCCCTGTCCCCAGGTGAGAAGGGGTCCCCGTTCCCAGGGGTGAGGGGTCCCTAATAGGGCCCCCCATTGCAGTGTTTTCTGTACCCCTTCACATCCCTTCCATAGTGTCATCTGCCCCCTCCCCCCATAGCAAGTTTCCTGTGCCCTCAAAGCAGTGTCCTCTGCCCCCGCACCCCCCCCCCACTGTAGTGTCCTCTGTCCCCCCATAGTGTCCTCTGTCCCCTGCCATAGCATCCTCTGCCCCCCATAGTGTCCTCTGTCCCCCCATAGCGTCCTCTGTTCCCCCCATAGCATCCTCTGCCCCCCCATAGGGTCCTCTGCCCTCTCCTACGATACCCCCCTTGTCTCCTGCGATACCCCCCTGTC
>BLSH010216262.1:361433-401349 GCA_018402905.1 Glandirana rugosa | reverse complement strand
CTCATGTGATAACCCCCCCCGTCTCCTGGGATACCCCCCCCCCCGTCTCCTGTGATACCGTCCCTGTATCCTTGCGATGCCCCCCCCCCCATAGGGTCCTCTGCCCCCCCCAATAGTGTACTCTGTCCCCCTCCACCCCACACAAAGGTAGAACTCTCCTACCTTACACAGGTGTACAGCAGAGCAGGGATCGATATCATAGGGCTGGATGGGGGCGGGAACTGCTGGTTAACTTTTCACATTAACAAGCTGATGATTGGTTGCTAGGATCACCCGGCAACCAATCAGCTGCTGTGTAATGTAAACAGTTAACTCCAGCGAATCCCGCCCCACGCAGCTCTGTGATACCGCCGCTCGCCGCTGTCCAATGAAGAGGACAGCAGCGAACATGTTCGCGGGTCGGGCGCCCGTGAATTAATTATGGGCACTGGCGGGCCGGGAGCGCCCCGAGAGCCGCGGGTTGCCGACCCCTGCTGTAAAGTAAGAATGCGCTAAAAAATATATATTTTTATTGTTTATTTTTATCAATTTCAAAATTCAAAGTGAGCGAACAGAAGAAATTGTTTGAACATGTTTGGGGTCATTGTCCTACTGTAGAATACATTTATGGCCAATTACATGCCTCCCTGATGGTATGGTATGATGGATAAGTATCTGCCTGTATTTCTCAGCATTGAGGACACCATTGATTGGGCAACTTTGAGGACTGTAGATGCAGTGGTTGGCCAAGGAAACTCAATGCAGCAGATGAAAGACACACCATGCTCTTTCCTTCCATATTGGAAGATGTCCAGCAGTGCCATCAGCACAGAACTTGTGGAAACCAATGGGAGCCAGGTACAGAAAAATTGCAGCCAAAAAGCCATACCTCTGACCTCCTTGGTGTCTCTGCTCCACAACGCCAGCATACTGCAGAACCGCTGATCAAATATAATTAACCCTCTCAGAGTCTAACCATACAGCCCTGAAGAAGGGGGAGGCAACTCCCCTGAAACCTGTTGGCTCTACTTGTTTACTTTTACATTCAATAAAAAACTATAAAATTCATCAAGTGAGAACTTTTTTTCACATCGGGCACTCCTCTCCGATCAACCAAGTATTCACCACGGTAATGCCTCCATTGTCGTTATCAGAAAGGTAGCAGCCCTAGACCCCAAAGGAATCTATCACCTACCATCTACAATACAACCCATTGGAAGCAATTCCCTCTAAACTCTTCCACACTGTAACTTGTCACTAGTAAACTTCGAGCGGCGTAGGTCCAGCGCTGTCTTCCACTCAAACTTGATACCTCTGACCTGGAAACAAGGCTAAGTGACTCAACTATGCAGGAAAACATAGAAACTGGGGTGCAGAAAAATGGAGCAGGTGCTCTGTACTAATCGACTAACAAGTCAAAATGTGAAATATTTGGCTGTAGCAGGAGGCAGTCTGATTGCCAATGGGCTGGAGAGCGGTACAATAATGAGCGTCTGCAACTGTGATGCATGGTGGAGGTCCCTTGCAAGTTTGGAGCTGCATTTCTGCAAATTGAGTTGGAAATGTGGTTTGGATCAATGGTGTCCTCAATGCTGAGAAATACAGACAGATACTTATCCATCATGCCATACCATCAGGAAGATGTGTGATTGGCCCCAACTTATCCATCATGCCATACCATCAGGGAGGTGTGTGATTGGCCCCAACTTATCCATCATGCCATATCATCAAGGAGGTGTGTGATTGGCCCCAACTTATCCATCATACCATACCATCAGGGAGGTGTGTGATTGGCCCCAACTTATCCATCATGCCATATCATCAGGGAGGTGTGTGATTGGCCCCAGCTTATCCATCATGCCATACCATCAGGGAGGTGTGTGATTGGCCCCAACTTATCCATCATGCCATATCATCAGGGAGGTGTGTGATTGGCCATAACTTATCCATCATGCCATACCATCAGGGAAGTGTGTGATTGGCCCCAACTTATCCATCATACCATACCATCAGGGAAGTGTGTGATTGGCCCCAATTTATCCATCATGCCATACCATCAGGGAGGTGTGTGATTGGCCCCAACTTATCCATCATGCCATACCATCAGGGAAGTGTGTGATTGGCCCCAACTTATCCATCATGCCATACCATCAGGGAAGTGTGTGATTGGCCCCAACTTATCCATCATGCCATACCATCAGGGAAGTGTGTGATTGGCCCCAAATGTATTCTGCAGCAGGACATCCATCCCAAACATACAGCCAATGTCATTAAGAACTATCTTCAGGGTAAAGAAGAACAAGGAGTCCTGGAAGTGATGGATTGGCCCCCACAGAGTCCTGATCTCATCACCATGGAGTCTGTCTGGGATTACATGAAGAGACAGAAGGATTTGAAGCAGCCGACATCTACAGAAGATCTGTGGTCAGTTCTCCAAGATGTTTGGAACAACCTACCTGTCGATTTCCTTCAAAAACTGTGTGTAAGTGTACCTAGAAGAAGTGATGCTGGTTTGAAGGCAAAGGGTGGTCACACCAAATATTGATTTGATTTGGATTTCCCTTCTGTTCATTTACTTTACATTTCATTAATTGACAAAAATAAACGAATAACACTTCTATTTATGGGAGCATTTTTCATTTACAGCATTTTTTCACACCTGCCTAAAACTTTTGCGCAGTATTGTAATTCACAGACTGTTTTACAGTAATAAACTGATACTTGCAATAGAATCAGATACTCCTGGTATGATTATTCATATACTGTAATTTGTTAGTTCATCAGCATCATATCATTAGAGCCACTGCATAAACCAATGATATTAGCACAACGTTGTCAGATTTCTAGTTCTCTATAAAGAAGGGTCAATGCTCTTTCCTCAGTAGCCTCACTAATGGACTCATCAGAATCAGGGATCTATGGACACTGCATACCAGATATCACAAGATATCCTGATTTAACCTGGACTGAAGATGAAATTGCCACTTCGATAACAGACCTTCCATGGTGACTATCATCTTCTGCTGTAATCATCTGTAATCAGCTAGCATCACCATTCTAAGCTAATTAAACATCATTTATCCTTTTGCTTGTGTTTGCATGTAAGTGCTCATTAGCAGTAAGTGAAAAGGCTTATTTAATTATACGGTTTCCTCATATACCCCGATGACACTGAGGTTGCTCTAAAATTAAGCATTTTTTTAAGGATTTAATCACAGTTAAGTTCTTCTAAGCTGAGAGTTTCTATGGTCAACAGAAGAATACAGAATGTCCTAGTAACCTCTTAGGGTTTTCATTGGATCTGACAAAGGCATGAGTTGAGGAAGCCTTGTTGTGTAGTGAGGCATTAGGTTACCTGCAAACCAGCCTCCCTGAGATACCAGCCTGTAGGCAGGTGCAGTCTACTTTCTTCACTGCAGGTGGCGCTCAACCACAGCGACATTGCAGGGGGACAGGAAGTCAAAAGAAACATGGTTACTCTATGGCAGGGGTGTCAAGCTTAATTTCATTGAGGGCCACATCAGCATTATGGTTGCCTTCAAAGGGACTGTTGTATCTGTAAGCAGGGGCTTAACAATAGGGGTTGCAATTGTAACCGGGCCCCATGGTCCAGGGGGCCCATGTGCCTCCCTTGTACACCTGAATAGGAGGGATAGCAGGGGTGGTATTTAGAGGACCCAATCTCCCCCATTTTCCTCTATCCGGGCAGCACAGTGGTGTAGTGGATAGCACTTTCGCCTGGCAGCAAAAGGGTCACTGGTTCAAATCCCAACCACGACACTACCTGCCTCGAGTTTGCATGTTCTCCTTGTGCCTGCGTGGGTTTCCTCCCACACTCCAAAGACATGCTGTAGGTAAATTGGATCCTGTCTAAATTGGCCCTAGTATATGTATGAATGTGAGTTAGGGACCGTAGATTGTAAGCTCCTTGAGGGTAAGTGCTGATGTGAATGTACAATGTATATGTAAAGCGCTGCGTAAATTGACAGCACTATATAAGTACCTGAAATAAATAAATATCCAGTTTAATTGTCTTCTGCTGTTCCCAGGGTCCCTGTGTGCTTCCCTGGTCCCCCCACAGAGCTGCTGTCTTCCCCCCTCCTCTCTCCTGCCAGCTGCTGTAGAAGATGGGCCATGATGGAGAGATGGGAACGGGTCGGTAAATTTGTCATTTACCGGCTCCTTCCTTTTCTGAATGGACAGAGTCAATGATTGGTACCAATTGGTTCATTCATAACTGAAGCGTAGTAAACGGTTTTTACTATACTTCTGTTTCTGAATGAATGGGAGGCTCGGTGCACAGCTATTCCTGTCCATTCATTCTGTGCAGCTGAGGCTACACAGATGGAGATTAAGGGCTGAGGTTTGTATAGACCCCTGATATCTCATCAAAGCCCCCCTAACAGAGCTCCTAAAATAAAATTGTAAAACAAATAAAATTAAATGGTAAAAAAATATAATACAATTAAAATAAAAATTAAAAACTACTGACACCAGTGAGGGAACTATCAGGATTGCAAAGGTTGCAATTGTGACCGGGCCCTGGCATTTCACCACCATGGGGAGGCCTGAAGATGGCAGAAAGGGGGCCCGCTGCAGAACTTGTGAAAGGGCCCCACTGTGGTACAGTAATAAAGGGACCCGCAATGGGAGTAAAGGGCCCCAGGATCAGTGGGAAGAGGGAAGGTCCCTTGTCAGGGGTCAGGGGGCCCTTCATAATTTCTTGCACTGGGGCCCTGAAAGTTCTAGTTACGCCTCTGTCTGTAAGACTAGATTTTCAGAGCACGCCACTCCCCCTTACACCAGGTGTCAAGAACCCCCCACTATCAGAAGTTGAGAATCTGCTGAATGCTGAGACCAGGGGAGGAGCAGACAATGGGGTGCTGATGCTGCATGGAGAAGCACAGGATCTGGTGGAGTTCTGTTAATGCAAGGGCCAGATTCAGCCTTCAGGCTTTGTGTTTGACATGTGCTCTCTGGTTTTCTGGGTCACTGGGGAAGCTACCCAATTGGATGCTGCCACCCCATGTGACTTTAGCAGCCATCTTGGGTCAGGCTCAGACTATTTAAGGCCCTGGCTCCCAGGCTTGGCATGCATTTTGCATGTGGGTAGTGTAGGGACAGGTCACTCGTCTGATAGGGACAGTGATTAGCGACAGGGAGAGGTTACATATGAGTAGGGAAAAGATACGGACACGCCATCTTTCCTGGAAACTTCCCCATTTGCGTACAGACCGACCAGGCCGCATTCCGTCCCTCAAGACAGATGCTGTCGGCACATCTGAAACTTGCTCTGCTATACACTCAGGGCCATCTTTAATATTGATTGGACCCTGGGCAAACACTTTTCTTTCAAAGATGGAAATCTTTGGCAAGTATAAGGTGGGGGATTCTACACTTATCACCAATGTAATGGGGAATCAACAATGACCATGTATGTGATGGGGGGATTTACACTGACCACCAATGTGAGAGGGAATTTGCACTGATCACCATATAATGGGGGATTCTACACTGACAGCAAATGTAATAGAAGCATTTACACCAACCACCAGTGTAAGGGGGAATATACAATGACCTACATGTAAGGTGACACTTCTACACCGACCACCAATGTAAAGGGGGATTTACACTGACCACCAGTGTAAGGGCAATTCTGCGCTTACCACCAATGTAAAGGAAAATGTACACTGATCACCAATGTAATGAAGAATTTACACTGACAACCCAAGGTAACGGGGGATTTTACATCAACAACCAATAAAAGGGTATTTCTACACTGGCCACAAATGTAAGGGAGGATTTGCACTCACCACCAATTTAAAGGGGGCTTCCACATGGACCACCAATGTAAGGGAGGATTCAAAACTCACCACAAGTGCAAGTTTGGATTTTTTTTACCGATTGTCAATATAAAGACGAGTTTCTACACTGGCCACCAATGTGATGGTGAATATGACCTCAGGGGGCATGTTATACATATGAATTTCACCTCTATTTGCATATCAATGCCGCCGATCTGCAGCTATTTAAATATCAATGCAGGTTATTTACATGTAAACACAGGGTCTGCAGGTGAGTCATCCATATTTGGCAATAGGACAGAGCTGGGCAGCATTAGTAGCAGAACTTCACACTGAGATATCGGGACAAAGCACGGGACTAAATCTTAAAGGTATAAGGGAATTTAAACTGGGATAATTGGCAAGTATAAAGCAGCTGCTTTGGGCCCCACAACATTATGGGGCCTGGGGCAGCTGCCCCTTCTGCCCTGGCTTAAAGCCGGCCCTGTACACGCTGCTGTTATATTCAGTGAGTGCCCCCAGTCAGGTGCCTTTCCTCTGTGTTTGTGGTGAATTACTGGATTCTGCATTATTACAAGTTCTTGGCAACTGGACTCTGTGTGTTTACTGCTGCCACATCACGTTGCACCTCCCCACCAGCCCCAAGGCTACTATTTTATGGTTGAATTAGCATTCATAAAGGGGTGGCCTATTCATTAGTAAGCAGTGTGTTTAGTGGGCTGCTAGACTGCTATATAATGGGCTTTAGCCTTGTTATCTAAAGCAGTGTTTTTCAACTCCAGTCCTCAAGGCACACCAACAGGTCATGTTTTCAGGATTTCCCTCAGATGAAACAGCTGTGGTAATTACTAAGGCAGTGAAACTGATCAAATCACCTGTGCAAACTCATGGAAATACTGAAAACATGACCTGTTGGTGTGCCTTGAGGACTGGAGTTGAAAAACACTGATCTAAAGTGTCTGAATAACTGGAATCCCCCCCTCATTACAACCAGTGAGATGCTCCCTTTCGCCTTTCGCTCTTCTATAACTTTTTAGAAAATGGAGAATATAACTGGCTGCTTTGATTAACCCGAACAATCCGTACTGCCAATATTTTGATAAATAGGACCTTGGGGTTGATTTACTAAAACTGGAGAGTGCAAAATCTGGTGCAGCTGTGTATGGCAGCCAATCGGCTTCTAACTTCAGCTTCTTCAATGAAGCTTTGGCAAAAAAAACAAACTGGAAGCTGATTGGTTTCTATGCAGAGCTGCACCAGATTTTGCACTCTCCAGCTTCAGTAAATCAAACCGCTTGTGAGTTTCTGATACTTTGAAATGTATTTGCTTCCTCTATACTTGGACTTTCTTAATGAACTGCTGTTCATGGATAGTGCACTGCACCCAGCCCTCCCCACATTCCCCTCCCCAGCCCCATTACACACGTCATCTGTGAATATGGCCAGCTTCCCGCTCTCCAGCATGTCTTCCAGCTCTTCATTGGTCGTAGTTCTACCAGCTGTCAAAAGAAATAAGTGTTAAAAGGATTCCACACAGCAATAGGCAAACATCTGATTTCCCACCAACTAAAGATTCTATCCAAATATGCCCATAACTTCTTAAATGTCCTTGAGACTTTCACAGGGAAAAGTCCAAACCTCTTGGTATCATACAACTACTGGAGTGGGGATCTACCAAGCAAATTTATCTGCGCTGTCCTATGGATCATCCAGCATGGAGCTGATGACAACACAGCAATGGTAAAATGAGCAAAGTATGTCTCAGTTATGGGTAAATCCAGGATCTTAGGAGCAAATGCCCCCACCAGGGTACCAGAGTTTTTTTTAGCAAGCCAAGAATGGTCAAACCTTTGTAGTTCATACAGAAATGGAATGAAATTCCTTTTAGAGTAAATATGTCAAAAATGCCCATACGTGCCCAAAGAGCATGGATAAGGATGGGCTGCTTTGACTCCTAAGCCATGGACCAGTCCAATCAACTTCACTCTGAATGATTTTACGTTCCTCCCAATCCAGTAAACTCTCCATTCCCAATCAGCTTATAATTAAGCAACACCACATCACCACTGTTAAGATCAACCAAAAATAAAAAGTGACCTTTCAGACTTGGAAACTTTGGAAAGCTATGTGGACAATGATCTTCTACTTTCCAAAAGGCCTTAATCCCCCTAAATCCCATCATCCATCATCATACATACTGATTTCCAGCTGTCTCTGGATGCGGTCCTTGCAGCGGTCTCTGTATTTTGACTGCGTTGCATTGTACTCTGTCATCACCTCCACAAACTTGCGGGACAGCGTAGAGTGCTGATGAAAACATAATTTAAATAATCAAAAGGGGTGCTGAGTCAAAGGCAAGGGAGACCAACACTAAATACATGGCAACACGCTAAAGGCTACTCATTGGTTACCTGTGTTTTCCGGATACGCAGGTCAGCTGAGGAGCGATTCATACCCTCTTCCTGCTCAATGCTTTGCTCAATTGCTACAACAAATGGAAGAGATGATCATTAAAGGGAATAAAACCACCTTAAACCCAGGAGTTGAAGGTATTTATTGCTAAAGTTATAGTGGACCTTTGACAGGTACTGCTCAAAGGAGCTCACAATTTAATCATAAAATAGGGCACACAGCTCGGTCAGTCTAGGTCAGCCTTTGTCAACCATGGTTCTGTGGAATTCCTAGGTTCCTCCAGAGGTTGCTGGAAGTACCTTGAGCTGTGGCTAAATGACCTGCTATCTGATGGTGCCTGCATGGTTCTGGAGCCAACAACCTTTGGCATGACACCAAGGATCTTTTCAGCTGTCTAAAAGGGAGACATAGTTCCCACTGATCTCCAATGATATGATACATTCTTTTAAATGACCTCCAATGTAAAGCTACACACTAGTAGTTTTTTTTTCGTTCAACCCAGCGGGCTTAACAAAAAAAAACAAAACCGAAGAGCTCAGGAGGAGCTCCTGTACTAACAATCCGATGTTAGTACAGTGGTCACCACACTGAGCTATTGTGTTCTGACGGGGGCAGCCCCACGCCAGAACACGCCAGTCAGCGCTCTTGAGACAGCTGATCGGATGCCGGTTGGCAGACCTTTTTCGGTCATGCCCCTTCAACAGAAGCCGGAACGGCTGTCATACACATGGGCCGAATGTCGGCCAGTTTCTATTGAACCGGCCGATAACATCCAATATTCGGCCCGTGTATACTGGACTTAATGGGTATTCTTCTTCTCACTGAGAGGAAGCACCTCCCTCATGACCAAGAGGTAAGAGGCCACTTTTTCAATGCCCACCAATGTTAAGACATACCTCTTTTTACTGACCACAATGTAAGGGTTCACCTTTACATCAGAGAGCCCATCAAAGTTCACCCTGACATCAGAGACCTCATCAAAGTTCACCCTGACATCAGAGACCTCATCAAAGTTCATCCTTACATCAGAAATCCCATCAGGGTCCCTCTGTACATGAGAGTTCCCATCACACCCCCCTTATATCATAGACCCCATCAAAGGTCACCCTTACATCTGAGATTCCCCCTTACATCATGGTCTCCATAAGAATCGTTCTGTACATGAGAGTTCCCATTATAACCCCCTTATATCAAAGACCCCATCAAAGGTCACCCTTACATCTGAGATTCCCCCTTACATCATGGTCCCCATAAGAATCATTCTGTACATCAGAGTTCCCATTATAACCCCCTTATATCAAAGACCCCATCAAAGTTCACCCTTACATCTAAGATCCCCCCTTACATTATAGTCCTGATAAGAGTCCCCCTGTACATGAGAATTCCCATCACAGCCCCCTTATATCAGAGGCCCCATCAAAGTTCACACTTACATTAGAGATCCCATCAGGGCCCCCCATACATTAGAGTTCCCACCAGAGTTCCCTTATATCAGAGTACCCATCAAAGTACCGCATTACATCAGAGCCTCCCCCGTACATCAGAGTTCCCATCACAGCCCCCTTATATCAGAGACCCCATAAGTGTCGTCCTGTACATGAGAGTTCCCTTCAGAGCCTCCTAAGTCCTGCATTACATCAGAGCCCCCCCCATATCAGAGACCCCATTAGAGTCTCCCTTTACATCAGTGTTCCCATCATAGCCCCCTTACATCAGAATCCCCCCTTACATCAGAGTCCCCCTTAAATCCGGGACCACATCAGAGTACCCTCTTACATCAGAGGAACGGATAAAATCTTGCAGTGGGCTGAATTAGGCCCATGGGCCATAGTTTGGAGACCGCTGATTTAGAGCAAGGGCAGTAAAAACACGATCCACACTGGGTGTCCAATACTCTAGGCATGCCGCATTCTTTTATCTATTCATTAATTATTTATTACACAACATCCCAGACTGTGAGCTGTAAATGTAATCATTTTTAGCAACAGTTCCCTGAGATCTGAAAACCATTTCAACGATTCCTCTGGGGTAAAAGAAATGGAGAAAGGCTAGTCTAGGTAGAAGCGAATGAAGTATGTGCTGTTCTGTGAGAATGATGCAACATGCCAATATTTCTAAAAATTATAAAAATAAAAGATTAAGCTCCTTAAATGACATATTTGTACAATGTCACAACTTTTTTTATTTTAATGTGTGACAGGTCCTCTTTGAACAAGCTGAATGATATAATATTTATTTCAGGGCAGAGTGCAGTACTGAGATCTGCCAGAGGGTGGTGCTCCTGTCCTATATCACATTGCAGTCAATTGGCAGTGCCTGCAGACTCAGCGCCTATTTTAAGAATGGCAGGAGAACCGTCACAGATAGGTGCAGAGATCTGCCTTTCATGCCAACAAATAGGCATGGCACAGATCCCACAGGAATAGGAGAGAATTGGCTTTGGGTTAATCGTTACAGCTAAATCCCTTATTATCATTTAAATGTAAGAAAATATTATGAATATCCACTGAAATGATCAATATTTTCTGTTGCCATCATTTTGGTGCTGGATTTTTAGCTGTAGACGTTTTGCTTCTTGCATTTTCATGCAAAAATTTTTAGTGGGCAATATGAGTAATGGTGCAATATTATTTCTTTATTATTTATCATTATTTATTTATTATTTAATAGTATTTTTTTTATTATTTATTATTATTTCTTGTTATTTATTTAATATTTAATATTATTTATTATTATTTCTTTATTATTTCTTGTCATTTATTTCTTATTTAATATTATTTCTGTTTTATTTCTTATTTAATATTATTTATTACTGCTCAAAGGAGCTTGCAATCTAATCATAAAATAGGGCATACAGTTCGGTCGGTTTAGGTCAGCCATTGTCAACCACAGTTTTGTGGATCCCCTAAGGTTCCTCCAGAGGTTGCTGGAAGTACCTTGAGCTGTGGCTAAGTGATCTGCTATGTGATGGTGCCTGCATAGTTCTGGGATCAACAACCATTGGCATGAAATTTTCAGCTAGAATTTTTTTTTCTTCGTTCAACCCAGCAGGCTGAACGAAAAAAAAAGCCTGAAGACCTTGGGAGGAGATCCTGTACTAACAATCCGATCTTAACACAGTGATCTCCATGCTGAGCTATTATGTTCTGACGGGAAGGCCCCATGCCAGGACACACCGTTTAGCGTAGGTAATACAGGTAATGGTGCAATATTATTTCTTTATTATTTATCATAATTTATTATTTAATATTATTTATTACTGCCCAAAGGAGCTCACAATCTAATAATAAAATAGGGCATATCCTATTTATTTAATAATATGAATTTATGGGGGGGGGGGATATATATATACAGTATATCACAAAAGTGAGTACAACCCTCACATTTTTGTAAATATTCTATTCTATCTTTTCATGTGACAACACTGAAGAAATGACACTTTGCTACAATGTAAAGTAGTGAGTGTACAGCTTGTATAACAGTGTAAATTTGCTGTCCCCTCAAAATAACTCAACACACAGCCATTAATGTCTAAACCCCTGGCAACAAAAGTGAGTACACCCCTAAGTGAAAATGTCCAAATTGGGCCCAATTAGCCATTTTCCCTCCCAGGTGTCATGTGACTCGTTAGTGTGACAAAGTCTCAGGTGTGAATGGGGAGCAGGTGTGTAAAATTTGGTGTTATTGCTCTCACTCTCTCATACTGGTCACTGGAGGTTCAACATGGCACCTTATGGCAAAGAACTCTCTGAGGATCTGAAAAAAAGAATTGTTGCTCTACATAAAGATGGCCTAGGCTATAAGAAGATTGCCAAGACCCTGGAACTGACCTGCAGCACGGTGGCCAAGACCATACAGTGGTTTAGCAGGACAGGTTCCACTCAGAATAGGCCTCGTGATGGTCGACCAAAGTTGCGTGCATGTGCTCAGCGTCATATCCAGAGGGAAATAGACGTATGAGTGCTGCCAGCATTGCTGCAGAGGTTGAAGGGGTGGGGGGTCAGCCTGTCAGTGCTCAGACCATACGCCGCACACTGCATCAAGTTGGTCTGCATGGCTGTCGTCCCAGAAGGAAGTCTCTTCTAAAGCTGATGCACAAGAAAGCCTGCAAACAGTTTGCTGAAGGCAAGCAGACTAAGGACATGGATTACTGGAATCATGTCTTGTGGTCTGATGAGACCAAGATAAACGTATTTGGTTCAGATGGTGTCAAGCGTGTATGGTGGCAACCAGATGAGGAGTACAAAGACAAGTGTGCCTTGCCTACAGTCAAGCATGTTGGTGGGTGTGCCATGGTCTGGGGCTGCATGACTGCTGCCAGCACTGGGGAGCTACAGTTCATTGAGGGAACCATGAATGCCAACATGCACTGTGACATACTGAAGCAGATCATGATCCCCTCCCTTTGGAGACTGGGTTGCAGGGCAGTATTTCAACATGATAACGACCCCAAACACCTCCAAGATGACACTGCCTTGCTAAAGAAGCTGAAGGTAAATGTGATGGACTGGACAAGCGTCTCCAGACCTAAACCCTATTGAGCATCTGTGGGGCATCCTCAAATGGAAGATGGAGGAGCGCAAGGTCTCTAACATCCACCAGCTCCGTGATGTCGTCATGGAGGAGGGGAAGAGGACTCCAGTGGCAACCTGTGAAGCTCTGGTGACCTCCATGCTCAAGAGGGTTAAAGCAGTGCTGGAAAATAATGGTGGCCTCACAAAATATTGACACTTTGGGCCCAATTTGGACATTTTCACTCACTCACTCTTGTTGCCAGTGGTTTAGACATTAATGGCTGTGTGTTGAGTTATTTTGAGGGGACAGCAAATTTACACTGTTATACAAGCTGTACACTCACTACTTTACATTGTAGCAAAGTGTCATTTCTTCAGTGTTGTCACATGAAAAGATAGAATAAAATATTTACAAACATGTGAGGGGTGTACTCACTTTTGTGAGATACTGTACATATGGGAGCTGTTTTGTCCTGCCAAAGCATTTGTATTTTTTCTATCCGGTCCTGAGATTTACACAGCTCTGCCACACAAAACAGCTTAGTTTGGCAAGGTGGGAAGCCTAATTTTCCCCAGTTGCCTCCCCCCTTCCATGAGTGAAAATGAGAAGCAGCAGACTCATAGGCTCCTCTCTCTGTCACTCTGTTCTTTTCTCCTTATCAGCATGCTCCTGGTTAGCACATGGGAACTACAGCACATCTACTTGACGTTCATCTGTAATAGTTTGTTTTGTTGTAAAGGTTAAACGTAGGAGTTACATAAAAATCCCTCTACGGTTTTGCTCCTAACCCCAGTGCTGGGGCACCAAGCATTACATTGTGGGTTGGCTCCACCATAACTGAGACATAATTACGACACCGGTGAACTGACCTTTCAATTTGGAACGAACTTTGTTGGCCGTTTTCTTGATGTCGGCCGTGAGATCCTCCAGCTCCTGTTTAGTTTCTGCATGAAAAAAACATGGGAAAATACAATTAAGTTTATTGTATGAAAGATATATTAAAGTGGTTGTAAACCATAAGCATGAAATATGAATAAAGCATATCTCTTTATAGCGTGTACTTGTCTCTATCCGGAGCACTAAGTATCATTTCTGTCTGCTGCTTCATTCCTCGGCTATTAGCATGAGTCACTTCTGACAAGTTTTCCTGACACCAAGAGAAAAATGGTGATGGGGAGGGACCTCCATCTGACTGACAGACTCAGCTCTGTTCCTGTGTACTGTGTGACGGGGGTGTGGCCCTTCCCTCCAATCAGCTCTCAGAGCTCTTCTCACTGAGTTCTGCAGAGTGTAATTTCAGAAACAAAGTAACGGCGCTCAACCGCCCTGACCATTTGGAGCTGGAAATACTGGTGCTCTGGCTCAAGTACCTCCACACTCCATATAGCAATCAAACAGTATAGTCAAGCCAGCATCATCTGTAGATATTAATCTTTTTGGCTTCATAGCATAATACAGTAATGAACAGGCCAACACGTTTCGGCTATGGAGACTTACTCAAGTAAGATGAGTAAGGCTCTATAGCTGAAACACAGTAGCCAGTTCATCGATGTACTTTACTTTGTAGCCAATAAAGATTCATATCTATGGATGACACTGAGTTACTGGCTTCACTATACTGTGTGATTGGCTCCCCCTTTTGGGTTCTTGCAGCCACCCCCGGTGCATCGTCAGGGAGGTGGTTGCAAGAACCCAGAAGAGACATTTGGCCGCAAGATTACGTTCCTTTGCATTAATGGAGCACTCAGAGGCCTCCTTCAATACTTAAGCCATGCATCCCAGGAGACCTCGGGGTACTCCAGAGCACATGGGGGTAGCTGATATGTCATTCTCATCTGGGTGAGAAGACACAGGCAGCAGCTTTACTGACAGAGGCTCTAACCCTTTGCCCACTTCATCCACAACAAAATGAAAAAAGTTACCCTGTCACTAAAAAAGTAATGTACAAAGCGGTAAAGATACCACACCAATGGTAATAGAGTCCACTGCAGTTTTTTTTCAAATTATTGAACAATCAATAAAATAAGAAATTCAATGTGTTTCAGGGGTTCACTTCTCCTTCGTCAGGGCTTAGCCACGTTTCACACTGGTGCGACTTCTGATGTGACTTGAGTGACACAGAGTCGCACGACAAAGGAAATCACATTGTTTTCAATGCTGGAGCCCTAATCAATGCTACTCAGCACAGTGCGATTTTGGAAAAGGTTCTAGCATTACTTTGGTGGGACTCCAGTGTGATTTCAGGCCTGCAGACTTCTATGTTATTTCACAGAAGTTGTATCAGCATTAGATAGGGAAGTGATTCCTATGCGACTTTGATAAGATCAGTGTTTTTTTTTTAACCCTCATCTCTCATTCCCAGGTCTTCCTTACTGCCTATAAACGTTTTTCACTAGTAAATGTGTTTCTCGCATAGGGCAGCCATTTACTTCAATGGGCTGCCCTACAGGTGACAAAAACCCCAAAGTAGCTGAAGAACCTTCTCAATTGTGGAGTGTCACGTATTTTTTCAGTGCGCTTTGTGGCACGTTAGCAGTACGTTTTGCCATGCAGCAAAACATATGTCTGCAAACCGTGACTACGGTGTCATTAACAGTTATGATGCATTCATATCTACGCGTTTCCAAAATCGGGCCAACCCACACAGAAAACGGGCGCTTATGTTACCATACATTCACATCTGTGCGTTTCTGAGAGCGCGAAAATGCGCGCTTTGCCGCACATTTCTAAAACGTGCCGCCAATGTGCATCATGCTTGCCTTGCCATTATTGTGTTGGCAAGCTTGTGTTTTTGCGCAGGTTGCCGTGTGTTTGGGAATGCACAGATGTGAATGCAGCCTAATTGTTAATGAAATCCCAATCACGGTTAGCAGGCGCACGTTTTACCACGTGTTTGTCGTGTGACAAAACGTGCACTTAAAATAATGTTCTCAAGCTACTTTGGGGCGTTTGTTGCATGCAAGTGAATGGGCTGCCCCATGTGCAACGCACGTTTACACGTGCAAAGCATACAAAAAGAGCGAGCCGCAATGTGTGTTTCTGCTACACTCGATTCACTTTATGAAGATCACATCCAATGTTATGCAACCGGAATGAGGAATGAATGCAGCGGAATGTGTTATTTGTAAATATCCTCTTGGAGTCAGGTAATATACTGTATAAGCCCTGATGAAGGAGTGTGTGATCCCCTGAAATGTGTTGGTCTTCTTATTCTATTGATTATTCAATTAAAAAAAAAAAACTGTCTGGGCTTCATCACCATAAGTGGGTATCCTTACTGCTTTCTATATTTATGGATTTCCTTCAGGCCCCCTCCTTAGTTTGTGGGTGCTTTAGTATGTGGGAGAAGTCTCATCACAATTCAAGATTCAGCTTATAAATGAGATGGCCATTGACAAGACTGGACATTAATAATAGCAGATAATGCATGTCATGTCACTCAATCGTTAAAGCGACTCTGCACTTTAGGATATACAGTATGGAAAAAAGAATTTGATCCCCTGCCGATTTTGAAAGTTTGCCCACTTACAAAGAAATTAAGGGTCTATCATTTTTTTTATCATAGTTGTATTTTATATTATAGAGACAGAATATCAACCAAAAATCCATTAAAAAAAACACATGATACAAATGTTGAGTTGCAGTTCAGTGAGTAAAATAAGTATTTGATCCCCTACCAACCAATAATTATTCTGGCTCCCACAGACTGGCTACAGTAGGTGCTCATGTGATACACAGATTAGTCCTGCCAATGTAAGAAGGCGCTCCTAACGACAATTCATTATGTGTATAAAAGACACCTGCCCACAGAATCTCTTCCTTCCATTCAAACCTTCACCATCATGGGCAAGAGCAAAGAGGTGTCAAAGGACATCAAGGACAAGGTTGTAGATCTGCAAAGGCCTGGAACGGGTTACAAGGCCACCAGCAAGAAGCTTGGTGAGAAGGAGACCACTGTTGGAGCGATTATTTGTGAAAGGAAGAAATACAAAATAACCATCAATCGCCCTCAGTCTGGAGCCCCATGCAAGATTTGGCCATATGGGGTAAGGATGATCATGAGAAAAGTGAGGGATCAGCCCAGAAATACATGGAACGAGCTTGTGAATGATCTCAAGGCAGTGAGGACCACAGCCACCAAACAAACCATTGGTAACACAATACATGGATTGAAATCCTACAGCACCCGCAAAGTCCCTATCTTCCAGAAGGCACATGTACAGGCCTGTCTGAAGTTTGCCAATGAACATCTAAATGATTCATTGGGAGATTGGGATTGGGAGAAAGTGCTGTGGTCAGATGGGACCAAAATTGAGCTCTTTGGCATTAACCCGACTCAACGTGTTTGGAGGAAGAAAAATGCTGACTATGACCCTAAGAGCACCATCCCTACAGTCAAGCTTGGAGGTGGAAACATTCTGCTTTGGGACTGTTTCTCTGCTAAAGGTACAGGCTGACTTTTCCGCATTGAGGGACCAATGGACGGGACCATGTATTGTAAAATCTTGGATGAGATCCTTCTACCCTCAGCCAGAACACTGAAGATGGGTCATGGATGGGTCTTCCAACATGACAGTGACCCAAAACATACCACCAAGGCAACAAAGGAGTGGCTCAAGAAGAAGCACATTAAGGTCATGGAGTGGCCTAGCCAGTCTCCAGACCTTAATCCTATAGAAAATTCATAGAGGGAGCTGAAACTTGGAGTTGACCAAGCGACAGCCAAGAAACCTTAATAACTGAGAGAAGATCTGTGGAAGAGTGGACCAAAATCCCTCCTGAGATGTGCAAACCTGGTCACCAACTACAAGAAACGCCTGACCTCTGTGCTGCCAACAAGGGTTTCTCCACCAAGTACTAAGTCATGCTTTGCTTGGGGATCAAATACTTATTTTACTCACTGAACTGCAACTCAATTTATAACATTTGTATTGTGTTTTTCCTAGAATTTTGATTGATATTCTGTCTTTATCATATAAAATGCACCTATGATAAAAATGATAGACCCTTCATTTCTTTGTAAGTGGGCAAACTTTCAAAATCTGCAGGGGATCAAATCATTATTTTCCCCAGTGTAACTGTTTTATACCGTACAGAAAATTCCGTGATGAAGGCGGTCCCTTAACCCCCACAAACGATTCACTTTTTCCTCATTGAGTACAAGGTGTTTCCTGATTGAACAGGGCGGGTGGTGACATCACAATCTCCCAGTGACATAGCGTGGGTTGTCAGCGCCCGAGCAAGGTAAGTCATTTGAACCCCCTAACCCGTGGACTTTTAGATACCCCATCCTGATCACACCCCCCAGATTCTCCCCTCCCCCATCACACACACAATTCCCCCACAGCCCCAGGGACAGGAGGGTTAGCTGTGTCCTGCATCTCCAGCAGGATTTCTGGTGGCACAGGTGACAGCAGGTAAACTAAAACCTCCACGCTCTGCCCTCTCTGCTACTGGGCACAGCGTTGAGATTTTAGTTTGCATGCTGCCTGGGCTGCCTCATGGTAGCTCCAACCCTGTCTGCACCCCTCTAAATGTTACGCCCAGTCAGCAGAGAGAAGGATCCTCTATATGGGTCTTAATAGCAATGGGAAGCATTTACTTATATGCAACATTTCCAACCTGCCTCCCCCAAAGTAGACCCCCCACGTCCCCTGGCACTTACTCTCATCAGGATTTGGAGCGGCCAGGATGGCGCTGTGCTGTTTCTTCACCTGCTCCACATCTTCTGAGAGCTTTTCTATACAGCCCCGGATCTCTTCCACCTGTAGACAGAGAAGCACAGTCTTTACCTCTCTTGGCGGGAGTAGAGGGAAGTTACGGACCGTTGGTTGAGAGACGTTAATATTAATGGAAAAGTGTTGAGGGAATTAAACCTCTTTATTTACACTCCTTAGCTGTAATTACTTTAATTTGTCATGAGCGCGGCAGTGACAGGTGACTTCCGCGATACCTCGAGCGCAGAAATTTTATAAAGGTGTCAGCTAGGAAGGAAACAGTGCCGAGGACGGTGATAGAAGAGACGCCATGATTGATGTCTGAATTAAGAGGACAATAAACTATGGAGGAACTAATAAGGTGGACTTGGAAGGGAAGAAGGCATGGCCTGCAGGAGGGAAAGCATTAACATGATAAGGTGGAAAGGAACTCAATCTACAAATCAAACAACTGAATGGCCCAACATAAGAGGGCAAATTCTACACATCAAGACTACACCTGCATGGATGCTCACCCCGTGGCCCTCCAGTTGTTGCAGAACTACAAGTCCCCTGAGGCACTGCAAGGCTGACAGCTACAAGCAACGCTGTATCTTGGCCTAGGCCAGTGGTTCTCAACTCCGGTCCTCGGGACCCACCAACAGGCCAGATTTTAAGTATTACCTTGGGGAGATGCAGACTAGAACACTGCAATCTCTGAGCAGCAAATGATATCACCTGTGATGTATTTCAGTTATCCTGCAAACCTGGCCTGTTGGGGGGTCCCGAGGACTGGAGTTGAGAACCACTGGCCTAGGCCAACAAGGCCCAGGCCTAGGGCGGCTCTTTGCAGGGGGCCAAAGAGTCCACGCCGGCTTGCACTATACTTTTAGTCTAATGGGGTATACCGGGCAGGGAGACAAACCGATCTGGCACCCCCATAAAGCGGCTGCACTTGCTGCCGGTATGTTAATACCGGCAGGCCCCCATCAGAGGGGGACAGCCTATACATATGTAGGGGATCCGGGCGTCCCAAGGGGCCCAGGTGGCAGGCCCCAACCAATGAGTTGTTGTGCTGCTCAATAGCCAAACAGGAAGTGTGGGGAAATCTCTTACGGAAATCCATTCCAATCCCCCCAAGGCCCTCAGAACGAGTGTCCCCACTAGGAAATTTCAGGGAGGGTCTTAAACAGGAAGGGGTGTGGCCTTGACAGGAAAGGGTGGCTCATATTTAAATTGGGGTGGGGGTGCATGAGTTTAGTCAGGTCTAGGGCAGCACAAAACCTAAATACACCACTGGCTACAAGCATGATGGGACTTGTAGATCCGCAGCAGGAAAGAGGACATTCTTTTTGAGGACAGAGGTGGACACCTTCAAAACCATCTGTCTTCCACATTTTATGTCATTTTAAAATCTGTATCCTAGCAATTTAACTATTATTCACCTCTAGAGCTGTGCAACTCAAAAGACCAACACCTACACAGATTTCCTGACACCAAAGATTGGACCATGTCACCAGAATGGGGGGTTCCACAACTTTCGCACCTCCCAATCTGTTTTTGTACAATCAACATCTTCCTTGACCCATTTTATGGTTATTCGATTAAGGTGGCTGTGCTACCTAAATGGATAGAATGCTCGGGTAGGTGACACTCATTAGGAATGAAGACTTGACTTGGAGACGATATGAAACTTGTAGGCAGGTGCAGTCTACTTTCTCCACTGCAGGTGGTGCTCTTTCACAGCGGCACTGCAGTTGGAGAAGAAGTCTAGAGGAACATGGTTCCTCTATGGTTTCCAGGGTCACTGGGAAAGCTATCCAAATGGATACTGCTGCACCATGTGATTTTGGCAGCCATATTGGGTCAGGCAGTGTCTATTTAGGGCCCTGCCTCCCAGGCTTGGAGTGCATTTTGCGAGTGGGTAGAGTAGGGAGAGGTACCCCATCTATTAGGGACAGAACTAGCGGCAGGGAATAGTTCCTGATAAGGAGGGAAAGACTAGGGCTTGCAACTTCTCTGTACATCTTCCCACTTAGGCATGAGACTGCCCCTCCTAACAGGCGCTGTCAATTCGGCTGAAACCTGCTCTCTACACTCTGTGGGAACTGTGAGTCTTCCAGGTTATATTGCCTTTCCACAGGTTTATTGTGAACTGTCGTTGCATTATTTTAATACAAGTTCATTCATCGGATGCACCGCACCGCACTGCACCCCACCTACAAACATCCATGGATGGACCCCGGGAAGTTTTTAGGGTTTCTGCTGGGGATATAATTTCTTTACTTCTTGTCCTGGAGGCAAGCAAGAAGTGAAAGTTCCCTTGTAAACAGTGGTCACCGTGGCAGGTGTCCACATTGGAAAATTTTTCTTCTATTCCAGGCCTGGTGACACCGTGGCCTGGACATATAGAGAGGATGCATTTTCCAAATTGGGACAAAAACTGGTATACAAACCCTTCCCCTCTCTATCCAAAAGACAAAAAAAAGTTTAAGCTATACCTTAGGCATACACACAAAATAATTAGTTAAAGGGGAACACCTTCCTATAATGGAAGCTCTGCCTTATCTCCCCCTTCCATTCTCCTCTCCCGTTTTTTTTACCTAGTTTTGGCAGGAGACCTGAGAGGAAGTTCCCCGACCTACCTGTCCCTTGCCTGCCCCTTTCATACATTGGATTTCACTTCTTTTAATCATGAAAACTCAGCATCACATGTGGGAGCTACCTAGGGTGGTCCGTGTTCAAATACAGCCTCTGCTTAGGAATGCCCACTCCAGATTGACACCCACCCATCAAGCAGTGTTGCCAACCTCCAGCAGCATTTTTTACTGGCAACACATAGAAAATTTACTGGCGGAGCACTTTTTTTACTGGCAACTTGAAAAATAATAGAACTCCTATTGGAAACGAAGACAATTGATATTTAAACACAACATGGAAACACTCACAATACCCATATCAAGTAATTTGCCGGGTTTACACTTAAAAGTCAGCACAGCATGACAAATTATCAGACCCTGATATTTATAGACAGTTGTAAAAATCACTGACTTTTACAAACTGTCAGTAAATTTACTGACGGTTGGCAACCCTGCCATCAAGGCATTTTGATATTTGCATAACTAAACCCAAGAACCAGCCCACTGCTTGTACTAGGGCTGAGGGCTCTTCACTGAGGAAAGGTGCTGTGATGCTTTCAGGAAACTATGCACAGCACCCTGCTGGCACATCCCACCATACATGATCTGCCTACATTGCGAAGCACAGAATCTCAGTGATGACATCACTGGGCCTAAAAAAATGCATGTATTGAAAACAGAGCTTTAAACCTTTCTTAAAAATGTTGGTGAGGAAGGAAAAAATAAAAGCAGATTCAACTTCAGCTTTAAAGCGGTAGTAAACCCATCCATTTAACAGTTTAAAAACCATTTACATTTCCGGCATGTGCCGGAAATGTAACACTCCCATTGGTTGTGCTCTAAACCAAACTGTCAAACCATACAATGGCTGGTGTCATAGCTGATCACATGTGTAGCATCATGGCAGTTGTAGGTGAAACAGAGGCCAAGATGGCAGCTTCCTTGGCTGAAAATGACAGGAGGGTTTACTACCACTTTAAGGGACTGTTCACTCACTTCACTCTCTTGAAGAGCTACAGGTGCTCCTGGTATCTGCCACCTCTGGGTGAATCAGATATCTTGTCCCCTGCTGGAAGCTAGAGCTCCATCTGCATCATTTCAGGACACAGAGGGGACATATCAATGGACAGGAGGAACCACAGCGCACTGTGTGGGGACTAGCTTGTAGGCAGGTGCAGTTTATCCTACCCTCTGTAGGTGGCACTGTTTGAGGGAAACCACTGCATTGAAGGAAAGGAAAATGCGAGGAGCTTTGTTCCTCTGAAGCCTCCGTAAGTGTCAACAGGCAAGCAGCTGTGATTGGATGCTGCAACACTGGAAGACCTCCGCAGCCATCTTTAGTTAGGGCAATGCTAATAATTAGCACTGTCCCACTGCAAGTGGATAGAGTAGGGACAGACTACTCGCTGGTTAAGGACAGTGTGTTTAGTGCTAGGGAGAGGTTCCTTTCGAGGAGGGACAGTGGCACCCATAGCAAAGATTGTACTCAACATCCACCAGCAAGGTAAGAGTTGATCAGCTTCTTCTACAGGCCCTTACCGTTTTTTTTTTTAATTATTGTAAAGATTGGGTTGTTTTAAAGAGAACCGGTCTCAAGCCCAGTGCAGCCGCTTACCGTCATCTTAAGTTCATAGTGCTCAGCACACTAGGAAGGACAATGGGAATCTGACATTTAGCTTGCCGGCAGCCAGACGGGACTGAAAATGAGTTTTGGGTTTTCCAGCCTTTAAATAAGCAGTAGTGTCATACACACAGATATCAGAATTACCTGTTCAAAGAATTCATCCATAAAATGATCCCAATCCACGTGTACAATCACTCTCTTGAAGAGCTACAGGTGCTCCTGGTATCTGCCACCTCTGGGTGAATCAGATATCTTGTCCCCTGCTGGGAGCTAGAGCTCCATCTGCATCATTTCAGGACACAGAAGGGACATATCAATGGACAGGAGGAACCACAGCGCACTGTGTGGGGACTAACTTGTAGGCAGGTGCAGTTTATCCTCCCCTCTGTAGGTGGCGCTGTTTGAGGGAAACCACTGTATTGAGGGAAAGGAAAATGCAAGGAGCTTTGTTCCTCTGAAGCCTCCGTAAGTGTCAACAGGGAAGCAGCTGTGATTGGATGCTGCAACACTGGAAGACCTCCGCAGCCATCTTTAGTTAGGGCAATGCTAATAATTAGCACTGTCCCACTGCAAGTGGATAGAGTAGGGACAGACTACTCGCTGGTTAAGGACAGTGTGTTTAGTGCTAGGGAGAGGTTCCTTTCGAGGAGGGACAGTGGCACCCATAGCAAAGTAAAAGTTGATCAGCTTCTTCTACAGGCCCTTACCGTATTTTTTTAAAATTATTATAAAGATTGGGTTGTTTTAAAGAGAACCGGTCTCAAGCCCAGTGCAGTCGCTTACCATCATCTTAAGTTCATAGTGCTCAGCACACTGGGAAGGACAATGGGAATCTGACATTTAGCTTGCTGGCAGCCAGATGGGACTGAAAATGAGTTTTGGGTTTCCCAGCCTTTAAATAAGCAGTAGTGTCATACACACAGAAATCAGAATTACCTGTTCAAAGAATTCATCCATAAAATGATCCCGATCCACGTGTACAATCTCCTCATCGTCATCGCTGTCTTTAGCCTGTAAGGGAAATAGGAAAGAGTTAGAGCCGACACAACCCATGATGGACCCTCTGCTCTCATCCAGCCCCATGCACACTCAACACACGGCCACCTATACTTTATATTTATATTTCAGGTACTTATATAGCGCTGTCAATTTACGCAGCACTTTACATATATATTGTACATTCCCATCAGTCCCTACCCTAAAGGAGCTTACAATCTAAGGTCCCTAACTCACATTCACACATACTAGGGCCAATTTAGACAGGATCTACTTTACCTATCGGCATGACTTTGGAGTGTGGGAGGAAACCGGAGTACCCTGAGGAAACCCACGCAGGCACAGGGAGAACATGCAAACTCCAGGCAGGTAGCGTTGTGGTTGGCATTTGAACCAGCAACCCTTTTGCTGCCAGGCAAACGTGCTAACCACCACACCACTGTGCATCTGTGTCATCGATGACGCATTAACCGCATTGTTTGGCTCTCCCTAAAGAGCACATAATAATAGTCATGACTATCATGCATGAGGCTAAAGCTGCTGGACCATCATGGATTCTCCTTGATTCCTTCCCATAATTACCTGTTCTTCGAGACACTGTAGCATTGGTAATTCATTTTTTTAATCACTATCAATTCCATTTTACAAATGGACCTTTCCTGAGACCCCTCTTACGTTTGCAGTATTATATATATATATATATATTGCACCTATCAAAATTGTCAAGTTAGTCTGAAAGAAGGAAGATTCTAGAAACACAGCAGATACCTATTTACATTCAACTGGACTTGTGCTGTTGTGTTGAAGGGTTTTGTAGCTTCTCCAAGCCTCCTCTTTAGTTCTACTGAGTGTCATGCAGATGCCCTACCAAATATATCCACACAGGAAGCACCTCTTTCATCCAATCACAATAAAATGTGTAGCGCTTGATTGTCAAAAAAACATGGTAGGTATGAAAGTTTTGGAGCCACCCTGTTCTAGTTACATTCCCTCCTTGGTGTCAGGAAGTCCGCATAGGTGTTACTACCTTGATTTAAGGTATAAATTCTTGTCAAATTGCAGGGGTAGAGATGTTAAAACAACATTATATGTGGAAGTCAGATGGTGTCGAAGGCCCCCCACCACTGTTCAGGTATGGTTGTTCCAGTCTTACATAGATGGCTCTTTTCTCCAGGGTAGATTGCGCTCAACCTCAGTGGCATTGCAGGGGGAGAGGAAGAGGAACATGGTTCCTTTATGGTTTTCTGGGTCACTGGGGAAGCTATCCAATTGGATGTGACTCTAGCAGCCATCTTGTGTCAAGCAGAGCCTATTTAAGGCCCTGGCTCCCAGGCTTGGCGTGTATTTTGCGTGCGGGTAGTGTAGGGACAGGTCACTTGTCTGACAGGGACAGTGATTACTGGCAGGGAGAAGTTCCAGACAAGTGGGGAAAGGGTAGGGGCACGCCATCCTTTTGAAGACCTCCCCATTTGGGCTCGGACCAACCAGGCTGCATTCCGCTCCTCAAGACAGATGCTGTTAGTACATCTGATACCTGTTCTGCTACACCTGGCTGATATTGCCATGAGTGCCCCCAATCGGGTGTCTTCCCGCTGGGTTTGTCTTGAATTATTGGATTCTGCATTAATACAAGTTTTGTTCTCTGCAAACAGACTCTGTGGGTTTACTGCCACCGCACTCCCTACAGTCCCCTTTCATGCCCCTAGCAAACCTGTTGTTTTCCCTGTCTAAAATGTCCTCACTGTCCTCAAATGAATGTTTCTTTTCTTTGTAGGAAGACTGCTGTGTTTTGAATTGATCTCTAGAATTTGGTCTTCTATGTTAAAACCATTTGTTGGGTGAGAAGTTTTTTTTGCCTCCCCAATGTACAGGTCTTTGCATAGCTCACTACACTGCACTGCATATACCAGGTTACTTGGCTTGTGTTGGAGTGTTGGGTCTTTTGGATGTACAAGCTTCTGTCTTAGTGTATTGCTGAACCTAAAAAATCCTTCTGAATTTTTTCGACACTCAAGCTGTATACAGGATGACCATAATGCTTTGTGTGTTCTGCTTCTCCCCTCTGTTTGATGGTTCCGTGTCTTTGCTTGACCTTGTGGATGCTTGTGGAGGCCTTCAACACCATCTGTCTTCAACATGTTTTGCCAATTTAATATCCCTGTCCTAACAATTAGGTAAAACACCGTCAACCACGTAAAAGGAGGAATTACCAACTATGATGCCTTCCTGACACCAAGTATGGGATGATGTAATTAGTATAGAAGGGTTCCACAACTTTCAAACCTCCCATTCCGTTTTTGAACAATCAGCATCTACACATTCCATGGTGATTGGCTATAACTGGTAGGGTATCTTCCTGGCACTCCTTAAAACTGAAGAAGTGGCTTGGATAAGCTACATAACATCTTTAACATACAAAACAATCCAGTTGAATGTGACTAACTACTATTAAATATACCAAATATGTCGAACACAAAGATGTGGGCTGAATGCGGCCTGCCAGGCCTTGTCATTTGGCCCTCCCACCCAGGTTTGCAGGCAGATTATGGCAAACTTTATTCCGCCACCTCTGGCTCTCACCCTTCACTCCCGCTCCCCGCTGGTGTTGCACACTATGCATAGTGCACCTCTAAACCCTAGACTCTGTACACAACCCTGAATTATGCACTCTGTAAATAGTGCATCCCCAAACTCTGCACTCTGTATGTAGCACACTTCTGAGCCCTGCACTCTGTAAATAGCGCACCCCTGAACTCTGCACCCTGTATGTAACGCACCCCTGAGCTCTGCACCCTGTACGTAATGCACCCATGAGCTCTGCACTCTGTAAATAGCACACCCCTGAACTCTGCACTCTGTAAATAGCGCACCCCTGAACTCTGCACTCTGTATGTAGCATACTTCTGGACTCTGCACTGTAAATAGCGCATCCCTGAACTATGAACTCTGTACGTAGAGCTCCACTGAGCTCTGCACCCTGTATGTAACGCAGCTCTGTGCTCTGCACCCTCTATGTAATGCACCCCTGAGCTCTGCAGTCTGTAAATAGCACACCCCTGAACTCTGCTCTGCGTACATAGCTCACCCCTGAACTTTGCACTCTGTAAATAGCACACCTCTGAACTCTGCACTCTATACGTATTGCAACCCTGAACACCGCACTCTGTATGTAGTGCACCCCTGAACTCTGCACTCTGTATGTAGCGCACCTCTGAACTCTGCACTCTGTACGTAGCGCAACCCTGAACACCGCACTCTGTATGTAGAGCACCCCTGAACTCTGCACTCTGTATATAGTGCCCCCCTGAACTCTGTACGTAGCTCACCCCTAAACTTTGCACTCTGTACACAGCACACCCTGAACTCTGCACTCTGTACACAGCGCACCCCTGAACTCTACACAGCGCACCACTGAATAATAAAAGTTAATATAATATTAATATAGTTGTAAATACATACAGTCTTACAGATACAACCGGCCCTTTCAGGATAACCATACTGCTGATGTGGTCTGCAATGAAATTGAGTTGGACACCCCCTGTGATATACCATGGCCTAGATAAATGATAATTTTCACATATGTGTGATAATAACTTTTCATAACTATGATTGCTTCAACTTGACCAACTCATCTGATCATATCTGAAACGCTCAACTTCATTCTACGCTTAGAGCTTTTTATGAGATCACTCATCTTGAGCAATCATGGTCTGCAAGCAGTTTAGAAGCATGGTCTAGGAGCATGTCTGACACCTCAATAAACTGCTGGTCTCCAAAATTTCCAAAGTCCTAAAAAATCCAGCACCGCTCCCAACCAAACTTTTGACTGTGTAGTCACATGACAGCAAGACAAAAGAATAAAAGCGCTGGACCATCATTGATACTTCCTCTCCTGCCAATAATTCTTTGCTATCTGAGAGATCTGGTGGAACACTCAGAACAGATGGTCCCTGGGCCATGAGCCCATTGAGAACATGACTTCATTTGGTTCCTTGAGAGCCAATTTTAAAGAGAACCTGTCAACACAGCCTTTGCCAAGCTCCCATATAGAGGCTGGTGTTAGTACAGGGACTTCACTGTGTGCAATGGTAGAGGCGTCTAATTTTCTACCAAACCTAGTTCCATTTCTGAAAGGTCAGCTGACAGCAGTCACCAGGGCTGGATGGAAGCCTCCAGTATGGCACATATTAGCTGTTCTTATTGGCTTCCTTTAAACAAATTTGCATTTTAATGTCCTTTTTTTCTGCAATGAGATTATCTCTGTGCTGAGCCAGTTTTCAGAAATAAATCCTTCTAGTGCCACAACAGTGCAGGTGCTCTATACCGTCATGGCACCATCTTACGGGGGGAAGTCCCAGGTGGCAGCAGGTGTTGGGAATTAGACGATTACTCGCCCAATATTCCACATCTGCTCCCCATGTGATGGTGACGAATTGGCTGGTGCTGAACACAAAATAGATTAATTGCAGATCAGATCCTCTGGTAACGGTAATAAAACTCTAGTCATTCCAGTGCACAGACTTTTCAGAATACCAGGGGGGTTATTCATACCTGTGTTCTCAAAGACGCACAAGCCTTTATTCAGCTAAACTCAATCCACAGAGCTAAGTTCATACACGTGAATGGTTTCATTTGCCAAGAGATTTACAACTTTGTCCAACTGCTTTTGCAATCCGTAAACCGCTACCAGATGACAAAGCCAGGAGGATGACACCTTTTCTTTTGGAGACAATCAATACAGTGGTATCCCCCTCCCTGCATGCTGATTGGACAGTCATGAAGTCACCAACTCCTGTAAGTATGTTCCCTGTCACCACATGTGCATGAAGCAGAGCCTGACTGGATACTCCCATGGTCTCACCCTCTCCCAATCTGAGTACTGCTGTCAGCACCGGGACAAGGTGGGGGCAAGAGGGACAGCTGCCCTGGGCACAGTGAAGCACGGGCGGGGCAGAGATTGAACACAGGGCAGTAAAACCCATTCTATGACATGCATTAACAGTGGGGGAGGGAGCACAGTTCTGCATCCTTGCCCTGGGTGCTAGACAAACCTGATTATCTGATGATGACTGCAGCCTTTTTCACGCTTCTTATATATATATTTTTTTTTTTGACAGTGCAAGGCCTTGCCACTGTGAAAGCGCAGGAGAAAATGACAGAGGATTCACATTAAGGCTTAATACGAAGTTCCAGATTATGGTTTCTGAGCAGAGAAAGCTGTGTTTTTTGTTTTCTCCAGATTCCGTAGTCTCGGATTGGGGACTGGAGACTGAAGGTTCCAAAGTGCCTGGGTTGGGTCCGAACCTTCAATACTTTGTTTGGATTTTTTTTTTATATTTCTTTTTCTTTTTATTGAAGATTTTAGAAATACAAAAACACTTGGTTAGTAACCAAGTGTAACAAAGAAAAAGGGCACACGGTACCCAGAGTTGGGAAAGGCAAATATAACAAAATCAAATGGAATAAAATAAACTAAAATTATCCAATGCAAGTGTATGTGGCTCGCATTGAACAGAGATCAAGGTTATCATGCAAAGCCCATTGGTTGGGTCGAACAACCGAACAACCAGGATCAGATCAAGGAGGAATATAGTCATGAGGGTATTTCCCTAGTTGTATGTACTAACAATAAGAAAGAAGTACAAGTATGCTGAATCAGGCATTGAGGCAGTGGAGGCGCTATTTAACCAGCTTGCCCACACTTTATCACATTTCTTCAAACAACCTCTGTTAGCATATGTACCCTCATAGAGGGGAAAAGTGGCGTTCACCAACTGTTGCCAATATCAAATTGAAGGAGGAGAGGATTTTTTCCAGTATAAAGTGACTGCCTTTCTAGCTGTGTCTGGATCTTACTGGGTGCCTACAGCTTGTGTGTGTACACAGGTGTGCAGAGTAGTTGTATACTGAAGCCTGAGGATAACTCAGGGCTCCCAGTTTGGAGACAGCTCCCAGTATGCAGACAGGAGGTCTCACCCAGGGGTCAGAGGTACCCCAGCAAGGAGACCGGAGGTCTCACCCAGGGGTAACTGGTACCCCAGCCAGGAGACAGGAGGTCTCACCCAGGGGTCAAGGGTGCCCCAGCCAGCAGCCAGGAGACAGGAGGTCTCACCCAGGGGTCAGAGGTGCCCCAGCCAGCACCCAGGATACATGAGATCTCACCCAGGGGTCAGAGATGCCCCAGCCAGCAGCCAGGAGACAGGAGGTCTCACCCAGGGGTCAGAGGTACCCCAGCCAGGAGACAGGAGGTTTCGCCCCTGGAGTCATGTCGGCTCCTATCGGGGTATTAGGAGAACCCCTATCCAGAGGCCAGGAGTGCACCGTGCAGCAGGGTTCTGCGACTAAAGGCTAAGTGAGCTGGGAGAACCAGTAGTGCTGGGCAACACAGTCAGAGGGACTGGTAAGAAGAGCAGCGGTGCTGCTGACAAGGGAGCCAGGTGGCTCAGTATTTTCAATCAACTGTTGGTATTGATGGATGTGTGGGCAACTGATTTCTATGTGAATTGCTCCATTCTATTCATTAAAAAGTGGGCTGCCATGCCCAAACATGCAGCTTGGACTGGCATAACTCACTGGAAAAGCACCTACTACATCAGCATAATCACACCAATAGCACAGCATATATATATCATGTCACTGTATGTGTGTATGCATGTGTTTTGCAGTTTTGCACTACATATAGTTTGTCATTATTTATTTACAGGTCGGCAGTCATATCTGCTCATTAAATAGTCAGCCCCTGCTTCCTGCTTTGCAGTGCTGTACAACAGCTGTGCATTTGTTGCAAGTCCTCCCGAGAGTACTTGTCTAATGGAAAACCAAAGACTCCCTTCAGTCTCTAATGAAGAGAAGCACCCACAATGCCATACTACGTTTATACTCTGTGACCTAGCCTGCTTGGGCTTTGGGTAACAAGAAGGAGCTCCAAAGCCACCGGTTCATGACCACAGGTACTTTTCACCCAAAATAATATTGAAATGAAGTAATACTAACATGCTGTATTGATTTATGTGAACTGTGACTTTCAATAAAGGGTCCTCTTTATAACTGCAATGCCTTAATAAGCCTAAAATGGAGAAAGTAACACATGTGAAGGAGTTTATAATATCCTTGCCTGTGCAAGTTACTGACCCAGAACAAATGTGTCAGAAGAAGTGGTTTCACCATTGGTATACATGCATTTGCAGACTGCAAGCAACATAGGAACTAGCGAAGTGAAGGATAAATAAGACAAAAATAAGAACTATGATTCCAAAATGATACTGCATTATTCCTGAAAACTTGGCTCAGAGGTGGAGTTACACGTTGAAGTGTTCTGAGGGTATATTTAGTCATCTTGCTGAGGCATCAGAGGACAGAGACCTCAACCAGACGGACAAGGTCACAGCGGCAGCCTGTAACAAAAACCTCTCCGCTAAGAGACAGTGAGACAGCCACCAATCACTGCACAGACGCTGTCTCCCTGTGATATGGTTTTATCATTGGCTTGACACCTCACAGGCCTCATTGACAAGTAAAACCTGCAAGTAAGGCCACAAACACCAAGCAAAAATCTCCAAGGCCAAAACAAAATGGCTGCATGCTTTACTATCATGTGTAAAAAGTTCATTGAGAGCAGAAAAAGAAAGCTCTGACATTCCAAGATTCTTTACCATTGATATTTGTTCCCAAAAAACCCCCCCAAAGAAACCATAGGCCAAGCAATGCATTCTGAGGGTTCAAAGATGTCCCCCTTCTTCAGGGCTTAAGCATGATGGATGAGTACGGATGAGTATGAGGATTCAAGTGTGGCACAACCACCAGGATTTTATAAAATTTGGATATAACCAAAATCAGTGGGCCAGTGAAAAAGCCTGCTTTATGACCATGGCAACCGATATTAAATTATCCACAGGATCCATATGGAAACAGTTTTGGTCTAGGGAATATTCTATCAGCCCAGGAAGATGCAAGACAATTTGTTTGGCATCTATTTCCGGTTCTATCAACCCAGGAAGCAGAAGCCATTTAAGCTGACATTGGGGACTGTTCTATCTACTCAGGAGTGGAAGCCAATTTGGTTGACACCTGGGGACGTTTCTATTAACCCAAGAGTTGGGAGCCATTTGGATGACTTCTAGCATATGTTCTGTCAACCTAGAAGAAAAAGGCTATTTTGGGTGACATCTAGAGGCAGTTCTACCAAATCAGGAGATAGAACCATTTTGGGTGATGTTTAGTGATTGTTATATCAACCAAGGAAGAAGAGACCATTTTAGATGGTATCTAGGGACGGATCCACCAAATCAGGAGGTGGAAGTCATTTTGATTGATGTCTGCGGATGTTTCTGTCAACCCAGAAAGAAGAAGCTGTTTTGGTTGATATCTGGGGACTATTCTATCTACTTAGAATTGTAAGCCCATTTGGTTGACACATGTGAACATTTCTATCAACCCAACAGGTGGAAGCCATTCTGTGTGACTTCTAGCGACTGTTCTATCAACTTAGAAGGAAGGAGCTATTTTGGATGACATCTAGGGACAGTTCTACCAAATCAGGGGATAGAAGCCATTTAGGATGACATCTTGTGACTGTTATATCAACCTAGGAAGAGGATACCATTTTGGATAAAATCTAGGGAAGCGTCCACCAAATCAGGAGGTAGAAGCAATTTTGGCTGATATCTGCAGATGTTTCTATCAACTCAGAGAGAAGAAGCTGTTTTGTTTGATATCTGGAGACTGTCCTATCCACTCAGGAGGGTTAACCATATTGGTTTACATCTGGAGACTTTGCTATCAACACAGAAAGCAGAATCCATCTGGGGAATGTTCTATTAATTCAGGATATGAAAGCCATTCTGGTTGACCTTTAGGGACGGTTTTATCAACCTACAAGGAAGAGGTAATTTTGGTTGGCATCTGGGAACTGTTCTACCAACTCAGGATGTGAAAGCTATTTTGGTTGAAGTCAGAGGGGGTGGTTCCATCAACCTTAGGAATTGAAAATGAGTTTGATGTTGGGGGTGGTACTATGAACCCCAAGTTGCAAAAGCCATTTTGGTTGATATTAAGGGAGAGTCACATCAACTGATTCCATAATCTTCCATAGTAACCAGCTATGGCATAATTTAGGGGTCTGGCTGCTATGGGCTGCAACCTGCTGTAGCTAAAGATGCTGCCTTTTCTGGGAAAAAGATTTTGACCTTTGGATCTCTTACCTATAAATAATACTGGTAACAAGACTTTTTTTGACATTCAGGCTAGTGAAAGACCGGCAATTTAGTAAATCTAGTTGTATCTGAACACATTTGAAAGAGATAATATATTTGTGAATTCCATGAAGTGTTGGGAGCTCTAACTCTATGGTCTGGGCATGGTTCTAGCAAATCAGGGGATGGAATCCATTTTGGTTGACTTATGTGGACATTTCCATCGATCCAGGAGAAAAGAGCCGGTTTGGTTGATATCTGGGAATGGTTATATAGGAGGTGGAAGCCATTTTGGCTGACTACTGGGAACATTTCCGTTAAAGTGTTACTAAACCCAGGAGCCTACATTCACGATATCTGGTATTTCACAGTACACAGAACATGGAAATGCAATTATTTTAGTAAACATGAGCTGCTAAATACCTTTTCTCAGTCAGTGCAGTCTTGTAAGGCTGGGTTCACACCATTGCGAATTGGATGTGGCTTACACCGCATCCAATTTGTAGAACATTTGAAAACATTTTCAATGGGTCTGGTTCACATATGTGCGTTGCATCCGCACTCCGCATTGCATAAAAATTGTGTGCGTTTTCTAGGCAGTGCAGTGTGAATTGCAGGCACATAATCTTCAATGGGAACGCATCTGATTCGCAGACGTGTTCTGTTCTGAACAAGAATGCTCTCCCCCTCCTCCTACACCTCCCCTCCTCTCCAACGTCAGCTGATCCACAGCTACAACAGAGAGGAGCCACTGAATGAATCAATTTTCCCCTCACACAGAAATTGGAGCTGCAATTCGCACCGGACTAGTGTGAACCCAGCCTGACTTCTATCAGTGTCCAGCCGAGCACTGGTTAAAGCTTGTAGGAGGCGTTTTTTTACTGTCCTACGAGACTGCAAGACCCCTGACCCTCTGTCTGGATAGTGCTGATTGGACCTGTGCTGATCATATGCACTCTTGCAAGAAAAAAAAACCCTCTAGCAATTCACACCAAACTGAGCATGTGCAGCCTGACTCCATAGACTCTATGTTATCAGGAAATTATCAGGGGGCAGTGGAAGGAGGGGAGGATTAGAGAAGCCGGGGTCAAACAGCCTTTTTACACAATGAGAAGGATTAAGCCCTTAGGTTCCACAGTATATCAAGCATGCTTTACTGCATATACAGACTGATTTTACTGCTGTGGGTTTAGTATAGGGTTGCCACATCATCCCTTTAATTCAGGACACATATGAATTACACAGGTTGTGAGGCCAATTTAATGCAGATGAGGCACCAAGTGAGTTTAATTACCACCTTAATCAGCCACAGAACAACCTGTGTAATTAATATGTGTCCTGGATTAAAGGGATGATGTGGCAACCCTAGTTTAGTAACACTTTAACCCAGAAAGTATAAGCCATTTTGGTTGATATCTGTGGACTTTTCTATCAACTTAGTTGACATCAGAGAATGATTCTACCCAGAGGCGTAACTAGAACCTTCAGGGCCCGGGTGCAAGAAATTAGGAAGGGCCCCCCCTGACCTCTGGCCAGGGCCCTTCCCTCTTCTTGCTGATCCTGGGGCCCTTTACTCCTATCACGGGTCCCTTTATTACGGTCCTGCAGCGGGGCCCTGGGAACAGCAGAAGACAAGTAAACTGGATAGGAGGGGCGGCAGGGGCAGCATATAGAGGAACCAATCTCCTGCATTAGGAGGAAAATGGAATAAATAAAACTTCTAAATACCACCCTCGCCATCACTCCTATCCAGTGGGCCCCCTGGAGCATGGGGCCCGGTTGCAATCGCAACCCCTGCAACCCCTATCGTTACGCCCCTGATTCTACCAAATCTGGAGGCAGAAAGTGGGTGGTTCTATCAACAGTGGAAGTGAAAGTCAAGCTTGTTTGATGTCTGGAGAAGGCTCCATCAACCCAAAAGGCAGAAGCCATTTTGTTGAGGTTTAAGAAGAGTTCCATCAACCCACACCATCGTTTTCCTGTAGAAACCATCCATGGCTTATTTTAATTATGCCACTTATGCTTCAGAATGTCTACAAGGGTCTGATGCAGCTAAAAAGGACACCTTTTCTAGCAAAAAGATTATAATCTCTTGGCTGTTACATTGTTGGCAAAGGCTTGTTATTGACAACCAGGCTAGTGAAGGACCAACAAAATGGTAAACCTAGTTGCAGTTGAACACATGTGGAAGAGGTAATACATTTTAACTTCCATGATGCATTGAAAGCTTTCCCTGGTCTGTACCTGCTAGGGACATCATCCCTTTAATCCAGGACACATATGAATTGCACAGGTTGTTCTCAGGCCAATTTAATGCAGATAAGGAACCAAGTGAGTTTAATTACCACTTTAATTAGCCACAGAATCTGTGTAATTAATGTGTGTCCTGGATTAAAGGGATGATGTGGCAACCCTAGTACCTGCATAGGCCCTGGTGGTAACCTGCACAAAGTGCTGAAAGGGTATTGGGAAGCGTATTGTATATTAGCTATTATTCACTGCAAAAAATAGTTGAAAACATATCTTTACAGTGATAACAACTTTTCTGAAGACAGTGAGGTGCACATTATGGATGGAGTGGACAACTGAAAGAGGTCATTTATGTTAACCTGGAACAACCATCCCCAAACAGGGATGGGGGCCTTGGACACCTCTCTCCCCCTGTGATTCAACAATGGGTGTGAAAGAGGCCACCTATACTTCAGACTGGAACAACCATCCCTGAACAGAGCTTAGGGCCTTTGGCACCATCTGTCTTCCATTTATAATGCTGTTTTAACATATCTACCCTGGCGATTTAAACACAATCCGCACCCTCAGCCATGTTAAAGTGGTTATAAAGTCTTTACAAGCACTTTAACCTACAGGTAAGCCTATATCTCCTAAACTTGCATAGCTTAGGAGATATGCACTGTAATAGCATGTACCGAAGTCATTGGCACATGCGCACAGAAGAATCAGCCCCCAGGGTGGCCAAGGGTGGCATTTTTTCTGTAACCATGCCGTAAATGACGGCTCCTATGCGCATGCGCGGGAGTGACGTCAGCGCGGCTCCGCCAATCACATCGCTGGAGCCCTGAGCCGCGGACCGGGTAGTGGCATGTTGCCTGTCACATCGGTGTACCGAGACTGCTGCAACAGCTTTGTTCCAAGGTAAGTATTTCATAATGAGCTAGTATGCGATGCATACTAGCTCATTATGCCTTTTTCTTGCAGGGTTTTTTTTTTCTGGGGGGGGAGATGTTGACTTGACAACCTTTTTAAGGAATACCTCTTAAGAAATGACATTTGTGAAGACTTTCTGCCACTAAGGATGTGACTACACAGGAGGGTTCCAAAACTTTCACCCCCCCCCCCCATTCTGTTCTTGGACCATCAACATCTACACATTCAATGGTCATTGGATTAAGGTGTCTGTGTTACCTGTGTAAATATAAATGGTGAGGTATGTTCCCAACACTGCAAATGAAGCAGTGCTTTGGATAAGATACAAAACATCTTCAATCTCAATCAACACTGTACAGGAACAGACAATCCTGATTGTCTATCCTGTTCCTGTAGACCAGTGGTTCTCAAATCTTGTCCTCGGGACCCACCAACAGGCCAGGTTTGCAGGATAACTGAAATACATCACAGGTGATATCATTTGCTGCTCAGTGATTGCAGTATTCTAGTCTGCATCTCCCCAAGGTAATACTTAAAATCTGGCCTGTTAGTGGGTTCCGAGGACCGGAGTTGAGAACCACTGCTGTAGACAATCAACATCTACACATTCCATGGGGATTGGATGGCGCTACCTGTGTGGACATAAATGCTGAAGTATCTTCCTGATACTCATTAGAACTATAGAAGTGGTTCAAAACTACAGAAGTGGTATAGAAGCTACAAAACACCTTCAATATCAGTAAACACTGTCCAAGAACAGGATGGGTTCTTATAGATGTTGGTTGTCCATCCTGTTCTTGAAAAAGTAACATTTACACATTCCATGGTGAATGGACTAAGGTGCTGGTGCAACCTGTGTGGACATAAATGCTGGAGTATCTTTCTGCCACTCATTAGGACTGAAGAAGTAGCTTGGAGAAGCTACAAAACATGTTCAACATTAGAGAACAATCCAGTTGAATGCGATTAACTGCTGCTAGCTATGCCATGACCTGAATAAATGAGAACTTTCATGGACATGTCAGATACTAAAGCCTCGTACACACGGGACGACGATCGTACGACCGATCGTCTCAAATCGTATGTTGGCTGTTGTATGTAGCATACTGACTGCACTACACGATCGTACGACCACAGAAAGAACGTTCAGGAGCATGTAATTAGCATCCGGCCATTCCTGCCTTCTGAGCATGCGTGTTTTGCACAATACAACTTGTTGGACCAACTTCTCTGTACACCCGATACAACGGTCGTATGACCGCTTGTTGGTACGACCAAGTTTTCTAGTTTGCTCATACATCTCCCGTTGTACGACCGTCGTACGTCGGCTGTTCTAATCGCGCGTACTAACGATCGATTTCGCATACACCGGTCGCTCGTATGACCTGTTGTATACGATCGTCGTCCCGTGTGTACGAGGCTTAACTTTCCATAACTACAATTGCTTTTACTTGACCACCTTTTCTGTTCTGCAGGCACTCAAATTCCTTCTACACCTCAATGAGAACAATTACAGTCTTTGAGCAGCCTAGAAGCTTTATCAAGGAGCAACAGTGACACCTCTATAACTTGTTTTTGGACAATCAACATCCGGCTTGACACATGGTGATTGGATGAAGGAGTTTGTACTACTTGTGTGGATATAAATGTGGGACTATGTCCCCGACACTCACTCTTTAGAACTGAAGAGGTGGCTTGGAGATAGGGTTGCCACCTCATCCCTTTAAACCCGAACACACATGAATTACACAGGTTGTTCTGAGGCTAATTAAATGCAGATGAGGCACCAAGTGAGTTTAATTACCACCTTAATCAGCCAGAGAACAACCTGTGTAATTAGTATGTGTTCGGTTTTAAAGGGATGAGGTGGCAACTCTACTTGGAGAACCTATGGCATCTTTAGTGTTACAGAACAAGTCCAGCTGAATGTGACTAACTACCACTAGCTCTTTGTTTCTCAGCAATGCCCTTCTTAACCACTTCAGGACCGGCCAACGCACTTATATTGCGGCATGGTGGCCTGGCAGTGCTGGATCACGTACATGTACGGGATTTTGTAGTCCCAGATAAGGGGGTGCACGCTCGCCGCCCTGCCTATGCTATCATTCGCTACAGCACAAGCCGATCAGTGAGTCCCAGCCAATGATTTATGGCCGGAAAACACGCTGATCAACTGAGTGGATGACAAAAGTGAGCTCTGTGTTGGTAAATAACACAGAGCTCTCTACAGACAGAAGCAATTCCAGTATATATACCATCATTTGTAACTTTCACACAAAACAAATGATATACACTTATTGGGATTTTTTTTACCAAAGACATGTAGCAGAATACATTTTGACCTAAATTTATAAAGAATAGTGATTTAAAAAAAAAAAAAAAGATTGCCTATGTTTTATAACAAAGTAAAAAATATTGTTTTGTTTTTTTTCAAAATTTTCTGTCTTTTTTCATTTATAGCGCAAAAAATAAAAAACCCAGCGGTGATCAAATACCACCAAAAGAAAGCTCTATTTGTGTGGAAAAAATTATATAAATGTTATTTGAGTAAAGCGGTGCATGACCACGTAATTACCAGTTGAATTAGCGTAGTGCTAAATAATAAAAAAATGGCCTGGTTATTATAGCCATGGTTAACACACAGAATTAACTTAACTTTTAATTTGCAATATAATTCTACAAAAGAAAAAAAAAGTGGTTTTGTATCAGATTAATGTCTTAAAGTGATACAGTACAAATGTCTTGTTTTTATCATTTAAAAGTAACATCATGTTATACCTGCTCTGTGCAATGGTTTTGCACAGAGCAGCCCAGATCCTCCTCTTCTCGGGTCCCTTGCTGGCGCTCCTGGCCCCTCCCCCCTGCTGAGTGCCCCCACAGCAAGCAGCTTGCTATGGGGGCACCCGAGCTGAGGCACTGCTCTGTGTGTCCATTCAGACACGGAGCTGCAGCTTGGCCCCGTCCCCTCTCTCTCCTCATTTATTGACAGCAGCGTGAACCAATGGGCTCTCTACAAGTAAGTATTAGGGGGGCTGAGGGGGGCTGCTACGCACTGAAGGTTTTTTTTATCTTAATGCATAGAATGCTTTAAGATAAAAAACCTTCTGACTTTACAACCATTTTAACTAACTATAACAGTGATAATATAATACAACAATAATATATAGTATATTGGGACGTCTGTCTTTACACGCACATGAACTTTAATGGCATCCCAGTCTTAGTCCGTAGTCTGGTGTGCAGTCATGTTGGAACAGGAAGGGGTCATGTTCTCAAAAGTTGGGAGCATGAAATTGTCCAAAATGTCTTGGTATGCTGACACCTTAAGAGTTCTCTTTACTCAAACTAAGGGGGCCAAGCCCAATCCCTGAAAAACAACCCCACAACATAATCCCCCCTCCACCAAATGATTTGGAATAGTGCACAAAGCAAGGTCCATAAAGACATGGATGAGCGAGTTGGGGGTGAAGGAACATGACTGGCCTGCACAGAGTCCTGACCTCAACCCAATAGAACACCTTTGGGATGAATTAGAGCGGAGACTTCGAGCCAGGCCTTCTCATCCAACACCAGTGCCTGACCTCACAAATGCTCTTCTGGAAGAATGGTCAAACATTCCCATAGACATACCCCTAAACCTTCCCAGAAGAGTTGAAGCTGTTATAGCTGCAAAGGGTGGGCCAACTCAATATTGAACCCTACAGACTAAGACCGGGATGCCATTAAAGTTAATGTGTGTAAAGGCAGGCGTCCCAATACTTTTGACAATATAGTGTGTATATATAAATATATACAGTATCTCACAAAAGTGAGTACACCCCTCACATTGATTGCCAAGACCCTGAAACTGAGCTGCAGCACGGTGGCCAAGACCATACAGCGGTTTAACAGGACA
>BLSH010216262.1:337366-361423 GCA_018402905.1 Glandirana rugosa | reverse complement strand
CCGATGCGTGCCTATAATAGCGACCCAGGGGGTGGCAATGTCGCCTGCAGGAGGAAACAAGGACCGGGGGGTGTCGCGGGAGACTAATGTCGGAGATGTTGGACTGAGTCACATTTAAGAATGCAGGTTGTGGCAAGGCAGAAGGAGAATTATGCAAGAAATTTAATGAGCGTGGCCCTTTAATTATTAAGCAGCTGTGGGTTCGATCACGGGAAACGGTGAGAAGATAACGAGGGGATTTAATTAGGGAGATTAAAAAGCAAATTGATACATTTTTACTCATGTTCGCCGTCCAGAGTAATAATAATGGCTTTGCACATCGGACGCGATGGAGAGAAAGCACGGGATCTGTTTTTTCTTTTTTCCGGAGCGGGTGGAAAATGCTGCAGAATTTACACTGAGTCAGGTTGTAGAGGCTGTAATCAGAGGGCGCTGTGGGGGGCCAGGAACAAAGGAGGACGTCCGCTGTAACGGTGGGGGACCCAGCGATAATATCCGTGCGTAGCCCTTCACTACGACTCATTCCCAGCATCAATGGGCCCCGGTAATGCCAAAGAGTCTGACTCATTGCCGCCTTAGTGGCTGCATCAAAATGTCATTTTACACACGAAGGTCTCATATCTCAGACGTCGTGTAGAAGTTTGCAAGGCAGATGATGTGGGGATGCTTTTAGGCCAAGGCGAACATCTACTGAGCGAGCCCACGGCTGCCTTTGTATAAGATGTACGGCGTGATATTGAAATGCCAGTTATGCTATACCCGAGCCTGCGAGGCAGAAGGAGCGCCATTGTGTTTAGCTGCTACAAGGAGAACGTTGCTCAACAGAGTTATTTATTTGCAAACAGATGGGACTACCGAGAGACGTCATAAACCTGCCATTAAAATTTACGCATCCCACCAGTCAATAGGCCACAAGTCAACAGAATTTGGGAAAAAAAATACCTTTTCCTTCCTATAATTTACAAAAGAAAAAGAGGCGTATCATGTGACCTAAGATCATTGGTAAACAATGGAAAACTCCACCGAAAGTAGATGCTGGGCTCTTGACTTGGATCTTTTGGAGGTGTTAGTTGGGCTTGATGACTTAGGCCTGTTATACACGGCAGGGACCAGCCGAGATTCAAACCGTTAATGGGCAGGCTGAATGTACCAAGCTGATTTATCGATCAACTTGGGTACAACCAACCTGCCGGATTTGCTTCCGATTATTACAAGCTGCTATAGTCTCTAGCAATAATCACTGTCTTCTCCTGGTGGGCATGGCTTCCCCCATCCAGGGCAGCCAGTAGGAATTTTGGGGCCCCTTACACAGCTTTAGGCCTGGGCCCCCTCAGGCCTGACCACCAACACATTCCTCAAGGCACACCCACTAGCCGTCCCACCGACTCCACCCACTGGCCATCCCACAAAGGCCCATCATATGTCCTCCTCCTTCTCCATCCCATGTCCGCCTCATCCAGTTTCATCTCCCCCATCCCATGTCCTCCTCCTCTATCTCATGTCCTCTTCCTCCTCCAGTCCCATATCCTCCATCCCATATCCTCTTCCTACTTCAGTCCCACCTCCTCCATCCCACGTTCTCCTCCCCCTCCTATAGTCCCATCTCATCCATTCCATGTGCTCCTCCTCCTCCAGTCTCGTCTCCTCCATCCCACATCCTCTTCCTCCTGCAGTCGCATCTCCTCCATCCCATGTACTCCTACTCCAGTACCATTTCATCCATCCCATATCCTCTTCCTACTTCAGTCTCATCTCCTCCATCCCACGTTCTCCCCCTTCTCCTATAGTCCCATCTCATCCATTCCATGTGCTCCTCCTCCTCCAGTCTCATCTCCTCCATCCCACGTTCTCCTCCTCCTCCTATAGTCCCATCTCATCCATTCCATGTGCTCCTCCTCCTCCAGTCTCGTCTTCTCCATCCCACATCCTCCTCCTCCTGCAGTCGCATCTCCTCCATCCCATGTACTCCTACTCCAGTACCATTTCATCCATCCCACATCCTTCTCCTTAAAGATGGCTCGGGTTGGGTCCAATGATCCAGGCCCCTCGGGACACCCGGGCCCACTACTTGTGTGTCAGCTGTACTCCCCTGATGGCGGCCCTGCCCCCTCTGGGAGAACACAATTGCTGATTCTCCTGTCAGCACTGTCTGTGTTGATGGGGGAATCATGCAAATTTCTTTCCTGCAAACCACAGTGAGAGCGTGTTTGTAAGCATACGCCCCTCCGCATGTGTGTTTGAGCTTTGGGGTGCACACCCTAATGTGATAGGCTGCACACACCTATGGTCATGTGCAGGACTTTTTTTCTTAGAGAATAGATGCAGGAACTCCCCCTTTTGGCGTTACCCCTTGCCTCCGCCCCTACCTACCTCCGAGCACCGTTCCTTGGTTCCACACCCTACCCACCTCCCAGTGCTGCCCCTTTTAGAGAGTACAGAACCTACTAACATTTGTGGTACTAAGTAATTTGTATGGAATTTGTTAATGATAACAGGAAAAGCAGAAAAATAGATTCCCTGCAGCCAACAACAATAGACCCCCCAGCAACAATGGATCTTCCCAGCAACAATGGACCAACCACAATAAACTACCCCCCAGCAACAAGAGACCCTCAGCAGCAACAACAGATCCTCCCACAGACAGCATCAATAGACCCTCCAGCAGCCAGCTACAATAGAACTGCTCCCTCAACAGTAGATCCCTTCCAGCAACAACTGCGATGACCGCAAGCATCTACCCCCCAGCGTTAGACCGTCAAGAAGATGGCGGTGGTCCACCACTACCCCTCGCGGGAGACGGACCTTAACTTAGGAGGCAGGGGGAAGGAAGAGCCGGGGCCGTTGCTTCTCCCGGCTGAACAGGAAGTGGGTTCCAAGACTCCCTGGCCAATCGGTTCTCAGGACCCACTTCCTGAATCTTAATTCGCTATTGTCACACAACTGGGTGGGATCAGGGCACTGTGCTCAGCGCCCCAAGCTCACCCTTTTCAAACCAATTAAAGCCTCAGGCTCTAATTATGTGCTTAAAAAAAAACCCGTTGGAATCCATGCATCCGGCGCCCTGCATGTCGATTAGGGGCTGGGCGCATGGATTAGGGGGGCAGCGCCCCTGCGCCCCATATGGACGGGCCACTACTGCCTTCCAGAGACAATAAGTCCCCCAGCAGCAATAATGGACCTCCCCAGCAACAATAACCCCCCCTGCAAAAAATATATCCCCTCCAGGAACAATAGATCCCCCAGCAACCAACATCAAAAGACAGTGTAGCACAACCCAGCACCCCTTGCCATTACATACATTCAGTGCTTGAGGTGCCCAAACTGCGTTCCCCCACATTCCCCCTGATAAAAAGCCCTGATCATGTGTATGTTCCCACCCAACAGAACATGAAATCTGAAGGACACTATTAAGAAGAGGAAATGAGGAAACACTGGAGTTTTTTGGGGGGCAGGGGGAGAAGGGGGGTGAGGGGAGGTTGTTGTTTCGGAGCACACTGAAAGGTTTTCACACAACTTTTGTCACAGGGCTTTGGTGAAGTGTAAAAGTCAGTTGGGTGGGCTAACATAAAATAGCTGTTAGGGTGAGTATTCTCATGAGCAGGGACAAGGGGTGGACAGTTGCTCTGGGCGCAGTGAAGCAAAGGGGCAAAAATTGGTCGCAGGGTGGTACACCCAGTCTACGGCATGTATTAATAGTGGGGGAGGGGGGCACAATTCTGCATCCTTGCCCTGGGCGCAATTCTGCATCCTTGCCCTGGGAGCTGGGTGACCCTGTCCCGGTACTGTCGATGAGCGAATCCAATCAGTCAGGCCCTTGCACTACATAGTTGTTACTAGATCTAAAGAGATTGTGCAATCAGATGGTAACGAGTCTGGTTAGTTTGAGAGTCCTATGACGTGACTGAGCCATGACCAATCTGGAGATGAGTATACTGGGTCCAGGACCTCTCTACTACATGGGGGACGGCTGAAGCTTCAAGCCCCCAGTAAACAGACTCATCGCAGCAAACTCTCAAACTCTACGGTCTTTTGGTCATAGAGTCTCGGCATCACATGTGGCCGTTACCTACAGCAGTCTCCATGGAATATCTTGCAAAAAAAGAGAAAGGCTGGTGCCATGGAAGTCGGCTAAGACATAGTTTTATTATTGCATGTGAACAACAGTCAAAAATCCAACGCGTTTCGGCCATCAGGCCTTAATGCATGGAAATTCTGTCTGCCTAGGAATCCTAGAACTCCTCCCGACTGGGATTCACCCCTCAAGACAGTTTGATATTTGCATAACTCCTCCCCCAAAGCCAGCCCACTACCCGCGTCATGGTTGAGGGCCCTAGAGAGGAGTACCGAGACCGAGTGCTGTGATGTTTTCAGGACAGCACCCTGCAGGCTCCTCCCACTGGGAGAATTTGTCTGCATTGCATAGGGAAGCATAGGAACTAGGGTTGCCACCTGTCCAGGATTGACCCATACAGTCCGGGTTTTGAATTGTGTGTCCGGGTTTCAGACCGCCAAAAACCTGGACACATTATTCAGAATGGACTGCAGTTCCCCAAGTACCACAACCACCAAGTACATAGTTGTGCGCATGGGCCCCATCCCTATACATGGACAGTAGAGGAGAGAGGGCTCAATCTGCTCCTCCTCCTCTCCTCTCCACCCTTACCCCTCTGTTTGCCCACCCACACTCCAATCCCCTGGTGTTCTGTGCCTCAGGAAAGGGATGTGTGAGCTAGAAATTTGAATCTCAGCATCCTGCAGATACATCGTGGATGAAAGGTGTCGATGCCTGAGCCTCCATCCTCGGGTGAGTGAGCTCACCATCCAATGTCTGGGACTGAAGCCTACCTCCTCCCTCCCTTCTCTCTCCTGCCTCTGAGTGAGTCAGAGCATGAATGTAAGGGAGACTCAGATGTAAGGGGTGCCCTGTGGACTCTGATGTAAGGGGTGCATTAGGAACCCTTATTATAGGGGGACGCTGGGAACTCTAAAGTGGGAGCTTTGTTGAGCAAAAACACGTTTACATCAGAGTTCCCCTTTACATCAGAGTTCCCCTTTACATCAGAGTCCACAGCATTCCCCCTTAAGAAAAAAAAAATTGTAGTGCGCCACTAAAGTGTTCAGGTCTGACTTGAAGAAAAAGTGGCGACCCTAATATTTCATCACTGGGACTAAAATAAGGTACATGAATAAAAAGGAAAGGTTCTTTTTTATTACTATCATTAGCATGGTGATAATGAGGGGAGAGGGAGGAACTAGGGAAGTTGAAATATAAGCACCATAAACTTCAGCTTTAACCGCTTCCGGCCCGCTACACGCATATATATTGCAGCAGGGCGGCCCGGCTACGCAAAATCACGTACTTGTAAGTGATTTTGTGCACAAGATCTGGGCTGCATGCGATTGTGACATGTGATTGGACATAGTGGGAGCCAATCAGCGGGTCCGGCGGGTGTGATGGCTGCTGGGACCTGCCGATTGTTCCAGGGAGAGGCAGAACGGTGGTCTGCCTATGTAAACAAGGTAGACGTTATGTCACAGAGGAAAATGGAGATCTTGTGTTTCTGCTAAACAGTGCATATAGTGCATATATTCCCCCCCACAGTTAGAAATCACTCCCTAGGAGCACACATAACCCTTTGATCGCCCCTGGTGTTAACCCCTTCCCTGCCAATGTCATTTATACAGTGACAGTGCATTTTTTTAGCACTGATCACTCTATTGGTGTCACTGGTCCCCAAAAAGTGTCACTAAGGCTTCATTCACACTACAGCATTTTGAATCGCAAGCAGATTTGCAGCGAATCTGCGCAAGATTTGAAAGCGCCGATGTGTGAATAAGAAATCGCATGACTCGCATTTGAGATGCCGTTCATTTGAATGACCTCAAATCGTGGTGCGGGTCTATTATAAATAGCTCTGCAATCGTGGCAAACCGCATCGCGGGAAGCATGTCTCCCGCTTTCACATGGTCCCAGGTCCACTTCCTCTCCAAGAGCCGGAGCAGTCACAGGTCCCAGAAGATACACCAGCCATTCACAAGGCGCATCGTAACTCGCGCATGCACAGTGTGCGCCCGGCAAAGGCGGGTGCCCACACTTGTGATGTCGGCACAATCAAGGGGAGGGGTAGAAGAGCGAGCCCTCGGGCGACCGCATAGCTGGAGCGAGGGACAGGTGAGTGTCCGATTGTTAAAAGTCAGCAGCTACACTTTTTGTAGCTGCTGACTTTTATCTGGGCGGAACTCTGCTTTAAATGTTCCTCTGTTTAAAGTGGCGTTCCAACCAAAAGTGGAACTTCCACTTGAAGGACTCCTAACCCCCTGACATACCACATTTGGCATGTCATTTTTTATGGGGGGGAAGCGGGTACCTAGTCCCCCCCCCCCTCCTTGCAATCTTCTGGGACACGTCACAGATCCCAGAAGATTTCCCGGCCATTCAGGACGCACAGCGCGACCCGGGCATGCGCAGTGTGCACCCGGCTGTGAAGCCGCAAGCTGTCACAGCTGGGTGCCCATACTAGTAATGCTGGTGCCACAGAGAGGCAGTGGAGAGAACTGAGGCTTCGAGTGGCCGCATCGCTGGATCATGGGACAGGTGAGTGCGTGTTTATTGAAAGTCAGCAAATACACTCTTTGTAGCTGCTGACTTTTAATCATAGGTGTGTGCAGACTATTGCATTAGGGTGTGCACCCCGAAGCTCAACCACACATGCGTGTGTATATAAATATATATATGGAAGTAGATTAGTGGACGGTGTCAGTAGGACAGAGGTTGGTGTCAGTAGAGCAGAGATTGATGTCAGAAGTTTATTTTTTTTTTTTTTTTTATTATAACATTTTTTTTTCTATTTTACAATCACTTATTATTATTATTTTTTTTACTAATTTTTTGGAGCCCCATTGAGGGTCTTTGATAAACAGACCCCTGATGTCTCACTTTTGAGACAGAGAAAGGGCCGAGGAAAGACTCCCCAGTGCCTTCTTCTGCAGCCAAGCAGCAGGGGGAATCTATGCAGCACAGTGTGATTAGGGTGTGCCCAGGCACACCTGGCACACCCTGTGCGCACGCTTATGCTTTTAATAAACACAGAAACGGCTGGAACTCTGCTTAACGTGGTTGTAAAGGCAGACATTTTTTCATCTTAATGCATTCTATGCATCAAGGTAAAAAAACATTCTGTGTGCAGCAGCCCTCCTAATACTTAACTGAGCCCCCTCTCGATCCACGAGTGCCTCGGCCATCCGGGACTCTTCCTCCTGATTGGCTGACACACAGCAGCGGCACCATTGGCTCCCCCTGCTGTCAATTAAACTCAGTTAGCTGATTAGGAGAGAGAAGGGGCGGGGCCGAACCATGGCTCTATGTCTGAATGGATACAGGGGGCTGTGGCTCGGTTCGGGTGCCTCCATAGCAAGCTGTTTGCTGAGGGGGCACTCAACAGGAGGGAGGAGCCAGGAGCTCCAGCCAGGGACCTGAGAAGAGGAGGATCCGGGCTGCTCTGTGCAAAACCAACTACACAGGGAAAGTAAGTATAACATGTTTGTTATTTTAATAGAAAAAAAAAACAAGACTTTACAATCACTTACCCCTTAACCCCTTATTACCACTTACTTTACTCTTTACTTTACTAATTAACTCCTTGTTCTCCTTCTCCTTTTAATTATTATTTTCCTGCTGATTTTTTTTTTTGTTCCCTTTCTATTTTATAAACTATTAATAATTAAAACTTTACTTCTGTTTGCTTTGTTCGTTAATATTTTTATGTTGAAAAAATAAATAAAATAAAATGTATTTGATTTGTAAATAACTTTTTAATGCTTTGTACCATTGCTGACAGCTGAAGTGTAAATAAAACAGTTGCCGGTAGGTATCGGTAATTGGTATCGGCGAGTACTAAAAAAAGTCTCGGTACTCATTGTAAAAAAAAAATGGTATCGGTGTTTCCCTAATATTCAGTGCAGTTTTACAAGCAGCTAGTATAAGAATTTCACTAGGTATCAGCCTCTTCTAATGCGCTGTGCAGCAGAGCTAAGGCCTCTAAGGAGAGGAAGGAATAGAGCTAAGAGCCAACCCAACTCTTCATTGGCGCCCATAATGATAGGAGAAGTGAGCAGAAAGGATGACTATCACTCACATTCTGCTCTTTCATTGTCCAATCACATACTTGGGTGTGTCCTGGACTAAGTGCTAGAGCTAGGACAGTTGTGGAGGTCCATCCTCAGTCCAACCAGAATAATAATAGAATACATGTACAGTATATCTATAGTTATAAATTATATATTAAATATATATATATCATTAACCCCTTCATTGTGGAGAGTATTTTTATGCTTTCATGACTATTCTGATTTGGGTCAGAAGGCTTTAAAGTTGAACTCCATGCAAGTATATGGTATACCCTGTATTATTGTTTGTATTCATTAGTTGTATTGTTAAATATAGTTATTATATGTACCCAAATTTACTGAATTAACCCCCAGCAACCAACCCAGATGGTACAGGGAGGGGAACAGCTGTGTCCCACATTAGATATAATAAATGTTATTTGTAGCCCTTGGAGGAAGCAGGTTTAGGGGCCACATTTCAGGCTCCCTACACCTTGTAACTTGACAACCATTGAGTTACAAATTACATCCACTTTAAATTATTCTTCCCTGCCTCTATGGCAGTGGGGGTGAATGTAAAACCCCTGAAGGTGTAGGAATTGGGGTGATTTAAAGTGGAATGTCTGAAGTGTGAATGTGCAGGATTTAGGGTGATTTGAAGTGTGATAGTGCAAGAATTGGGGTGATCTGAGGTATGAATGTGTAGGAATTGGGGTGATCTGAGGTATGAATGTGTAGGAATTGGGGTGAACTGAGGTTTGAAGGTACTAGAATTGGGTTAATCTGATGTGTGATGGTGCAAGAATTGTGGATGGTCTGAGGTGTGAGGGTACAGGAATTGGGGTGATCTGAGGTTTGAAGGTGCAGGAATTGGGAGTGATCTATGGTGTGATGGTGTAGGAATTGGGATGAGCTGAGATGTAAAGGTGCAATATTTGGGGTGATATGAGGTGTAAATATCCAGGAAATGGGGTGATCTGAGGTGTGAAGTTGCAGGAATTGGGGATGATCTGAGGTGTGAAGGTGCAGGACCTGGGGGATCTGAGGGGTGAAGGTGCAGGAGTTGGGGGTAATCTGAGGTGTGAAGGTGCAGGAATTGAGGTGATCTTAGGTGTAAAGGTGCAGGAATTGGGGTGATCTGAGGTGTAAAGGTGCAGGAATTGAGGTGATCTGAGGTGTAAAGGTGCAGGAATTGGGCTGATCTGAGATATGAAGGTGCAGGAATTAGGGAAGATCTGAGGGATGAAGGTGCAGAAATTGGGGTGATCTGAGATGTGAAGGTGCAGGACCTGGGGGATCTGAGGTGTGAAGTTGCAGGACCTGGGGGATCTGAGGTGTGAAGGTGCAGGAGTTGGGGGTAATCTGAGGTGTAAAGGTGCAGGAATCGGGATGATCTGAGATATGAAGGTGCAGGAATTAGGGAAGATCTGAGGGATGAAGGTGCAGAAATTGGGGTGATCTGAGGTGTGAATGTGCAAGAAATGGGCTGATCTAGGAATTGGGTTGATCGGAGGTCTGAAGGTGCAGGAATTGGGAATGATCTGAGGGTTGAAGGTCAGGAATTGGAATTGATTGGTCTACAGCACACTATTGTTCACTGGCATGCCGGTTATCTAATTTCTGTAAATTGACTCTTAATGTAAAGAAGGTTGCTGACCTCTGCTGTACAGCATCACTGCCATTTATTGGCTGATGTTTCAGATCATGACATCATCAAAAGATGGTACAAATCACTTCTCATGAATATGTTCTTCACTTCATTTGATTTTTTGTGGAATACAGGACAAGAAATAAAAAACTGCATGGCCTATAAATAGAGAAGAAGCTGCATGTTTTGGCCCTGTCCTGACTTTGGTTTGATGGATGGCTTTCTTCCCACTATGGCGAGTGCATTAGAACATGTAAATATTTCATTAGTCCCATGAGCCCCCTCTAATGGATTACATTAACTAGCAGCCAGCCCGCCCAGTAATGTCATGCATCAACTTTATATATTCCGCCACACAAAAGGATAACTACCAAACACAACTGCAAACCTTGCAGGACGCTCAGCAGGGTCTAGTCCTTTGTTGGAGGTCTCAGCATCTGATTCTGTCCTGACTATATCATGAGGTCACATAATAGACCCCGGATATGTTTGATCCTGTTCAGATCAGGGACACAACCTGGCAGTACTGTCATTGATCCCGACACAAGGTGTACCTAAATCAAGGATGGGTATCAGAGAACTGTAAATATAGTCAGGACACAACAAGGGACAATGGCTGCGGACAGGGCTGCCATTAGAAAATCACAGGGCCCTCGTAGAGCCTACCTGGCAGGACCCCCCCCAAATTGCAAAAATTACAATTTTTTTCAAATTAATTTTCCAAATTTTCCAATTTTGTTTCACAATTTTAAAAATTATTCTTTTTTTTACATTTTTTTTACAAAACTGTTGGGGGGGAGGGTTAAATGAAATATCAGGGGTCTAAACAGGCCCCTGTCATCTCAACTTTGAGACTGAGAAAGTAATTGAGGACACAGATTCTTCAGTTCCATTCTCTGTAGCCTCAGCTGCACTGGAGATGAATGAACAGGAGACAGAGGCTAAACGGAAGCATAGTAAACAGAAAAGGGAAGGGCAGCAGTCACAGGAATTAAGAGTTGCAGTCATAATAATGAACATCAACTTACTTTTTATATTGTTATATCATTCTCAGTACTTTTGCACACAATTGCTAAATAACCATAATATGAACTTCTTTAAATTGTGGCTACAAACTTCAGTTGTCTTATCGGTTTTAGCTAAGGACACACTATGGGATTACAGTGACTTGGGTTAGAGTCCCTCCACATGGGCGGCATCCGTTATAATTAGCAGGAGATCCACGAACAAATACTCAGCTGAACTGGAGCAGAACAGATCGGAAAAGCTTCAGTTTTTCGGAAACTAAGCTTAGGAGACCCATGTTAAGCCTATGGGCATGCGGATGTAAACGGAGGTGCATCTGTGTACATCCTTTTTACATCTGATCCATCACATTTAGGTCTGAAAAGAATGGAACTTAAACATTTTTTTTTTTCTTTGGATTTGAAGGTAATCGTATGTAAATCGACATGTGTCTGTTTATGTTCGCCTGTCCATAGACTAGACTAGATTGGGCTTCTCTTCAGATCTGCCTGAATAACGGACAGGCTAATCTGATCAAAGAAGCCAAATGAAGCCTCAAACTGGCCATACACTGTATGAAATTTACTTTATGGCTGGCCCTGTTGGCCTCCTCAAACCCGACATCCTTTGATTGAAAAATTGGAAAATTGTCAGTCAAACGTGCTCAATTTAAGCAGACGTAGTCATTGTCTGGGTATGCTGATAGTGTCTGTCAGTATACACTGCGCAGCTGGGACATTCATCTGTCTGAGCTGTATAATCTGGATGGAGGAATGCATGCTGAACAAGAAAATGTTATCAGTGCATGGCTAGCTTAGGGTAAACAGAGTAAAGCCGGTGTTATGTCAATATAACCAATTCATCAAAATTTCCAATTACATCACTTCCAGTTACTGTAAACCGTCTGTAATTGGAGATTTAGACGACTTGCCATTTTGACATAACACCGGGAACCGTAAACACTCCCGTACATGAAGACTTTGCTGTTTTGACACATCAGTAGGTAATGAGGAAAAAGTTGTCGCAGCCAAGGAGGCTGCCATTTTGTGGGTTACTATTGGTGCAGACTAAGAATATCCACTCATATTACCATGTACCAGAGTGTTTACGGTTCCCGGTGTTGTGTCAAAATGATAAGTCGTCCAAATCTCGGACGGTTTACAGTAACCGGAACTGACGTAATTGGAGATTTTGATGAATTGGCTATATTGACATAACACCGGCCACCAGAAACTGGTCAAGATTCAAACCATGTATGGGCAGGCTGAATGTACCCAAGTTGAACCATCGATCAACTTGGGTACAGCCAGCATGCCGGTTTTTGCATGTGATGATCGCTAGCGACTGTTATAGCCACTAGCAAAAAATCACTGTGTTCTCCCCACTTGCCGGGAGAACACAATAGATGGACAGGAGGGATTCCCCAGTGGTTTCAGGAAAGAAATGTGCTCTGCCTATGGCCGGCCTTAATGCAAATGTGGTTGGTGTGATGATATCACGTGTGAGAAACACACAAAGTAATGATATCACGCGCAAGACGCAAGTAGAAGTGACTCCATCTTGTAAGGGGATCCCATTTCGTCAGGAGAATGGAATGCTAAGTTTTAACAAGCTGGTAGCTTTTACTACAAGCCCCTCACACACCCCTCCCCTTCCTGTTCCAGATAGATTTCAAAAGCCACCTGGACCATGTTATCTGAAAGCCTGGAAGAGAGGTCTGTTTATGTTTATTTTAAACAGCCATAAACCAGCAGTTAACAGGGAACTCAGGGAATTGCAGAGGGTTATAAATCACACAGGCAACTCTAACCCCAGAGTGACCCTATCGCTGTCTTAGAACTTACCAAAAATACATACAGTTCATAACTTCAGTTAGGAACATGACATAGTGATAACACGTACATATTTAAAAGCAGACTTTCAAACCGAATGATTCAAATATAAACATCACACCCTTTGAACATAAGGAGAGGCAGAACTGGTGTGTTCCCTTCCCAAGGCCCCAGAAGGTGCCAGACCTGTCCTGCTTGGACTTATTTTAATGTACTGTATATGCTGAGATTGAATTCCTTAATGTGAGGTTTGCCCGGCGGCCCAATCACGAAATATGATTTTTCATACGGAACTTGTGAATTAGGGAAGATTGTATTTGCCCACCTGGACAGCCTCAGAATCTGCCCACTCATGTGAGTCGTCAGGGGTATAAGGCCCCACCCCTTGTCAACTAGAGAAAAAGGGACTGCTAAGACCAACTTCCAGTTCTCACTTTCCATCAACGAACCAACATCAGAGAACCAAGGAATCATCTTCGAAACACTGATTAGTCACGGATATTTCAAAAGCAAGTATTTTTTCATTCTGTTTCTTTGCTGCTGTATATTTTGTCTCAATGCTTTGTAACCTTCTTTTTTTCTGTAAATATGTTACTGCACCTAAACTTGACATTTTCATTATTGAATCTTATTCTGAAAAGTGTTAACCTTGTCCTTAAAGCTCTTAATGCAACTATCACGAATCTGTTCCTTTGAAGAGCGCTACTGTTTTTAAAATAACGCATCTGAATATTCCTGTCTGTGGTGACAGCGTGTGTTACAGGTGGTTATTATCAAATCATTGGTATTGCTAAATTGTTGGAGACCTAACACTCCAGATCCAGAAAAAAGGTTAGTGGTGGCAGAAAAAGGGTTTATTGTTTGAATAAGCCCGGTAACAATCACCCTCAGGAGGCTGGTATTTAGACGGTGGTCCCGCAAACTGAGTAATCTTTGAGCTGACAGCAGCTGAGAATGGTATTGTTGCGTTCTTGACAAGCACGGTGTTAGATCAAGGGGGTCCTCGGCCGCCCGTCAGTTCATCACAGTCGGGCTACAACAGAAGTCCTGAGGGCAATAAATCTACCACCCTGTACAGCTAAAGCTGGCCACAGATGGGTAGAATTTTGAAAGAAAATTCTTAGGAAAAGATAGAATGTTTGTCCAGTTTTCTAATCATTAGTGGGGTAAAATTTTCTTGACCGCAGTGACGAGAAAATTCGAAGGAGCGAGGTTGAATTTTTTTCGCCAACAAACGCATTTCTAAAAGTGTATGTGGTTTTCCCTCATTCCACAATCAAATGCTGAAAGCAAATAAAATGTTTCGAATGACGTTTGAATGCTTTGAGAATTGTTGCACAAATTTTCCTAATAATTTTCATTCAAAATTCTATCCATCTATGGCCAGCTAAAGACACTCAACAGTCTTTTTACACAAATGCTCCCTGCACATAGAAAGCAATGGAGATCTGTAAACATTGATGATCCTGAAGACTCCTCCTGCTTGTTTGACAACATCTCTTTAAGACTGGAGGCTTTACAGGGGGGTCAGTTTGAGGGTTAATGACAACTGCAACTTGCACACAGATTGTTTTTTTTAACCACTTCCGGACTGCCCTATAGCAGATTTACTGCTACAGGACGGCCCTGCTGTGTAGGATCCCTTACATATACATGATTCTGCACTTCCGTTTAGGGGGCGCAAGAGCGGGCCGCTTCTGCTGTGATTAATCACAACAGAAGCTGATCTATAATTGCTGGGCACTGGATGTCCGCAGCCACCCGCCAATCGTTGGAAAAATACACAGAACTGGGATCTGCCTATATAAACAAGGCAGATCTCTGTTCTGACAGGGGGAAGTGATGGCTTTTGTGTCCCTGCAAAACAGGAAAAAAAATGCATCACTTCCCCTAGTAAAAGCTCCTCCCACAATACACATAAACACTGGATAGGCACACAGTTAACCCTTTGATTGCCCCTTCTGCTTAACCCCTTCCCAGCCAGTGTCATTAGTACAGTGACAGTGCATATTGTAAGCACTGATCACTGTATTAGTGTCACTGGTCCCCACAAAATGTCAAAAGAGCCAGTTAGTGTTGACGCGTTTCTGAGCGATCCTGGCCAATGATAGTGCACCTCTGGGTGCAACTAGGGTTGCCACAAACGCGTCGCATTCTGGTGACGTAGGACGATGTTTATGCTGTCTCCCTGTGCTCCGGACTCCTCACGAACGAGCGGATGCTGACAACGGCCGGCCGTCACTTCGGCTCTCCCGGAACACCACCTTGTGGACCAGCACTACAGAGACTACACTACACCACGGACTTTGTTGCCTGGTTTATCTCCCTGCAGACATGCTTGCCATTTTCTTTACACATGTGAGTTGTTAAGCTCTACCTTATAATAAATTTGTTAACATCTGCACCTAGAGGCGAATTCTTCTTCTTGCTATAACTTTTGTGGGAACCAATCAATATACGCTTATTGGGATTTTTTCTTACCAAAAATATGTAACATACATATTGGTCCAAATTTACAAAGAAATTTTTTATTGGACATGTATTATAGCTGAAAGTAAAAAATATTGGTTTTTTTTTGTTTTTTTAATTGTCAGTATTTTTTTGTTTGTAGCGCGAAAAATAAAAAAATGCAGAGGTGATCATATACCACCAAAAGAAAGCTCTATTTGTGGGGGGGGTACAAATTTAATTTATGTACAGCGTTACATGACTGTGCAATTGTCAGTTAAAGTAATGCAGTGCCGTATCGCAAAAAATGGCCTGGTCATGAAGGGGGTAAACCTTCTGGAGGTCAAATGGTTAAACAAATGCTCACTGCATATAGAAAGCAATGGAGATCATTGATGATCCTGAGGACTCCTCCTGTTTGTCTAACTTGACATCATATCTTCTAGACTGGAGGCTTTACAGGGGGTCAGTTTGAGCGTCAATGACAACTGCGACTTCACTTGCAAACAAATTGCTTTCTTTAAAGTGTGTCTAAGCCCCAACAATGAACCAGTCAGCTGCTTAGGTTGCTTTCAGGGCATGCTGACGAATCCAACCCCGATCTAGCCTTAAAGTTGACCTTCACTCTTGATTTCTTGTAATTTTAGTGCTTCTCTCTTCCCTAACACAATCACACATAATATAAAGTATACAACTTTGTAAAGTTTTTCCTTTTAACAAGTGCTCTTTTTTTGACAACAGTTGGTGCTTCTGCCTTTCTTTCCCGGCTGCCTGTAGCCTCCTGGGATACCCAAGTCACCTATCTCAGGAGGCTTCAGGGTAAACTTCAACAGATGCACAACATCAGAAGGCCAGCTGCAAGAACCCAGAAAAGATGGCTGCCCCACCCTGATGATGTACAAGAGGAAAACGTGGAGTGGGACAGGGCCTGTAGAAGAAGAGCGGTGAAGGAGAAGAGGATAACGCTGGATCTTCTGGGCTTATATAGAATATTTATGCAGCATGTAAGGAAGACAATAGCTGGGAGGGGGGGAGAGGATGAAGCTTCCCTTGAAGTCAGGCTTTCTAGTGGACTCTGTGCTGATTCTATTACAAACCATTTTTTTAAGCCCGGAAGAAGAGGGATGCCCTTCCCCCAAAATGTATTGACTACAGTATATTTGAGGCTCTTAATTATTTAATATTTTAAGTGAAGTTCCATGCGAGATGAACTAGGCGCTTTTGAGTACACATTCTGTAAATTGTTTCAGGCATGCTGGGTTAATGTGAAAGTGGCTGGGCTAAAGCAGAAGCTCTGAGGGCAATAAATCAGCCCACCCCCTATAGGGCCATAACACCCAAGAGCCTTTGTAACAAATACATGCTGCATCCAGAAAGCAACAAGGATCTGTGACCATTGATGATCCCGATGACTCTTCCTGTTTGTTTGACATCATCTCTTCTAGACCGGAGGTTTTACAGGGGGTCAGTTTGAGCGTCAATGACAACCGCAACTTCACTTGCAGACAAATTGCTTTCTTTAAAGTGTGTCTAAGCCCCAACAATGAACCAGTCAGCTGCCCAGGTTGCTTTCAGGACATGCTGACAATTCCAACCCCGATTTAGCCTTAAAGTTGACCTTCACTCTTCTTTTCTAGTAATTTTAGTGCTTCCCTCTTCCTTTAACACAATCACACATAATATAAAGTATACAACTTTATAACGTTTTTTCTTTTTAACAAGTGCTCTTTTTTTGACAACAGCTGGTGCTTCTGCCTTTCTTTCCCGGCTGCCTGTAGCCTCCTGGGATACCCAGGTCATCTATCTCAGGAGGCTTCAGGGCAAACTTCAACAGATGCACATCATCAGAAGGCCAGCTGCAAGAACCCAGAAAAGATGGCCGTGGCTGCCCCACCCTGATGATGTACAAGAGGAAAATGGTGGCGTGGGACAGGGCCTGTAGAAGAAGAGCGGTGAAGGAGAAGAGGATAACGCTGGATCTTCTGGGCTTATATAGAATATTTATGCAGCATGTAAGGAAGACAATAGCTGGGAGGGGGGGGGGGGTGAAGCTTCACTTGAAGTCAGGCTTTCTAGTGGACTCTGTTGCGGATTCTATTACAAACCATTTTTGTAAGCCCCAGAAGAAGAGGGATGCCTTTCCCCCAAAATGTATTGACTTTATTTGAGGCTCTTATATATTTAATATTTTAAGTGAAGTTCCATACGAGATGAACTAGGCACTCTTGAGTACACATGCTCTAAATTGTTTCAGGCATGCTGGGTTAATGTGAAAAAGGCTGGGCTGGAGCAGAAGCTCTGAGGGCAATAAATCAGCCCTGCCCCCATAGGGCCAGGACACCCAACAGCCTTTGTAACAAATGCTTGCTGCATTGAGAAAACAAGGAGGATCTGTGACCATTGATGATCCTGATGACTCCACCTGTATGTATGACATCAGCTCTTCAAGGTTGGAGACTTTAGGAGGGGCAGTGTCAGCATCAATGACAACCACTACTTTACATGCACACAAACTTTCTCTTTAACTTCCCCACCGCGCCAATTCTGACACGTCTCTCCTACATGTAATAATCATTGTTTTTTTGCTAAAAAAATTACTCAGAACCCCCAAACGTTATATATATATTTTTTAGCAGAGATCTTAGGGAATAAAATGGCGGTCATTGCAACTTTTTATGTCATTGCGCAGCAATTTTTTAAACAGTTTTTTTTTGGAAAAAAAAAGTTTCATGAATTAAAATAAAAACAGAACAGTAAAGTTAGCCCAATTTTTTTGTATATTGTGAAAGATGATGTTACGCCGAGTAAATAGATACCCAACATGTCATGCTTTAAAATTGCGCTCACTCAGGAAATGGCGCCAAACTTTGGTACTTAAAAATTTCCATCTGCGATACTTTAAAAATGTTTACTGGTTGCATTTTTAGAGTTACAGATGAGGTCTTGGGCTAGAATTATTACTCTGGCTCTAACGCACGCGGCGATACCTCACATGTGGGATTTGAACAATGTTTACATATGCGGGCGCGACTTACGTGTGCGTTCGCTTCTGTGCGCGAGCTCGCAGGGACGGGGCGCTTTGAAAAAAAAATGTTTTATTATTATTTATTTTACCTTTGGTTTTTTTATTTTTACACTTTCTCTTTAAAAAAATTTTTTGATCACTTTTATTCCTATTACAAGGAATGTAAACATCCCCTGTAATAAGAATCTTGCGTGACAGGTCCTCTTTATGGGGAGATATGGGGTCAGTAAGACCCCACATCTCTCCTCTAGGCTGGAAAGACCAAGATCAGAAATAAAACAGCGATCTCAGTCTTTTCAGCTGAGTCACCTGGAATTGTTTACATCGCGTGACCCGGACGTGACGTCACACGTCACGGCCAGGCCTCTGAGGCACATAGAGAGGACTGGTGACCATCTGGTCATCAGTCATCTCTACACTCAGCTTCCGCTGGCGACGGATCTGTTCTCTGGGCCGCCGATGGCACGGGCGGCCCGGGAGAAGCACCGGAGGGGGGGGACGTCCCCTCCCGCTGCCGATAAGAACGACCAAGCGGCTGAACTGGCGCTATGATCATTCCTATGGTGCAGAGAATCGTCGGCGGATAAAAATGATATCTGAATGATGCCTGTAGGTGCCAACATCATTCAGATATCACCACTTGAAGACAAGGACGTCTATAGACGTCCGGCGGTCGGCAAGTGGTTTTAAAGTGCATATAAAACCCTAACCATGAATTTCTCTAAATTTGCCCCCCTTTGGCCTGACATTTAACCAATTCCTCCCGAAGATTCACCCCCCTTCATGATCAGGCCCTTTTTTTGTGATACGGCCCTGCGTTACTTTAACTGACAATTGCGCGGTCGTGCAACGTTGTACCCAAATAAAATTTATGTCCTTTTTTCCCCCACAAATACAGCTTTCCTGTGGTGATTTCTGATCACCACTGTGGTTTTTATTAATAAAAAAAGACCAACAATTTTGAAAAAAAAAACAAACAATATTTTTTACTTTCTGCTACAAAACACATCCAATAAAAACATTGAAAAAAAAAATAAATTTCTTCATCAATTTAGGCCAATATGTATCCTGCTACATATTTTTGGTAAAAAAAATCCCAATAAGCGTTTATTTATTTGGTTTGCGCAAAAGTTATAGCGTCTACAAACTATGAGATATACGCTGGAATTTTTATTTATTTGTTTTTACAAGTAATGGTGGCGATCAACGACTTATAGTGGGACTGCGATATTGTGGCAGACAAATGGACGCTAACTGACAGTTTGTGGGAACCAGTGACACTCTTACGGTAATCAGTATTAAAAATATGCACTGTCACTGTACTAATGAAGGGGTTAAACATCTATGGCGATCAAAGAGTTAAATGTGTACCTAGCCAGTGTTTATGTGTGTACTGCATGCACTGCTTTTAGTAAGGGAAGTAAGTGATGGATTTTATCCCCTGCTATGAAGAGACACAAACTCCATCACTCCCCTCTCCCCTCTGCCATCAGAACGGGGCTCTGCCTTGTGATCGGCGGGTGCCAGTGGACATCCAGTGCCCGGCACTGACAGATTGGCTTCTGCTATGAGTAATCACACAATAAGCGGCCCGCCAGCGCGCGCCCCCTAGGTGGAGGTGCAGAATAATGTATATATACATGATTCTGTGCAGGAGAGACGCCCTGTAGCAGTATATCTGCTATGGGGCAGTCCGGAGCTGGTTAAAGCGTTGATAGTGTTTTGATATATCTGTCCAATCAGTAAAAAAAAAAAAAAGAAGACATTCGATCCCGCCAGAAAGCTTGTGAACTGTGCTGCACTCTTTTTTTCCTAGCTCTTTCTGTGGACTACACAATACCCCCCCCTCCCGCCCCACCATGGTATGCAGTTGAGGAGAGAGGGAAGTGTTCTGTAGTTCAAACTTTCTTCAGGGTGGCAATGCTGCTTCTCCATAGATAAAGGAGGGTGCGTGAGCCTTCTAATTCTAGATCAGGAAGCGTGTTACTGGCAGGATCACCAGGTGATAATAAAGGAAGAAAAAAGCCTGAAAAAAGGGAAAACTAATGAAGCAACCACATCTAAGTAAGGAGTGGTAAGTTGCTACGTATGCTATACTGTATATTACATGTTTGTTCTTGGGTTTAGATAAACTTTAATTTACCTTAATAGCCTCCCTAATGGGCTTCCTCCCACCCCCAGGTCCCATAGCAGCTCTGTGGGCTGCGATGACTGAGTCTGGGTTCACCCCCAATTCGCAACAGCAGGAGATTGTGACCGGCTCTCTATGGAGCTCTCTATGGAGCCGGTTCACATATCTTCCCTGCGGCTCCGATGTGAATTTGCACAGCGTTCCGGTGCGTCTTTTGGTCCGTTTCAGGTCCGAATTCAGCCAAAAATTCGGGCTGAAATCGGACCGGAAGCGGTGAACAAGGAAGCACCGGACCCCTGCTGGGAGGCGCATGCGGTGATGGTGTGAACCCAACTTAAAGTGTCACTAAGCCCAGCAATATGAAAATAGTTCATCTGCCCCCCCACAGTGCCCACAGCTTATCAATCTTCTTTTTACATTAACCACTTTAGCCCCGGAAGGATTTCTCGCTTTAGGACCAGAGTACTTTTTGCGATTCGGCACTGCGTCGCTTTAACTGACAATTGCGCGGTCGTGCCACGTTGCACCCACACAAAATTTGCGTCCTTTTTTTCCCCACAAATAGAGCTTTCTTTTGGTGGTATTTGGTCCCCTCTGTGTCATTTCTGATCGCCACTATAAACGAAAAAATAGCAACAATTTTGCTTACTTTTTGCTAAAATACAAATCCCAAAAAAATATTTTAAAAAATATTATTATATTATATTATTATTATTATAAATATCAGTTTTGCCCGATTTATATATAAAAATCACAATCGGCGTTTATTGATTGATTTGCGCAAAAGTTGCCGCGTTTACGAATGATGAGAATTAATTTCTGGGTTTTTTAAATTTTTTTTATTTTTTACTAGTAATGGCGGCGATCTGCGATTTTTAGCGGTACTGAGATATTGCGGTGGACATGTCGGACCATTTTGACACTTTTTTGGGACCATTGGCATTTATACAGTGATCAGTGCTATAAAAATGCACTGATTACTGTGTAAATGCCATTGGCAGTGAAGGGGTTAACCTGGAGGGGGCGCTCTAAGGGTTAACCGTGTTCCCTGGGCGTGTTCTAACTGTATGGGGGCTGGGCTGGCAGGGGGAGGGGAGTGATCACGGCTCCCATATACAGGAAGCCTGTGATCACAGCCCTTCCCCCTCTGTCAGAACGGAGATCCATGTTTACATACACGGACCTCCATTCTTTCACTGCGGGGAGGCCATCGCGGGTAGCTGGCGGAGATCGTGTCCGCCCTACCCGTTCCCTGGCCCCCCCCGGAACACAGTGAGTGCGCCATCGCTCCTCTGGCGGCGCACGCTCACAATACTCGTTATCACGGCCGCCGTCAGATGACGCCGGTTTGCAATAACAAACCACTTTGTATACCACATTTACACAATAGACTGCACAGTTTCTTCATACTGAGATTTCAGGTTGGAGGAGATTTCAACTACAACCTGTATACATGCCCACATGTGTGATGTCAATATCACGTGACCTGGCTATCTCCGAGAACAAGTACAAGTTCTTTTCAGCATAACAGACACAACTGAGCATGTGTAGATCGGCTACCCTGCCTGTGTTAGCTGGCCTTCCCCAGATAGGCAGTGCAGGAGGGAAGGATCTATGCATACAAAATAAAACAGCCTTTTTACACAATGCAGAGGATTAACCCCTTAAGTTCCACAGTGAGTATAACAAACATGCTATGCTGCATATACAGACTGATTTTACTGTTGTGGTTTTAGTAACACTTTAAGTTACACCTCTGATCCTGATAATAATATCCAGTTAACGCAGAGGGTTGGTCTTCCATTGACATTCCCTGCCACTAGATGTCTCCACCTGTCCTTATTTCCCTTTAGTTCAACATGGGAGAGCCCAGTGTAGGACAAATTTGTCCTCTGCACTGGGTTTCCAGTGGCCATCTTGGGGAAGCCTGTGTCAAGATTTTGGTGGCCATTTTTGTGTGTCCAAGATTCTGTATATATATATACAGTATGACATGCTGCGTCTTATAGGGGGCTCTTCCGTGGAAACAGGCTGAGGAGACAGACCCATTATGTGAATAAGAGACTGAGACACCTGGCTGCCCCCTAGGGGAGGGATGTGAGAGATCCTTGTAATGACTTTTATTCTTCTTATGGGGAATCTGCAGCATGTGGAGACTAGGGTTGCCACCTTTTCTTCAAGCCAAACCCGAACACTTTAGCAGCCCGGGACACTTTTGGAGTAGTAATGTGGTGCGCATAGCGTGCCGCAGCAAACCGTAACTGTGCCCAATTTGCTATTGCTGATCTCATCACCCTGCATCCCAGTGATGCCGAACCTGCCCCCAGACAGCTGCCCAGAGCTCCCGGACGGCAAAAGATTTGTGTGTAACTATCTTCATTACTTGAGAAGCCACAGCCTGGTCTGAATAATGTGTCCGGGTTTCAGTCCGTCTGAAACCCGGACACATGATTCAAAACCCGAACTGTCCGGGTGAATCCTGGACAGGTGGCAACCCTAGTGGAGACCCTAGCCTGGGCTTCCCTTCGGAGTATGGGGGGGGGGGGCAGGAGTTCTCTCTGGCATGGGCTACAATGGAGTGACTAGTTCAATAAGAGTCTCGGGAGTTACCTGCATTTGTGGCTTTTCTTTCTGGGTCAAGTCAGGACTGTGAGGCCTTTGGGTACCTTGCCTGGCAAGAAAAGTCTGAAAATCTAATGAGGGCTGGCAACTCGAATTCTCTTGAATAAAAGTACTTTATTGGTTACATGGGTACACAGGTACAGACTATATTCTGAGGTGTTTCGGCTATGAAGCCTTCGTCAAAGCATTGCAAGAGCATCCAAGTTGCCAGCCTTCCTAATTCAAGAATCATACCTGTGGGGCCTGAATGCCCTGGCTGGAGCACTGGATCACAGTTCATGGACTTTTATATTGGCAGTGGAGCTGGGGTAACAATTTGTTTCTCTTCTAAAATCTAATGAGGACCAGTGAGTCTCCTCTTTGCTGTGTGCAATGAATCTGTTCCCCAATTTGTTATGGACCTTTCCAAAAAATGACTCCATATATGAGAAGAACACCATTGTCATGACCCTTTCTTACATAAATATAAATGCTATAAAAAGGCAAAATTGGACTGAGCCTCATCTTTATTCCTCCAGAGTGAGCGGTTTAGCCTACATATACTATCTATAATATCTAGGATGTGTATTTAGTAGCTCAGGTCAGGAAATGGCAGTCTGGTAGTGGAGTGATCACATAGATCCCATGGACGGACTCACCAGGATGTTTGGGCTACTGAAACGCTGTCCTCTTACATGTTGAAGGGTAAGCCTAGGGACCTGATCTCTGAGAATGTAAGGCCTTGAGCATGGAAATATTATATGCTCCCGATTAGACCTGATGGTAAGGATATGGTAGGAACCTGTGGTTGTAATAGATCTGGTGGGATGGGATTGGGCTTTGCCTCTCCTTTCCTGCAAAATTGAGTAGGCACTGGCTTATCCACCTGGCCCTTGGGTTGTGGTCATATGCCAATGGTGCAGATTTCACTGTGGGCCACTGGCTGGAAGAACCTGATCGTGACTCTTCAGCTGGGGTGCTACATGGTCACATCTCTATTGTAGATCTCAGCACTACCTGCAGGGCCGGGACAAAGGGTGGGCAGGAGGGGAAACTGCCCTAGGCACTGAGGTATCATGTGAGGTGGGGCCACCACAAGGAGATTGGGGGGGGGGTTAGGGGGTGGCAGAGGGTAAGTATAGTTTCGTGTTTATAAGAAGGGGAAGGATTGTGTTTAGTGGTGAGAATCGTGAGGGGCTGGGGGGGGGGGAGTTTAAAGGGGAAGATCTTGATATGAATGGGAGACGGTGGGGGATTGGGG
>BLSH010216262.1:290448-301516 GCA_018402905.1 Glandirana rugosa | reverse complement strand
CTTACATATCCCCCTTTCCAACACAGATCACCTCACCCACATTTTCCTTGTGCCCCCCCACCTCACATAATACCACAGTGCCCAGGGCAGCCGCCCCTCCTGCCCACCCCTTGTTACAGAGGTGAGATTTTAACAGACAAAATACGTTTGGAGAAATATTTATGTAGAGATGAACTCGCTGCCGCCACTGACATGAAGCTTACGTCAGCAGTAGCGAGGGGAGTTCACAAACAATATAAATTAACTCAGATACATGTGGTCCTGACGCTGTACAGCCTCCAGATCACTTCCATAGACCCCCGGAATGCACCCGGGGAGGGCTGGGCCAGGAGGCAGGGTGGCAATTGCCCCCCTGGCCACCTTAACTTACATTCAAAATGGCCGCTGCCCACTCACACTTTTTTCTTCCTGTGGAGGAAGGAAGAAGGGGCCAGGGGATTACACAGAGTGGGGATCTCCCACTTACAGAGTCCTACCTTCTGGACCAGCTTATAAAATAGACAGCACACTGGTGATGTCTATCATAGGAGTCGGTCCAGGAGGCGGGACTTCATATGACAGCGGCTGTGCCAGTTAAGCAGGGATCTCCATTGGCTCTCCTCTCTCTGCATTGCAGGCTGCATTGGATGGGCACTGGTGAGGCTGCATTGATGGGCACTGATCAGGCTGCACTGATCAGGCTGTGCTGATGGGTACTGGCGAGGCTGCATTGATGGGCAATGATTGGGCTGCATTGATGGGCACTGATCAGGCTGCAATGATTGGCACTGATCAGGCTATGCTGATGGGCACTGGCGAGCCTGCATTGATGGGCACTGATTAGGTTGCATTTGATAGGCACTGGTGAGGCTGCATTCATGAGCACTGGTGTGGCTGCATTGATGGACACTGGTGAGGCTGCATTGATGGGCACTGATGAGGCTAAGCTGATAGGCACTGATGAGGCTACATTGGTGGGCACTGATGAGCTGCATTGATGCATTATTTTTGTTAAACCTCCTTTGTTGCTATTAACATTAAATTATGTTACCACATTGTATCATATTTCTCTTGCTTCATAACAACAATATCCGTTCTAAAACCAGGTGGGCATGGATGGCGAGCTGATTCTGTGGTTCAATGGGCCACTTGACTGGACGTGCCCCCCAGGCCTAAGGCTGCCAGCCCTTCCCTGCCCCCCTCCCCCTTACATGCCCGTCTCCTCCATGTTTCCATGTCCCCAGGCTCCACTATCCCACCCATGGGTTCAGATCATGCATGGTGGGTGTCACCTGATAGTGGGGAGGGAGAGCAGCGAATGCCCATTCACCGATCTCCCCTGGCTAGAAAGAACTCAGTAGTGACGCGTATGATGTTCCTTCCAGCCTCGGCTTTCTCATTAAAGAAAAACTGTCATACAAAAGGCAGCATGCCAGCCCCCTGTGTGATAGCAATAAAGTTAAGTGAACTAAAAAAGTGTAAATAAATAAAGTGACACCTTAGCACTTAACCCCCCCCCCCCCCCAAAAAAAAGTTAGAGGCACACATGAACACAAAGTGCATGCATCAGGGGCGCCTGTGCGATTGCATTACTCATTACAGTGCCTGAAAAAGTATTCATACCCCTTGAAATTTTCAACATTTTGTCATCTTACAACCAAAAACTTAAATGTGTTTTTATTGGGATTTTATGTGATGGACCGACACAAAGTGGCACAGAATTGTGGAGGTGAAGGAAAATGATAAATGATACAAATAAATCTGTGAAAATTGTGGGGGGCATTTGTATGGCGCCCCCCGGAGTCAATAATTTGTAGAGCCGCCTTTCTCTGCAATTACAGCTGCAAGCCTTTTTGGGGAAGTCTCTACCAGCTTTGCCCATCTAGAGAGGACATTTTTGCCCATTCTTCTTTGCAAAATTTCTCCAGCTCTGTCAGATTGGATGGAGAGCGTCTGTGAACAGCAATTTTCAAGTCTTAACCCAGATTCTCAATTGGATTTAGGTCTGGACTGGACTATGATTGGGCCATTCTAACACATGAATATGCTTTGATCTAAACCATTCCATTGTAGCTCTGGCTCTATGTTTAGGGTCGTTGTCCTGCTGGAAGGTGAACCTCTGCCCCGGTCTCAAGTCTTTTGCAGACTCTAACAGGTTTTCTTCTAAGATTGCCCTGTATTTGGCTCCATCCATCTTCCCATCAACTCTGACCGGCTTCCCTGTCCCTGCTGAAGAAAAGCATCCCCACACCATGATGCTGCCACCACCATGTTTCACAGTGGGGATGGTGTGTTCAGGGTGATGAGCAGTGTTAGTTTTCCACCACACATATCATCTGGCTTTTAAGCCAAAAAGTTCAATTTTGGTCTCATCTGAGCAGAGCCCCTTCTTCCCCATGTTTGCTGTGTCCCCCACATGGCTTCTCACAAACTGCAAATGGGGCTTCTTATGGCTTTCTTTCAGCAATGACTTTCTTCTTGCCACTCTTCCATAAAGGGCAGATTTGTGGAGGGCACGACTAATAGTTGTCCTGTGGACAGATTCTCCCACCTGAGCCGTGGATCTCTGCAGCTCCTCCAGAATTACCATGGACCTCTTGGCTGCTTCTCTGATGAATGCGCTCCTTGCCTGGCCGGTCAGTTTAGGTGGACGGCCATGTCTTGGTAGGTTTGCAGTTGTGCCGTACTCTTTCCATTTTTGGATGATGGATTGAACAAAGCTCCGTGAGATGTTCAAAGCTTGGGATATTTGTTTTATAACCTAACCCTGCTTTACACTTCTCCACAACTTTATCCCTGACCTGTCTGGTGAGTTCCTTGGCCTTCATGATGCTGTTTGTTCACTAAGGTTCTCTAACAAACCTCTGAGGGCTTCACGGAACAGCTGTATTTATACTGAGATTAAATTACACACAGGTGGACTCTATTTACTAATTGGGTGACTTCTGATGGCAATTGGTTCCACTAGATTTTAGTTAGGGGCATCAGAGTAAAGGGGGCTGAATACAAATGCCCCCCACAGATTTATTTGTAAAACAACTTGAAAACCATTTATCATTTTCCTTCCACTTCACAATTATGAGCCACTTTGCGTCGGTCTATCACATAAAATCCCAATAAAATACATTTACGTGTTTTGGGTGTAACGACAAAATGTGGGGAATTTCAAGGGGTATGAATACTTTTTCAAGGCATTGTAAATATCACTGCACACGCCAGAGTGAGAGCGATCATTCCAAGGGGATCATTCACAGGTAACTCCACACTGATGACCCATAGGGGCTTTTATAGTGTCACCTATGGACAATAAAGGGCAGCAAGGTCTGTCCCTGTTTCACGGGCGCATACAATTTTAAAGCTTGACATGTGGGGCATCTATTTACTCGACACAACCTCACCTTTTATATTTTACAGAAACATTGGGTAATATATTGTCTGTGTTCCATAAAATTACCTTTACAGTATTTAGACTTTCTAAAACTGTAATGACTACAAACCTAAACAATCCTTTAAATGAATATCAAATTCAGCAAGCCAATACACTACATACCTGATGGCAAATCTAAAGGAGATTGTACAGGTATGCCAGCAGATGATCAGAGACTATGGGCTTGTTACAAGAGATGGTCAGAGAGTGTAGTCATGTTGCAGGAGATGGTCAGAGACTACAACCTTGTTACAAGAGATGGTCAGAGAGTGTAGATATGTTGCAAGAGATGGTCATAGACTACAGCCTTGTTACAAGAGATGGTCAAACATTTCAGGTTTGATAAAAAAGATGTTCAGAGTGAAGACATGCTGCAAGAGATGGTCAGAGACTACGGGCTTGTTACAAGAGATGGTCAGAGAGTGTAGACATGTTGCAGGAGATGGTCAGAGACTACAGCCTTGTTACAAGAGATGGTCAGAGAGTGTAGACATGTTGTAGACATGTTGCAGGAGATGGTCAGAGACTACAGCCTTGTTACAAGAGATGGTCAGAGAGTGTAGATATGTTGCAAGAGATGGTCATAGACTACAGGCTTGTTACAAGAGATGGTCAAACATTTCAGGTTTGATAAAAATGATGTTCAGAGCGAAGACATGCTGCAAGAGATGGTCAGAGACTACGGGCTTGTTACAGGAGATGGTCAGAGACTGTAGGCTTGTGACAGGAGATGGTCAGAAACTGTAGGCTTGATACAAGAAGTGGTCAGAGAGTGAAGACTTACCACAGGAGGTGGTCAGAGACTACATGCTTGTTGGTCAGAGACTACAGGCTTGTTACAGGAGATGGTCAAAAACTACAGGCTTGTTACAAAAGATGGTCAGAGACTATAGGCTTGTTACAATAGATGGTCAGAGTGTGAAGAGTGTGAAGACATACTGCAGGAGATGGTCAGAAATTACAGGCTTGTTACAAGAGATGGTCAGAGAGTGTAGACATGTTGCAGGAGATGGTCAGAGACTACAGCCTTGTTACAAGAGATGGTCAGAGAACGCAGGTTTGATACAAGAGATGGTCAGAGAGCGTAGACATGCTGCAAGAGATAGTCAGAGACCACAGACTTGTTGCAAGAGGTGGTCAGAAAGTGTAGACATGCTGCAGGAGATGGTCAGAGACCACAGGCTTGTTGAAAGAGATGGTCAGAGAATGAAGACATGCCACAAGAGACAGTCAGAGACTACAGGCTTGTTCAAATGGATGGTCAGAGAGTAAAGACATGTTGAAGGAGATGGTTGCTTTCCTTTGTATCTCTATGGGGTTGTCCCCTAGCACTGGCCGCTACAACTGTATTAAGTGTGGCTACATGCTTTGGGTCCTAAAGAGCCACCCTTAAAACAGATGTAGCGGCCAGTGCAAGGGGACAACCCCATAGAGATACAAAGGAAAGCAACCATCTCCTGCAGAATGTCTACACTTTCTTTATTAACAAATATGTAGTCTCTGATTATCTACTGCAGCATGTCTGCACATTCTGGCCATCTCTTGTATCAAGCCTGTAGTCTCTGACCATCTCCTCTATCAAGCCTGTAGTCTCTGACTGTCTCTTGTATCAAGCCTGTAGTCTCTGACCATCTTCTGTATCAAGCCTGTAGTCTCTGATCGTCTCTTGTATCAAGCCTGTAGTCTCTGACCATCTCTTGTATCAAGCCTGTAGTCTCTGACCATCTCCTCTATCAAGCCTGTAGTCTCTGACCATCTCTTGTATCAAGCCTGTAGTCTCTGACCATCTCTTGTATCAAGCCTGTAGTCTCTGACCATCTCTTCTATCAAGCCTGTAGTCTCTGACCGTCTCTTGTAGCAAGCCTGTAGTCTCTGACTGTCTCCTGTATCAAGCCTGTAGTCTCTGACTATCTCCTCTATCAAGCCTGTAGTCTCTGACCTTCTCTTGTATCAAGCCTGTAGTCTCTGACCATCTTCTGTGTCAAGCCTGTAGTCTCTGACCGTCTCTTGTAGCAAGCCTGTAGTCTCTGACCGTCTCCTGTATCAAGCCTGTAGTCTCTGACCATCTCTTGTAGCAAGCCTGTAGTCTCTGACCATCTCCTCTATCAAGCCTGTAGTCTCTGACCGTCTCTTGTATCAAGCCTGTAGTCTCTGACCATCTCTTGTATCAAGCCTGTAGTCTCTGACCATCTCTTCTATCAAGCCTGTAGTCTCTGACCGTCTCTTGTAGCAAGCCTGTAGTCTCTGACTGTCTCCTGTATCAAGCCTGTAGTCTCTGACTATCTCCTCTATCAAGCCTGTAGTCTCTGACCTTCTCTTGTATCAAGCCTGTAGTCTCTGACCATCTTCTGTGTCAAGCCTGTAGTCTCTGACCGTCTCTTGTAGCAAGCCTGTAGTCTCTGACCGTCTCCTGTATCAAGCCTGTAGTCTCTGACCATCTCTTGTAGCAAGCCTGTAGTCTCTGACCATCTCCTCTATCAAGCCTGTAGTCTCTGACCGTCTCTTGTATCAAGCCTGTAGTCTCTGACCATCTCTTGTATCAAGCCTGTAGTCTCTGACCATCTCTTCTATCAAGCCTGTAGTCTCTGACCGTCTCTTGTAGCAAGCCTGTAGTCTCTGACTGTCTCCTGTATCAAGCCTGTAGTCTCTGACTATCTCCTCTATCAAGCCTGTAGTCTCTGACCTTCTCTTGTATCAAGCCTGTAGTCTCTGACCATCTTCTGTGTCAAGCCTGTAGTCTCTGACCGTCTCTTGTAGCAAGCCTGTAGTCTCTGACCGTCTCCTGTATCAAGCCTGTAGTCTCTGACTGTCTCTTGTATCAAACCTGTAGTCTCTGACCATCTCCTGTATCAAGCCTGTAGTCTCTGACCATCTCCTGTATCAAGCCTGTAGTCTCTGACTGTCTCTTGTATCAAGCCTGTAGTCTCTGACCATCTTCTGTATCAAGGCTGTAGTCTCTGACCGTCTCTTGTATCAAGCCTGTAGTCTCTGACCATCTTCTGTGTCAAGCCTGTAGTCTTTGGCCTTCTTCGCATGTCACTGCATTGCATGTGGTTGCAGGGCAGTGGTGGTTTGGCCTTGACTGGGTCATGTTGGGCAGCGGTGCCGCCTGACGAATGTGATGTGCTGTTTAATTTTTGGTGCGGCATGGGTGCAGCCCTGAGTGTCTGCATTCCTTGGTTAAGGTGGGCAGTCAGGGGCAGTAAAACCAAAGCTCAACCTTTCCGCTTTTACCACCCACCCCCTGCCCATGTGATTTATACACGCATGCTGAGCTAGCCATGTACACAGCCATGTTTAATAAGATCTTATTGATCCATTCATTAAAAAAATGAGCATGAGCTCTATCGACTCCATATCCTAACTTCAAAAAATCTATTGGACATGTGCGTCAATACGCATCAATAACGCAAGTCGATGCACAAAGGAGAGGCACACTGCTGCTATGGAAGAGAAAATGCACCCTAAATCTATCCCATATTTTGTAGACGCTATAACTTTTGCGCAAACCAATCAATATAAGCTAACTGGGATTTTTTTACCAAAAATATGTAGCAGAATACAAATTGGCCTAAATTGATGAAGAAATTCGATTTTTTTTTACATTTTTTTTATTGGGAATGTTTTATAGCAGAAAGAAAAAGATAGTATTTTTTTTTTCAAAATTGTTGCTCTTTTTTTGTTTATATCACAAAAAATAAAAATTGCAGAGGGGATTAAATACCACCAAAAGAAAGTTCTATTTGTGGGGAAAAAAGGACGCCAATTTCGTTTGGGTACAACGACTCACGACCGCGCAATTGTCAGTTAAAATAATGCCCTGCCGTATTGCAAAAATATGGCCTGGTTATTAAGGGGGTAAATCCTTCTGGGGCTGAAGTGGTTATAACAATCAGAAACTTGTGTTACAAAAAAAAATAATAATAATAAAGTGTAAAAGCAATGACACAAAAATCTGTGTAGTGGTAGCACTTTTGCCCAGCAGCAAAAGGGTCGCTGGTTCGAATCCCAACCACGACACTACCAGCCTGGAGTTTGCATGTTCTCCTTGTGCCTGTGTGGGTTTCCTCTGGGAACTCCGGTTTCCTCCCACACTCTAAAGACATGCTGGTAGGTTAATTGTCTCCTGTCTAAAGCCTCGTACACACGGTGCGACGGTTGTATGAAAACAGTCTTGTTGTACGATCATCCGACCGTTAGTACGCGCGATTAGAGCAGCCGACATGCGACGGTCATACAACAGAAAAGAGCAGACTAGAAAACTTTGTACAACAAGCGGTCGTACGACCGTTGTATCCTGTGTACAGAGAAGCTGGTCCAACAAGTTGTACGTGCAAAACACGCATGCTCAGAAGTCAGGAACGTGTAAACCTACGTTCCTGATTCACAAATCACATTCACCTCCTCGTTATACGCTCGTAACACGTCACTACGGTAGGCTTGGTCGTACGATCGCTTAGTGCATGTCAGTACGCGAGACGCAACAGCCAACATACGATTTTGGATGTCCGGTCGTACGATCCTCGTGTGTACGAGGCTTAAATTGGCCCCAGCATGTATGAATGTGAGTTAGGGAACTTAGATTGTAAGCTCCTTGAGGGTAGGGACTGATGTGAATGTACAATGTATATGTAAAGGAATTTTTTCCCCCGTTATAGCAAATTGGATCATTGGCTTTGCTGGGGTTTTTTGCCTTCCTCTGGATCAACTGTAGGTGATGGATTGTATATGGGATTATTTGGTTGTGTGTATGTGTATGTATATATGTATATTTGTATGTGTGTGTATATATATATATATATATATATATAAGTGTTTTTTGATTTTTTTTTGGTTGAACTGGATGGACTTGTGTCTTTTTTCAACCTGACTAACTATATAAAGTGCTGCGTAAATTGACGGCGCTGTATAAGTACCTTAAATAAATAAAATATACAAAATATGCAGGATAAAAACCTATAAAACAGTACAGCCAGACTCAAATGCTGATCTAATCTGTTATGTATTCTTACTTTATCCATCAATATGGATTTAAGGTCAATTCAAAAACCAGACTACTAAAGAGATAACCAGCCCAGGTAACAACATAAAAGAGCCACTAATTAAAAAGGGAGAAAAAAAAATTGCTCTGCATGCTGGACAAAAAAAAAAAAAAAAGAAGGGTGACCATACTGGCAGCAGCCCGTCAGCGCGATGACATCCTGCCCTGCCTGGGTATACTGCAAGGCATTACATGGCAGAACTCAGGTGCAGATTTAGGCTCACCAACCTCAGTAACGTCCAAAAGAGGAAAAAATAAGGGAAGATGGAAGGCCGTGTCCGTGGCTGCGTGCACATGACCGGCTACAAAATGATTCATAAAACCATCGGCACACACACACACACACACACACACACACACACACACACACACCCGGGCGGCACAGCTGTGCAAAGAGCATGCTAATGGGGGACGTGCAGTGAATGATAATGAGCTTCCCCACACACCCGTGTCATGCATGTGCGCGTTGCGGTACAAGAAGGGCCCTTAACTCCCCACCCCCCACCTTCGCTCACAGGATTGGACGGAGGGCTCACCCCACACTCACACACAGCGCCATGAATGGAGGCACAGCTGTGTGTGATTGTGCGCTGTGTACTACACATGCAGCATGAATGAGAGAGAGAGAGACGACAGACACACTCAGTCTCACACGTTCGGGATCGCAGGGCGCACACACGGGCGACGCACGCGGCTTTTTATAATCACCGGTCACTCATTCTATTCCCATCACATTCCTTCCCAGGAAAAAGCCTGAGGGGGCTGATGCTGCAGCCAGCAGCAGCCGGTGAGCCGGTATCGATGTAGGCAACGTCGCCGCCGCGCCACGGATCCCTATCGTATTCATTAAAGCGATCACATCCGCAATTAGCACGGGGACAACGTTTCGAGGCCACGCAGGACGCCTTAGTCAGGCGCGCTACATAATCGTTTTTCGGAATTCACGCGATCGCATATCGGACGGGTCAATAAAATTCACACGTTCGGCGTGCAGTAAACGGCGCAGCTTTTACGCACGCTCGGACAATTGCACACATTCACACCTAATTCACACCGAGATTGCTGTCCATTACACGCGCACACTCCGCCGCCCGGCTCAGGAGGACGGATCATATCATCCTATCCAACAGGCGCTACCGATCAATACAATATGCAAGAGAGAGACGGATTATGCAGCAGCCCCTCTGGCTATGTAACAACCATCCCCTAAATACAATGTAACAATGATCTCACAATGGATAGACCTGTGTCTTTATCCAACCTTATCTACTATGTAACTATATACAATACAAGTCTCTGCAATACACACACTGACCCAATAGTCGTCGTTTTGTCCAGTAGGATATACATCTAACAATAGACCAGGGAGATACTGATACAATACATACTGTATTCACAATATATATATATGTGTCACATATGGGCATCCCATGGGATGGTATAATGTATAAAGAGATAATAGAAATAACAATATATGATGATATTTGTGTCTAAAAAGATTATATATATTATTATTGTTATACAGGATCTATATATCACCAACAGTTTGTGCAGCACAATATATATATATTATTTGTGTTATTGTTGTATTACTATTATTATTCAGGATTTATATAGCACCAACAGTTTGCACAGTGCTTATATATATATATACACAGTCAGGGCCGGCCCTACCATGGGTCCCCGTGGGTCAATTGGACCCAGGCAGCACTTTGAGACGGGAAGCAAATTGAACCACTGCCGCCTCTCCTTCTCTTCTATTTACCCAGCAAATTGATGACCAGGATTATTTTTTCCAGCAGTTTTGTGTGTCATGATGACAACTGCCCCCCCCCCCCCCAGGCTGCTCTGCCTGCCCCTATACTACCCTAGCTTGCCTCTATACTGCCCTAGCATGTCCATATACTACCCTAACCTGCCCCTACACTACCCTAGCCTGCCCCTATACTGCCTTAGCCTGTCCATATACTACCCTAGCCTGTCTATATACTACCCTAGTCTGTCCATTTACTACCCTAGCCTGTCTATATACTACCCTAGCCTGCCCATATACTACCCTAGCCTGCCCATATACTACCCTAGCCTGTCCATATACTACCCTAGCCTGTCTATATACTACCCTAGTCTGTCCATATACTGCCCTAGTCTGTCCATATACTACCTTAGCCTGTCCATATACTACCCTAGCCTGTCTATATACTACCCTAGGCTGCCCATATATTACTCTAGCCTGTCTATATACTACCCTAGTCTGTCCATATACTGCCCTAGTCTGTCCATATACAACCTTAGCCTGTCCATATACTACCCTAGCCTGTCTTAATACTACCCTAGGCTGCCCATATATTACTCTAGCCTGTCTATATACTACCCTAGCCTGTCTATATACTACCCTAGCCTGCCCATATACTACCCTAGCCTGTCCATATACTGCCCTAGCCTGTCTATATACTACCCTAGCCTGCCCATATACTACCGTAGCCTGTCCATATACTGCCCTAGCTTGTCCATATACTACCCTAGCCTGCCTCTATACTACCCTAGCCTGCCCCTATACTACCCTAGCCTGTCCATATACTGCCCTAGCCCGCCTTAATACGGCCCTAACCCGCCCGTATACT
>BLSH010216262.1:263493-279899 GCA_018402905.1 Glandirana rugosa | reverse complement strand
ACTTGGACCAGTTGTGGTCCAGGGGGCTCTCTCCATGTGACCCAAGTTTGGTATTTTTATCGGCTATGGTTCGGGAGAACAGTGTCCCCAAAACTGGGTGTCCCCCTCCCATAGACTCCAATGTTAAGTCCAAAATTCACCCGACAATTGCCAGTCAATGACCGGTCATTTGAGGGACCCGGTACGACTGAACCATAGGTGTTGGAGGTCCCAAACCCGGACCAGTTGTTGCCCAGGGGGCCCTCTCTATGTGACCTGAGTTTGGTATTTTTATCGGCTATGGTTCGTGAGAACAGTGTCCCCAAACCGGGTGCCCCCTCCCATAGACTCCAATGTTAAAGACCCTCAAAATCTTTGTTGTAAGGGCCACTTGAGACACTGGGGCCCCTTACAACAGTACTGTCTGTACCCTCCTGATGGCGGCCCTGAGCATCCATAATACATACTCTCCATAGTACATACTGTCTATAATACATACCCTCCATAATACATATACCATCTATACTACATACCCCCCATAGTATATACAATCCATAATACATACTCTCCATAGTACATACAAGCTGTAATACATACCATCTATACTACATACCCTCCATAATACATACCATCTATAATACATACCTCCCATAATACATACCTCCCATACTAACAGGGCTGGTGCAAGGAGTTTTGACACCCTAGGCGAAACCTAATTTTGCCACCCTCCTTGGCTCCGTCCCTGACTCCACCCCCTTTGCCCTGCCCATGTATACGGTGGAGATTTTTTGCAGCGTCTCTCCACTTATTTCTTCAGCCGTGGTCCGCAGCAATGTACCTGTGCCTCTGAACCTGGCCTGAAGACAGATAGTGGTGGAACTGGCTCGCTTCCTCACTCCAGCCATGGTATATGGAAAGGCTAGGGCACTATATACACAGGCTAGGATAGTATATAGACAGGCTAGGGCAGTATATAAACAGGCTAGGGTAGTATATAGACAGGCTAGGGTAGTATATAGACAGGCTAGGGCAGTATATGCACAGGCTAGGGCAGTATATGCACAGGCTAGGGCAGTATATGCACAGGCTAGGGCAGTATATGCACAGGCTAGGGCAGTATATGCACAGGATAGGGCAGTATATGCACAGGATAGGGTAATATAAACATAGCCCCCCAGGTTACACTGTGCCCACTGTGCCTCGGCTTTTCAGTGACATGACATGCCAGGATGCAGAGCGGCCTGGGGGGGGGGGGTTACTGAGAGAGACACTCAGAGACTGCTGATCTCGGCTCTGACAGTGGACAGACGGGGAGTGGGATCACCAGAGGCCAGGCGCCCTAGGCGGCAGTGCGCTCTAGGCGCCCGCCTACTCCGCCTAGTGGTAGAGCTGGCCCTGCATACTAAGTACCCTCCATAATACATACCATCTATACTAGCTACGCTCCATAGTACATACCATATATACTACGTATCCACCATGATACACACCCTCCATTGTACATACCATCCATAATATATACCATCTATACTACATACCCTCCATACCCTCCATAGTACCTACCATCCATAATACATACCATCTATACTACATACCCTCCATAGTACCTACCATCCATAATACATACCATCTATACTACATACCCTCCATAGTACCTACCATCCATAATACATACCATCTATACTACATACCCACCATACTACATACCCACCCTCCATTGTACATACCATCCATAATACATACCATCTATACTACATACCCTCCATAGTACCTACCATTCATTTCATAGTACATATTATCTATACCACAAACCCTCTGTAGTACATATCATCCAAAATACATACCATCCATAGTACATATCAGTGAAATACCTATCAACTATAGTACCTACCATCCATTGTACATAACACCCACAGTGCATATTATCTACAGCACATATCATACATAGCATATATCATCTATCTATAGTACATGACATCCACGGTACATATTATCTATAGTATATATCATCTATAGTACATATTATTTATAGTACACATCTTCCATAATATATATCTTCTATAGCATTCTCTGTATTCACTGAATGGTGATGATGGAGAAAAAATATCTTAGTATTTGCCTTCTATGGGTTATATTCTATATGTAGAAGTGACAGGGACCTGTGTGGGCATAATGATTATCTATAGGACGCATGATGGAGGAGAAGGTCAGATGGTCACATGAACCTATGATGAGATCCCATAGACAGTACAATGTATGGAGGAGGGATCGGGATCGCTTGACCATAACCATTGCAGAGGAAGAGGAAGCATCTGACCTGTCACTGCACATCTATGTCTAATATTGATTGATCTATTCACCTATATATCTATCTATCCATCTATCTTTCTATCCTATGGGGTTGCTTTACTAAAACTGGAACACTCCGAATCTGGTGCAGCTGTGCATGGTATCCAATCAGTTTCTACTTCAGTTTGTTCAATTAAGCTTGACAAAAAAACAAAAAAACCTAGAAGCTAATTAGCTGCACCAGGTTTTGCACTCTCCAGTTTTAGTAAATTGGCCTCTGTGTATATATCTTCTAAGTACTATATCTACAAATATATTATGATGTGTACTGAAGTTTTGTATTCTTCTGCATATATACGGTCTCAGTTGATTTGGTGAGTTTGCTGATATCTGCACACAGTGATGCTTGGTGTGGATGTGTTTGGTGCATTACACACATTTGCTGGTGTAAGCGCATATATATATATATATATATGCATGGACTTGCAGCGCTGTATTTGCCCTCTGGCTTCACATTCCAGCAGAGTGGTTCCTATATGTGACACACAATGATGTTTCTGTATTTGTATTCCCCCCTCTGGCTGCAGAGGACACTCAGGACAGAGTGAAGACATTATGCAGAATCTTCAAACTCCAGAACAACAGAATACAAGGATAGCCTACGTTGGTGTATTCCCTCAATGTCACTTCCAAAAAGCCATGCTGGCTGTGTGAGTCTTGTCCCTGGGAAGGGTCATTTTAATAGTTAGAAGGCCTTATACCCAAGGTTGGCTCTAGTACTATGTGGAATAGGCCTGTGCTGATAGGTGCCAGGGGTGAAGAGGAGGCTTTCCTCTCTATATTTATTAACAACACAACTTTTCCCATAATCAGCGGAAATACAGCTCATGTAAGAGCTGCCCCAGCTGTGTGAGGTTCCCTGGCTTGGATACTCCAACCTTGAGATCTTCTTGCCATAATTCCTGACTTTTCTGTTGTCCACTTGGGAGTTTTGAGTGTTCCCGCCCCCCTTTGTGTTTACCAATTAACTAATCGCCTAACCGTCAGCCGTAGAAACCTTTGTCAACTCAACAATTCTCTCCTCTATTCTGCTACTGACCACCTCTATGAAAAAATCTCACCCCTGTCCTGCCCGAACCAAGCCACTACCATCTACAATAAATCCCTGTCCTCCATCCTGGACGAGCTTGCTTCCCTCACCACACACAAAATCAGGGCCGCTGATAGGGGGATACAACCAGCCCTGGTGTGGGGGGGCCCGGAGGGCACAGGGGCGCCCACACAGGGGGGATTAGTGACAGATGACAAATGTGTCTCTTTTCCTCCAGCAGATGAAAAAGTTGCTCTCCTTCCCTCTCCCTTGCTACAAGCTTTTATCTGATAAGAAAGAGACAGTCGTCCCTCACTAATCCCCCTCCCTATGTGGGCCCCCCTCCTCTCAGCACTGGAGTTTGTTATCTCTCTAACTTAGGCTCCATGCACACTGGCTTAAAAAACCTATGCTTCTACAGGAGTTTAGTGTTTTGCCTGTAGAAGCAGATCAATGTTATCCTATGTGTCCATACACATTTGGACAATTACAGGCATATTTTATGCTCAATGTTTAAGAGACAGAAAAAAAAACCCTTCTGGCTCTCCTAAACTCATCTAAACTTTGTACAAAAAAAGTTCTATATGAGCATTTTGTTTTTGGCAAGTGCGCTGGAGTTTTTTTTATGCCCAATGTGCATGGAGCTTAACTTTTTTTCTCTACCTCTGATCCCGGAGCCTGGATATTGTTTTCATCTCATCATCATTTTTATTTATTAACTCAGTTTTATCTTTTAGATTTAGCAGGGATTCTGTGAGTTATGTAGTATTTGTGTCTGCTAATAGTTTTATTGTATTTTATCGAAATATAACTTTAATACTTTCTTGGGGGGGGCCCTGTCAAATCATCTGTACGGGGCCCCCGCAATTTCTATCAGAAGCCCTGCCTCGACCCCTACAACCCTGGCAAACAGACGACACCAAAAAGCGTAGCCGCGCCCTTGAGCGTCGGTGGCCCCATACAAAGTCTCTCAAAGACTTCAACCAATACAAATCTGCCCTCCATAAATACAATTCTTGCCTCCACACTGCCAAGCAGACCTATTTTACCACTCTTATTAACACCTTCTCATCCAGTCCCCGTCAATTCTTCTCTACCTTCAACTCCCTACTTTGTCCTCCAGCACTTCCGCCCACTAACACACTCACTGCCCAGGAGGTTGCTAACCACTTGAACAGCAAGATTGACACAATTTGTGATGAAATCTCCACTCTACAGGCATCTTCTCCAGTTAACACCCCATGTCAACAAGCACAATCAACACTATCCTTATTCAAACCTGCTACTATAAACGAGGTTGCTAAACTCCTTTCCAACACCCCCTTCCACTTTAGTGTCTGTACATGCCTTTGGTGGTTGCCTCCCCTCTCCATTTCACTCACCTGGTACTCCATTACACCACTCATGTCTCTATGACACTTTATACTTACGGTAGTATAACACAAACACTTGATATTAGACCTTTATATTGTTTTTTAGATCACATGGAACCATGGGAATTTTACAATCCAATCTGTGGCATGTGGATGGCTCATCCCTCTGGGGCTCTGTGGGTCTGCCTGGCCGTGGATTTCCTGCCCCCTCAGCTCCCAGTGTGAGCAGTTGGGGGATGGTACACACATCCATCCTATCAGCCTGTTTTTTTTGGAAAACCTGAGTTTACATGTAAGTAAGAAGGTGGACTTCCTTCTTAGGTTGCCCCCCCCCCCCCCATGTTTTGTCCCTTTATCCCCTTGTGGATGTTTACAAACACATTCCTTGTTTTTGGGGATCATTATTTGATGTTTTGAGTCTTACACACAATATATACATTTTTTGTTTTATAGACATTGCATTCTGCACGCATCTGCTCCTGACGAGGTGGTATAATCCCCGAAACATGTAGAGCTTACACTGATGCATGCAAATACGCTTTTTAATCTAGGAATCCCATGTGATGTAATTCTATACAGATATACTGTTATGCAGATCAACATTGGCTTATATGTATCTCTATTTTATGTATAAAATCGCTATTATGATGGTATGATATTATCTGCACTTTCTTGACTGATATATGTGGATTATGAATAAAATATTGTATTGTTGTCCAGCATCTCGTCCCTCCCTTGTGCCTCATTCAAGTCCCATTTTCCTTTTTCTACGCAATTCAGGGATGGAGGCACCCACCTTTCCCCTTCCCCCGGGTGTCTCATCTAAAGTCACACATTTTTGTCCCCCTTTTTGTACTCTCAAATACTACGGTCACCCTCTGACTCTATCTTACACTCTCTAACTCACATCTTCAACCTCTCCCTCTCTTCTGGCATCTTCCCCAATGCTCTAAAACATGCATTGGTCACCCCCATACTCAAAAAGCCATCCCTGGACCCTGCCGATCTTAACAATCTACACCCTATCTCCTTGCTCCCATTTTCCTCCAAAATCCTCGAACGCCTAGTCTACAACCAACTGAGTGACCACCTTGTTAAGAATAACCTTCTGGACCCCCTTCAATCTGGATTCCACCCTCAACACTCCACAGAAACTGCCCTTCTTAAACTCACAAATGACCTACTAACCGCTAAAACCAATGGACACTTCTCTATACTCCTACTCCTGGACCTTTCAGCTGCCTTCGATACTGTCGACCACCCCCTCCTCCTCAGAAAACGTTACTCCCTCGGTCTCCGTGACTGTGCTCTTCAGTGGCTCTCATCCTACCTATCCCATCGCACCTTCAGCGTAACGTACAATTCTACCTCCTCCTCTCCTCTTCCTTTCTCTGTCGGGGTCCCGCAAGGTTCTGTTCTTGGACCTCTTTTATTTTCAATATACACCTCTTCCCTGGGTCGGCTGATAGCCTCCCACAGCTTTCAATATAATTTCTACGCTGACGATACCCAAATCTACCTCTCCATCCCCCAACTCACCCCATCAGTCTCCTCACCCATCACTAGCTTATTAACAGACATATCTACCTGGATGTCTCACCACTTCCTCAAACTCAACTTGTCCAAAACGGAACTCATAATATTTCCTCCCCCAAATGCCATTTCCCCTGACTTCTCTGTCAAGAGCAATGGCACAACCATCCACCCATCCCCACATGTCAGGGTGCTTGGTGTTATTCTGGACTCTGAACTCTCCTTTTGGCCACACATCCAATCACTTTCTAAGGCTTGCTGCCTCAATCTCCGCAACATCTCTAAAATACGTCCCTTCCTAACCAATGAAGCCACAAAGTTCCTGATTCACTCCCTGGTCATCTCTCGCCTCAACTACTGCAACTCCCTCCTCATTGGCCTACCTTTAAATAGACTATCCCCCCCTTCAGTCCACAATGAATGCCGCTGCCAGACTCATCCACCTTACAAACCGTTCAGCGTCTGCCACCCCTCTCTGCCAAACCCTCCATTGGCTGCCACTCACCCAACTAATTAAGTTCAAAATACTAACAATGAGCTACAAAGCCATCCACAACTCTGCTCCCACACTGAAGGCATCAAAACTATGAATTAACACATGTGGAATTATATACATAACAAAAAAGTGTGAAACAACTGAAAATATGTCATATTCTAGGTTCTTCAAAGTAGCCACCTTTTGCTTTGATTACTGCTTTGTACACTCTTGGCATTCTCTTGATGAGCTTGAAGAGGTAGTCACCTGAAATGGTCTTCCAACAGTCTTGAAGGAGTTCCCAGAGATGCTTAGCACTTGTTGGCCCTTTTGCCTTCACTCTGCGGTCCAGCTCACCCCAAACCATCTTGATTGGGTTCAGGTCCGGTGACTGTGGAGGCCAGGTCATCTGGCGCAGCACCCCATCACTCTCCTTCTTGGTCAAATAGCCCTTACTCAGCCTGGAGGTGTGTTTGGGGTCATTGTCCTGTTGAAAAATAAATGATGGTCCAACTAAACGCAAAGCGGATGGAATAGCATGCCGCTGCAAGATGCTGTGGTAGCCATGCTGGTTCAGCATGCCTTCAATTTTGAATAAATCCCCAACATTTATAAGGCAAGAAATCACACTTATTAAACCTGACAGGGCACACCTGTGAAGTGAAAACCATTTCAGGTGACTTCCTCTTGAAGCTCATCAAGAGAATGCCAAGAGTGTGCAAAGCAGTAATCAAAGCAAAAGTGGCTACTTTGAAGAACCTAGAATATGACATATTTTCAGTTGTTTCACACTTTTTTGTTATGTATATAATTCCACATGTGTTAATTCATAGTTTTGATGCCTTCAGTGTGAATCTACAATTTTCATAGTCATGAAAATAAAGAAAACTCTTTGAATGAGAAGGTGTGTCCAAACTTTTGGTCTGTCCAAACTTTTGGTCTGTAATGTATAAGCACACAGGTGTCATTGAAGACATAGTTATCACTTGAGGCACAGGAGCACATGGGGGTCACGGGAGACACTGGAATCACTGAAGCACAATGGGCTTACTGGAGGCACAGGAGCGCACAGGGGTCAACAAAGACACAGGGGTCAGTGGAGGTAGAGGAGCACTAAATGGTTACTGGAGACACAGGAGTCGCTGGGAATGTAGGGGCACATAGGGGTCACTGAACACATGGAATCATGGGAGATATAGGAGCACACAGGTGTCACTGGAAACATAGGAGTCACAGGAGATGTAGACATAGTTGTCATTGGAGGCACAGTAGCACACAGGGGTCATGGGAGACACAGGAGTCACTGGAGCACAATGAGGTTGCTTGAGCCATAGGAGTCATAGTGGTTACTAGAGTCACTGAAGACACAAGAGCACACAGGGGTTACAGGAGACACTGTAGACACAGGAGTGTACAGGGGTCAATAAAGACATAGGAGTCACTGGAGACAGAGGAGAAAACAGCGGGCCCTGAAGACACAGGAGCCAGTGCAAGCAGAGGAGCACTAAATAGTTACTGGAGACACAGGAGTCACTGGGGATGTAGGAGCACATAGGGTTCACTGGAAGCATAGGAGTCACTGGGGATGTAGACACAGGTGTCATTGGAGGCACAGGAGTTGTTGGAGACACAGGAGCCAGTGGAGGCACAGAAGAACAAAGCTGTTCCTGGAGACACAAGAGTCACTGGGGATAAAGGAGCACACAGGTGTCACTGGAGACATAATAGTCATTGCAAGCACAGAGGCACATAGGGGTTACAAGAGACTCAGGAGTCATTGGAGCACAATGGGGTTATTGGAGACACTAGAGCCACTGAAGGTCACTGAAAACTCAGTAAGTTAGTGGAGGCACACAAAGCAGGGACTGGAGATACAGAAGACACTGGGCATGTAGGAGCATACAGGTGTCATTGTAGACATAAGAATCAGTGGAGGCACTGGCACACGATGGGGTTACTGAAGTCTAAGGAGTCAATGGAGGCACAGGAGTGCACAGAGGTCACCAGGGTTACTGAAGACACAGAAACACACAAGGGTAGTTGAAAACACAAGAGTGTACGGCATCAACAAAGACACAGGAGTCACTGGAGATACAGGAGCACATATAACGAAGTCATAAAACAAAGACATAGGAGTCAGTGGAGGCACAGAAACACAAAGAGAGCACTGGGGATACAGGAGTCACTGGGCATGTAGGGGTACACAGGGGTCCCTATAGACCTAGGAGTTACTGGGGATGTAGGAGCACACAGGTGTCATTGGAGACTTAGGAGTTAGTAGAAGCACTGATGCACAATGGGGATACTGAAGACCCAGGAGTCACTGGAGGCACAGGAGTACACAAGGGTCATTGGAGACATAGAAGTGCACAGAAGTGCATCAAGAAGTCATAGGAGTCACTGCAGACACAGGAGACAATGGAGGCACAGGAATACATAGCAGGGACTGGTGACACATGAGTCACATAGGAGTCACTGAAAACACTGGAGTGTGGAGTGCAAAGAGGTTACTAAAAACAAAGGAGGCACATGACCACAAAACAGTTACTGGAGTCACAGCAGGTACTGGAGATCTAGGAACATACAGGAGTCACTGGAGGCACAGGAACACACAGGGGTCATGGGAAACACAGAAATCACTGGGGCACAATGGGATTATTGGAGACTCCGGAGGCACTGGAGCACACAAGGATCACTGAATATACAGGACTCAGTGGAGGCACAGGAGTGCACAGGGGGCAATAGAGTTACTGAAGACACAGGTGCACACAGGAGACACAGAAGCTACTGTAGACACAGGAGTGCAAAGAGGTCACTGAAGACAAAGGATATAGTGGAGGAAAAGGAGTACAAAACAGTTCCTGGAGACACAAGAGTCACTGGAGATGTAGGAGCATACAGGTGTCACTGGAGACATAGGAGTCATTGGAGGCACAGGAGCACACAGGGGTCATGGGAATCACAGAAGTCACTGGGACTTAATGGGATTATTATAGACACAGGAGCCACTGGAGCACACAACGGTCAATGAAGACACAGGACTCTGTGGAGGCACAGAATGGTTACTGGAGACACAGGAGTTACTGAGGATGTAAGAGCACACAGGAGTCAGTGGAGACATGCGAGTCAACGGAGGTATAGGAGCACACAGGAGTCATGGGAGACATAGGAGTAACTGGAGCACAATGGGTTTTATTGGAGACACAAGTGTCACTGGAGGCACAGGGGTCGATAGAGGCACAGGAGCACAAAGCGGTTATTGGAGACATAGGAGTTACTGGGGATATAGGAGCACACAAGGGTCACTGGAGACATAGGAGTCAATGGAGGCACTGAAGCACAATGGGATTACTGGAGACACAGGAATCGCTGGAGGCACAGGGGTCACTAGAGTCACTGAAAACACAGGAGCTCAAAAGGGTCACTGGAAACACAGGAGTGCATACCTCAAGGTGAGGAAGCAGCAGAGGATACTGGAGCACACAGGGGTCACTGGAGATATAGTAGTCACTGCAGGCACAGGAGCACACATAGGTTATTGTAGACACAGGAGTGCACAGGGTCAACAAAGACATAGCAGTCACTGGAGACAAAGGAGTGCATAGGGATCACCAAAGACACTGTAGTCACTGGAAGCAAGGAGCGCAAAGCAGTTACTGGAGACACATAAGTCATTGGAGATGTAGGAGCACACAGATGTCATTGGAGACATAGGAGTCAGTGGAGGCACAGGAGTGACTGAAGACACAGAAGTCAGTAGAGCCACAGGAGCACAATGTGGCTGCTGGTTACACAAAAGTCACTGGGAATGTAAGAGCGCACAGAGGTCACTGGAGACATTTGGGTCACTAGAGGAAATGGAGCACAGAGGGGTTATGGGAGGCACAGGAGTCACTGAAGACACAGGACTCACTAGAGGCACAGGAGTGCACATATGTCACTAGAGTTACCGAAGACACAGGTGCACACAGGAGTCACAGGAGAAACAGAAGTCACTGTAGACACAGGAGTGGACAGGGGTCAATGAAGACATGTGAGTCACTCAAGACACAGGCATGCAAAGTTATCACTGAAGACAAAGGAATCAGTGGAGGCACAGAAGCACAAAACAGTTACTGGAGACACAGGAGTTACTAGAGATGTAGGAGCATACAGATGTCACTGGAAATATGGGATCACTGGAAGCACAAGAGCACACAGGGGTCATGGGAAACACAGATGCCACTGGGGCACAATGGGATTATTGGAGACGCAGGAGGCACTAGAGCACACAAGGGTCACTGAGTAACTTTAGACACAGGAGTGCATAGGGGTAAATGAAGACATATTAGTTACTCAAGATACATGGGTGCAAAGTGGTTATTGAAGACAAAGCAGTTACTGGAGACACAGGAATCGCTGGAGATGTAGGAGCATACAGGTGTCACTGGAGACATGGGATCACTGGAGGCACAGGAGTACACATGGGTCATAGGAAACACAGAAGTCACTGGAGCACAATGGGATTATAGGAGACACAGGAGTCATTGAAAACACAGTACTGGAGACACAGGAGTCACTGAGGATGTAGGAGTACACAGGAATTAGAGGAGACAGAGGAGTCACTGGAGGCACAGGCCCACACAGGAGTCACAAGAGACACAGGAGTCACTGGCGCACAGTGGGGGTTATTGGAGACAAAGGTGTCACTGGAGGCACTGAGCGCATAGGGGTCACTGAAGTCAGTGGAAGCACAGGAATAACTGGAGGCACAGGAGTGCACGGGAGACACAGGAATCACTGGAGCACAATGGGGGTTGTTGGAGACAAAGGTGTCACTGGAGGCACAGGGATCACTGAAAACACAGGAGTCAATGTGGGGATGGGGATGTAGGATTACACAGGGGTCACTGGAGACATAGGGGTTACTGGGGATGTGGTAGCACACAGGTGACATCAGATACATAAAAGTCAGTGGAGGCACTGAAGCACAGTGGGGTTACTGGAGACACAGGAATAACTGGAGGCACTGGAGTGCACAGGGGTCACTAGAGTCATTGAAAGCACAGGAGCACACAAGGGTCGCTGAAGGCATAGGAATGCATACCTGAAAGTGGAGAGGCCACAGAGGGCACTGATGGTTGAGTGCAGCAAGATAGACAACTGCAGGGAGTACCAAAGGATGTGTGGAGTCACTGGATAACACAGGGGTCACTGTAGACACAGGAATGCACAGGAGTCAAAGAAGACACAGGAGTCAGTGGAAGCACAGAAGCACAACACAGTTTTTGGAGTCACTTGAGATGTAGGAGCACACAGGTGCCACTTGAGACATTGGAGGCAGAAGAGCGCACAGGGGTCATAGTGAAAGGACAGTCAGTAATAAAATTAAAATGTAAAAAAAAATACCCAATTTATTCTTGCATTGACAATGATTGCCCCTCAGAGCACAGAAATCCAATGTTAGCAAATGATAGGAAACAGCATTGTTCGGGCCAGGATGACCCAGGTGATAGCGATGATAATGGTATCATTCAGCTGTCCTCCTATGTTTCTTGAAACTCTTACACATGTGTATGACTGAAGGAAAGGGATGAGGATCCCATAATCAAGATAGTTTGTGTTCTTCTCTCTGAGATGACATTGGTGGTGGGGACCTGTTTGATGCAAGCATCACTTAGCGGGGTTCTGTCTAGGAAAAGCTGAATACACTGCATACACATAGATAGGCAACGGTGACCTCTAGTGCTAGAGTTGCAGATTGCAGTTGCCCCAAGGGCCACAGCTAAGTCTGTATGGACTTCAAAAAAGAGTCCCTTCTGACAACTGCCAGTGTCTGTTCACAAGATCCAACAGTGAGCTCTGCCTCCAGTACTCATGAAGACCAGGTAACTGCCAAAAGAAAAAAGTCAAACTCTCAGCAGTCATGTTTCATGGGTAAATAGTAAATGCCACCTTGCATCAATTACACGTGGCAGGAATGGTAGTGTTGAAATGCTGGAGTTACGTACTTTGGCTGTTTCTTCTTTGCACAGTCCTTGCTTTTGTTGGGAGCTGACCTGTGTCCATCATTCCTTGTAGAGCCACCAAAGGGTAAACCTTTCCCCCTACAGTGATCTAAATAAGAATACCCACTGCAATATGATTAACAGATCCCAGGAAAGCCACCAAAGCATAACCACCCCCTTTACCTGACCAGAAATGCTGACCACAATAGGAGATCCAGATGCCAGGAGAGTTGCCAAAGGGAAACATCACCTCTAGTCTGCCCTGACTTGGAAAGCGCATCATTCCACAAGAACCATATTTCAGGAGAGCTGCAAAAGGGTTAACCATCCCCTCTACGCTGACCTGACCAGGAATACCAACTGTGATATGTGATCAAGATCCTGGGAGACCCACCAAAAGGAAACCATCCCTTCTACCTGACCAGAAATACCAACCATGATATGAGATCCATATCTTGGGAGGCCTGCCAAAGGATAATCATCCCTTCTACCTGAACAGGAATACCAACCGTGATATGAGATCCAACTGTAGGGAGACCTGCCAAATGGTAATCGTTGTCTCCACCTTACCAGGAATACCATCCATAATATGAGATCCTGATCTTGGGAGACTTGTCAAACGGTAATCACCCCCTTAACCTGACCAGAAATACCAGCCGAGATTTTAGATCCAGATCCCAGGAGACCTCCCAAAGGGTAACCATTCCCTCCATTTGACCAGGAATACCAACCATGATATGAGATCCAACTCTAGGGAGACCTGCCAAAGGGTAATCATCCCCTCTACCTGACCAGGAATACCAAACATGATATGAGATTCAGATCTTGGAACACTTGTCAAATGGTAATCATCCCCTTAACCTGACCAGAAATACCAACCATAATATGAGATCTCGGGAGACCTAATAAAGGGTAGCCATTGCCTCTACCTGATCAGGAATACCAACCATGATATTGGATCCAGCTCTAGGGAGACCTGCCAAATAGTAATCATTCATCATCCCCTCTATGCTGACCCGACCAGGAATACCAACTGTGATATGTAATCAAGATCCTGGGAGAACCGCCAAAAGGAAACCATCCCCTCTACCTGACCAGAAATACCAACCATGATATGAGATCCAGATCTTGGGAGACCTGCCAAAGGGTAATCATCCTTTCTACCTGACCAGAAATACCAACCATGATATGAGATCCAGATCTTGGGAGACCTGCCAAAGCATAATCATCCCTTCTACCTGACCAGAATTACCAGCCATGATTTTAGATCCAGATCCAAGGAGACCTCCCAAAGGGTAACCATCCCCTCTACCTGACCAGAAATACCAACCATGATATGAGATCCAGATCTTAGGAGACCTGCCAAAGGGTAACCATCCCTTCCACCTGAACAGAAATACCAACCTTGATATGAGATCCAACTGTAGGGAGACCTGCCAAATGGTAATCATTGTCTCTACCTTACCAGGAATACCAACCATGATATGAGATCCAGATCTTGGGAGACTTTTCAAACGGTTATCATCTCTTTAACCTGACCAGAAATACCAACCATAATATGAGATCCAGATCTTGGGAGACCTACCAAAGAGTAACCATCACCTCTACCTGATCAGGAATACCAACCATGATATGAGATCCAGATCTCAGGAGACATGCTAAAGGCTAACCATCATCTCTACCTGACCAGGAATATTAGCCATGATATGAGATTCAGATCTTGGGAGGCTTGCCAAATGGCAATCATTCCCTCTACCTGACCGGGAATACCAACCATGATATGAGATTAGGATCTTGGGAGACTTACCAAACGGTAATCATACCCTCAACCTGACCAGAAATACCATCTATGATATGAGATCCAGATCTCGGGAGACCTGCCAAAGGGTTATCATTCCCTCTGTCAGACCAAAAATATCAACCATGATACGAGATCCAGATCTCAGGAGACCGGCCAAAGGGCAGCCACCCCCTTTACCTGACCAGAAGTACCAACCATGATATGAGATCCAGATCTTGGGAGACCTGCCAAAGGGTTACCATCCCTTGTACCTGACCAGGAATACCAACCATGATATAAGATCCATATCTCAGGAGATGTGCCAAAGGGTAACCCTCCCTTCTACAGTACCTGACCAGAAATACAAACCATGATATGAGATCGGGATCTCAGGAGACCTACCAAAGGGTAACCATCCCCTCTACCTTGATCTAGCGGGAATACCCACAATACAAGATCCAGGTCCCAGGAGAGCTGCCAAAGGATAACCATCCCCTCTCCACTGACCAGGAGTACCCTCCGTGATATATGATCCAGACCCCCCCCCCCATTGTTCTAGAACATTCGTTATTCCCGGCTCTGTCTCCTCAATTTCTGACATACTCACTCCCCCACTGCTGGGACAGGAAGTGATGGGAAATCCCTTCACGGGGACACTGACAGCATGTAAAACCCATAAGGATCCATTTACACCTTTGTGTTGTGGTAAAATGCAGTAATGCTCCAGAGATACTTCCCTCACTTCCTCTCCAACTGATTCCAGCAGGACAGGAAGTGAGGGTAAATCTCCTCATAGGGACACCAACACCAATAATATCCCTAACCCCTGCCCTACTGTAACATCTGGAACACCTGTTTCCCTTGGCCGTGTCCCCTCTCTTCCTATGCTACTGACCCCTTGCCTCCCCAGGACAGGAAGTGAGGGGAAATGTCCTCATGGGCACACCAACACCAATAGAATCCCTGAGAGTGTTCGTAACCCCTGTCCCTCTGTACTGGAACATTATTCCTGGCTGTGCCCCCTTACTTCCTGTCAAGACAGGAAGTGGGAGGAGATCTCTTCATGGGTACACCAACACCAATACAAACACTGAAAGAGTATCTAACCCTTCCCTGCTGTACTATAACATTATTCCTGGCTGTGTCCCCTCACTTTCTGTCCCACTGACCCTCCACCACCCCTAGGACAAGAAGTGAGGGGGCGTGGGACGGGAAGGGAGGGGAAAGCTGTTCACGGGGACATCAACACATATATGAAACTCTGAGAGTTTCCAACCCTCCCTGCTGTACTGGAACATCTATTATTCCTGCCCCCTCACTTCCTGTTCTATGTAGGACAGGAAGTGAGAGAAAATCTCTTCATGGGGACACTGACAGGAACACATGGCCTGAGGGTTCCTAACCCCTCCCCTGCTGTACAGGGATATTTGTTACTCCTGTGTCCCCTCACTTCCTGTCTTGGGGTTGGTGAGGAGTAACAGGGAAAGGAAGTGAGGGGAAAGCTCTTCATGGGGACACCAACAGCAATACATGACCTGGGAGAAGGGTTGCCACCTCATCCCTTTAATCCAGGACACATATGAATTACACAGGTTGTTCTGAGGCTAATTTAATGCAAGACACCAAGTGAATTTAATTACCACCTTTATCAGCCACAGACCCTGTGTAATTAATATGTGTCCTGGATTAAAGGGATGAGGTGGCAACCCTACCTGGGAGTTTCTAACCCTCCCTCACTGTACAGGGACATTTGTTACTCCTTGACCAAAAGGGATATTGAGTAAGTGGAGAGCCCAAGTTATGAGCACCGCGTCCAGACGAATATATCTAGGAAGCGAAGGAAAAGGGGAAAGAAACCTCAAAGCGAGGGTCCCAAGGACTTTAAAGGTGCTCCGTAATA
>BLSH010216262.1:202806-219502 GCA_018402905.1 Glandirana rugosa | reverse complement strand
CTCTACTGACTTTATGTTGATTTTGATTTAACTTCAATCTGCAGTTTTACTTGTGAGACAGACATCACTATAAGTATGGAGTTATGGTATTTATTATTATATAAGCTAAAAAGTGAGGTCGCCATATATTACTCAAACCTTTAACATCTCTTTAAGAATTTATTACGTAACGTTAATTTGACGTGGGTAATCTAAAAACTGCTGATTTTATTAAAATCACCTGATTTTACAGGACCTCTAAATCAGCTGATTTATGCCGATTTTGTCAACGTCTTCTGATTTTACCCTGATTTTGATTTAAACGACGGTTTTACTTGAGACCGACGTCGAGTGTCATAAGGTTTGACTTTTGCTCCGTTGCCTCGTTTTCAGTTTGGAATACTGTGAGCTGCAGCCAGAGTTCATTTTGGCAGCAAATTTAGTTTTAGTCCCATTTTAGTCTTCTGCAACTGTTTTAGCCGTATTTAGTCGACTAAATCTCCAGGACATTTTAGTCCACTAAAATTATTTTAGTCGTCAAAAATCTAATGGGTGCAGTTTAATTGCAATGCATTATTTAAGAATTTCTCTACAATTTCCAAACTCATTATATACCGCTGGAGTGAAAAATCGAATATATTATTATTTATGGTATTGAGGTATGAATATCACTACAGACAGAGTGTTCATTTTGACGTCTAACTTCAATTTAGTTTTAGTTGTATTTCAGTCATCTCAATTGTTTTAGTCGAGTTTTAGTCATCTCAATTGTTTTAGTCATATTTTAGTCATCTCAGTTGTTTTAGTCGTATTTTAGTCATCTCAATTGTTTAAATTTTAGTTGTATTTTAGTCATCTCAATTGCTTGTTTTAGCTGTATTTTAGTCATCTCAATTGTTTTAGTCGTATTTTAGTCATCTCAATGCTTTATTTTAGTTGACTAAAATAGTATTAAAATTAGTCGACTAAAATGTTTTAGCCAACAAAATTAACACTGGCTGTAGCTATGTAGGGGTTCCCCGAGACCTGAAGCTGTCAAGGATTCCTCGGCGGTATTAAGGCTGAGAAGGACCAATTGATCGTTGAAAAATAGATGACTATTTTTTAGTTACTCAGGCAATGTCTTTATTATTTTGGGGGGAAAAAAAATACAAAGTCGGCTCCATCGCCCCTCCGGTTTCTATAGCTGTGCAAATTTCTGCAAGACGCCAAAATCCCGCGAGCTCACGTGGTTCCACCGGCGCTATAAACTGATCTCCTCCGTTGGCTGTCCTGAATTCATTAATAGATCACACAGGTCCATAGGCTAAGAGTACATTCATGGCGGTTGATCGAATTCTGAAACTGATTAAAATAATAATAATAATAAAAAGAAGTCCAGCCACACACCCAGTTCATGGCGAGTATGGAAAGGAAGAAGTCCGTGCGTTTGCCCTCATTTTATTGTTGAGGTCAGGAGGGTGATAGACTGCCAGAAAGCATAGAAGAGGCGGATGCGTTGTGCACATAGCGGAGAGCCTGCAATGTGTGCAGTCAGAGGATCACTTCACTGCTATATAGAGGGGAGAAGCGCACCGCTCATTAACTGATAAAAATACATAAGAAGCTACAAAGCTGTACAGATGAGTGTTGGGTGAATTTAAGTGGTCTATTCATGGGGAAAAAAAAATCACTGGACGAATGTTAGAAGCATTCGACCAGACATAACAAATTTCCCCTGTATTGTGTCTAATATGATAATTTCCTATGATCGTTAGTTCCATCTAGTGGCCATAATGAGGTACTTTCCTGATTGGGGTACTTAACGGCTTCGGGACCGCTCACCGCACATTTGCTGAGGCAGGACGGCCTGGCTGCACAAAAACAAAGTACCTGTATGGTCTGGGGCGGGCACCAGCGGGAGCTAATCAACGAGTTCCGGCGGTCACCGGGACTCACCGATCGTTTGCTGGAGAGGCAGAACGGTGGTCTGTAAACAAGGCTGACTGCCATTCTGTCAGAGAGGAAGACGGAGATCTTGTGTTCCTGCTAATCAGGAACACGGATCTCTCTCTTCCTCCAGTTAAGCCACCCCCACACAGTTAGAAAACACTCCCTAGGAGCACACGTAAAGCGGTAGTAAACCCCTGTAAAAAACCCCCCTGCAAGATAAAGGCATAATGTGCTAGTATGCACCCCATACTAGCACACTATGAAATGCCTTAGAACGAGGCCCCCCCCCCTGCAGCTGAGCCTGCACACCGCTGAGAGAGCCGACATGTCTTCCGCGTTTGCCTGCTCCGCCACTGTGAGTGACCGGAGCCGCGATGACGTCACTCCCGCGCATATCCTCTTTTCCAGCACCATCTGCCAGACCTTCAGAGCGCATGGGCCGCTGACATCAGCATGCAAGGTGAATATCTCTTAAACTGTGCAGGTTTAGGAGATAATTATTTTACCTTCAGTTAAGTCTTATTATAGGCTTACCTGTAGCTAAAAAATCACAAAGCGGACAATACAACCACTTTAACCCTTTGATTGCCCCCTGGTGTTAACCCCTTCCCTGCCAGTGGCATGTATACAGTGACAGTGCACATTTTTAGCACTGATCTCAGTATCGGTGTCACTGGTCCCCAAAAAGTGTTACTTGTGCCCAATTTGTCCGCCGCAATTTCGCAGTCCCGCTAACGATCGCTGATCGCTGCCATTACTGATAAAAGTAAAAATTCCATAAATCTAGCAGAGTACATAATCGGCCTAAACTGATGAAGAAATTCATTTTTTTACTGGATATGTTTTATAGCAGAAAGGAAAAATATTGTTTTTTTTTTTTTCAAAATTGTCACTTTTTTTTGTTTATAGCGCAACAAATAAAAACCGCAGAGGTGATCAAATACCACCAAAAGAAATCTCTATTTGTGGGGAAAAAAGGACCTTTTATTTGGGTACAACGTCGCACAACCGCGCAATTGTCAGTTATCACAAAAAATGGCCTGGCCATGAAGTGGGGGTGGGGTAAACCTTCAAGGGCTGAAGTGGTTAAAGAGGCTTACATATACCCACCGAAGTGACTAGCCTCCATAGGGATGAAACAAATCTTCCTACAAAAGTTGTACCTGTTTATCTGTAGATCTCTCTTCCATACAGTCTTCTAAAATACAAATATCAAAGGATTTTTTTCAGCGGCAGGAATCTGACCTCACACACTGCACAGCATAGACAGGACAGCTGAGTGTGATCTGAGACCTGAGCTGAGGGAATGGTCACACCTCCCTCTCTACACAGTGTCATAGGGAAGCATGCACAGCTGAGACCGTCAATCACCTGCTGTGTGCAGGAGAGGGTGAGGCGGTCTCCTCGGATTGATTGGTGCGGAGTTAGGCTGGCCATACATTATGCAGTTTTTTTGTACAATTTTCCTTTCGATTTAACAAAACATCAGAAGAGGTCAAACCTAAACACTTTCAATTGTATGCAATCAGACAGGCCCTTGCTCTACATAGGAATAAAAAGAAAGCTGAAAAAGGCTAACTGGGAGGGGATTGGGACTTTAAATGACACACGAGTGTGAGAAGGAGATGCTGGATGGATATGGTAAAACAATTTATTATAGAAATAGAACAATATTTTCATAGTATACATCATATAATCAATATTCAAATAGGTCAGTACAGACCCAATATATAATATGTGTACATGGATACAAAGGTACAAAGCATACATTTGATGGTATACAAAAAATTGTCCCCATCCATCACATTGATGTGGTTATGTAAAATATTCCATTATCGATAAACCTGCGTTGTCCATCACCTCCAAGTACCCCCCGCAGGGGGTTGGTCTAGAGAAGACCTTGTAAAAAATTGTCTTAGGTAAAGCGTTTGACGGCAGCTGGTGGCTCTATGTAGGTTTCGTGGCTGAAGGTCACTCATCAGGAGCAGGCTTGTCACTTGTCTAAGGTAATGAAAAAAATTCATATAGATATATTGGGAAAAATGTGCCTCTACCCAGCCAAGCCTTCATTTAAAGTCCCAATTTCTGCCCCCTGCCTTTTACTTCAGTATTAATTAGGGATGGACACACGCTTGTGAGAATGTGTTGTAATGTATTTTTACTACCTGCCACAGTGCAGGTTCTCATTTGACCTCCTGGGTTCTATCTTACTATGTTTTAACCATTAATTCCCTCTACGTTTAGCTACGTTGGCCTAATGTTTTTTTTTTTTTTTTCCCTCAATGTTGGTACTCCCAGCCTTTGCCTCCCTGGTCCGGCCAGGTTCACCACGCCGGGAGCTGCGACGCACACCGTGGATTCCCTCCTGCTCCGCTCCCATGGAGGGGCGGGTTTCCCCGCTGTGCGTCGACGTCACGCCACCCGGCATCTCTTGATGCTGATCAGGTACACACGCTCGCGGGCGCTATGGAGTTGGAGTACAGCCCCCCGCCGGGCTTCCTCCCCTCCCCCTTCTGCTCCCACGTGCGTGACCTTGGCGGGCCTATTGGCGGCTGGGCCCTTATCAGGCGCTCCTCTTGCGGCACCTGGATTATTCTCAATCATTTTAGCCATGCACTCAATCATGCTGTCTCCACTTATTTAGGTATGGTCGCTTAGTATTTACACACATCATTCGTTTTTACCATTATTCATAACCCCCACCGTCCCTTTTCCTTTTTTTTTTCCCCCAACCAGTTCCCCAGTCCCTCATGATGCACCTGCTCACAATCATCTTCCACTCAGTCTTATATCACCATCCATTCCTTCACCAGACATACATTCACCCTGGAGACGCCGTGCCTGCATGTCTGTTTGCCTGGGGGAATCTTGCTGCCATGCATCCCGCCTCAGCTCCCGGCTGTGGATGCCCCTTGTTGGTCCCCCTCCCCGTCTGCGTGTGGACGGTCCATGGATACAACAGGTTGGTTTTCTTGGCAATTTTTATTATGGGGGATCATTGTTTCCTCCCGCATGGTGATTTTTCCCAATATATCCATATGAATTTTTTTCCTTACCTTAGACAAGTGACGAGCCTGCTCCTGATGAGTGACCTTCAGCCACGAAACCTGCGTAGAGCCACCAGCTGCCGTCCAACGCTTTACCTAAGACAATTTTTTACAAGGTCTTCTAGACCACAGGTGTCAAACTGGCGGCCCTCCAGCTGTTGCGGAACTACAAATCCCATGAGGCATTGCAAGGCTGACAATTACAAGCATGACTCCCACAGGCAGAGGCATGATGGGACTTGTAGTTTTGCAACAGCTGGAGGGCCGCCAGTTTGACACCCCTGTAAGAATTTAGACCAACCCCCTGCGGGGGGGGGGGGGGTACTTGGAGGTCATGGACAACGCAGGTTTATCGATAATGGAATATTTTACATAACCACATCAATGTGATGGATGGGGGCAATTTTTTTGTATACCATCAAATGTTCGCTTTGTATCCATGTACACATATTATATATTGGGTCTGCACTGACCTATTTGAATATTGATTCTATGATGTATACTATGAAAATATTGTTCTATTTCTATAATAAATTGTTTTACCATATCCATCCAGCATCTCTTTCTCACACTCGTGTGTCATTTAAAGTCCCAATCCCCTCCAAGTTAGCTTTTTTTAGCTTTCTTTTTATTCCAATTATAGGGATGGAAGAGCGTGCCTCTACCCAGCCAAGCCTTCATTTAAGGTCCCAATTTTCGCCCCCTGCCTTTTATGTCCTTGCACTACATAGTTGAAGGTAAAGCTGAAGGAAATTGAATAATGTATGGCCAACCTAAGACTGTCAAAAGTGACTCATGCAGAGGGAGGAGAGATCAGACAGGAACCACACTAAGTGCTTTGGACGGAGGATAGCGCACACTATAGAGGGATGTGCTTGGTTCACTTTTTACTTCGGAGCTTTACAACTACTTTAAGGTAAATACTGCATGGTAGCCACCAGCTGATGATCACAGGAAATAAACATATTAGTCAAAAACACTGAATATTTGCTACGGCTGGGCGAATGCTTGTGACATTCCTCCAGTGAATTCATTTTCATTTTATAAATAGACCCCTAAGTATTGCATTTTGTTTGTAACTAGTAAATATAGCTTTGATCCCAAGGTGATACTTCAGAGGGTGATCCTGCTATGTGCCCCTATACACCCCAAAATAAATTACAGTGGAACCTCGGATTGCGAGCAATGCGGTTAACAAGCGTTTTGCAATATGAGTTTTTTCTTTTTTGAATTCTGACTTGGTTTGCGAGTGATGTCTCGCATAACGAGTAAAAATTAGGGTTTTTGCATGCAATATCGCATGTGGCCAGGTTTTTGGGGGCAGTTGTGAGCCTCGGAAGTGGCCGGAAATTCTCGTAATTCTTTGCAAATACCGAAAGTGTAAACACTTGCCGAGCATTGCCAAGTGATCCTGGCGTCTTAGAGGCGCACCAGCCCCTCCCCCGAAAATCTGGCCACATGTGGTATTGCATACACCAGGCGCTTCTGGAACTGTGGCCACATACAGTACTGCTTAGACAAGCAGTGACCGTGGAACGAATTAACTGAGTTTCCATTGTTACCTATGGGGAAACTTGCTTTGATATACGAGTGCTTTGGATTACAAGCATTCTCTTGGAATGGATTATGCTCGTAATCCGAGGTTCTACTGTATCTCCAATAGGGGTGGCATAATGAAGCTGCTGTGCTTGCCTTAAAGATGAACTCCAGCCTTACCCATGTTTTCCCCACACTTGTCGCCAGTCCTGATTACTCCTGCAAACTTGAATCTCCAAAATATAACCTTTTCAAACTGCAGCAGCTATCCTGATCCCGTCTGCATTTCCTGTCTCCGATCATCGCCAATTCCTTCACCTCCTGGTCTGTCCTGTCTTGCACCATGGCAGCTTTCTCTGCCATCCATCATTTTGTTCTCTGTCATGTGTGGGCTGTTCCTGAGTATATGAAAAAGCAAATGCACACACCTGATTACATGTGCAATCTGCTAATCGGTTGCATGGTGGCACTCCATGACCTGTGCAATCTGCTGATCAGTTGCATGGTGGCACTTCATTAGCTATGCAATCTGCTGATCAGTTGCATGATAATACTCTATTAAGCCTCATGCACACAGGACATTTTTGGACATGTCTAATCACACCAATGTGAACCTAGGCTTAGTTCTACTTTAAAGCGGTTGTATACCCGAAAAAAAAAAAACTGTAAGGGAAAGGCATAATGAGCTAGTACGCACAGCATACTTGCTCATTATGAAATACCTCAGAACGAAGCTCCGACGGGTCCACTTGATCCCCGCAGAGGGAGCCGACATGTTCCCTCCGGTGATTCTTCCGGGTACGCGGCTCCAGCACTGTAAATGGCCGGAGCCACGAGATGTCACTCCCGCGCATGCGCGCTGGAGCCCGTCTTGCCAGCAAGGTCTGACGCTATGCACCGGGCCCTTCATGCGCCGTGAGGTCAGCGGCTGCATTTAGGGCGAATATCTCCTAAACCATGCAGGTTTAGGAGATATTCATTTGTCCTACAGGTAAGCCTTATTGTAGGCCTTATTATAGGCTTACCTGTAGGTAAAAGTCAAAAATGGGGGTAGATAACGGCTTTAGGCATAACACAGGGCAAATTTAGAAATTACCTATATGATCTAGTTTCACGTCATCACTGGGTCTGTCTGCTGGTGATCAAGCTTAGTAGAAGGGGCCAGCAGGCTCCTGGAAACGTCGCGGCGGCCTGCATGAGATGTTCTTTCAATAGCCGGAGCGTTATGTGAAAAAAACACCTTCACGGCATCCCTTTGGACCTGCAAGCTTGGAATGGATTATGCTTGTAATCCGAGGTTCCACTGTATCTCCAATAGGGGTGACATAATGAAGCTGCTGTGCTTGCCTTAAAGATGAACTCCAGCCTTACCCATGTTTTCCCCACATTTGTCGCCAGTCCTGATTACTCCTGCAAACTTGCATCTCCAAAATATAACCTTTTCAAGCTGCAGCAGCTATCCCGATCCCGTCTGCATTTCCTATCTTTGATCATCTTCTATAATTCTACTTTAAATTAGTGGTGACTTCCTATATTTTTATATTTTCTTTTTTATTTAATGTGTGCTGTGATCAAGGCTCTGCGCCGAAACGCGTTAGCCACTTTTTACTCACTGGTATGTGATCAATAAAGATTACAAGACTACAAAGGAATGCGGAGTTGCCAGCTCTTCTTTCCGTTTTGACTATTTCTACTTTAAATATAATTAAAAATGGACATGACACCTTGCAGCAGCGTTCGTTTGCCTCTCCTAAACAGAGCTAAAGTCAAGCAGTAGACATCCCCTGAAATAGCAGTTTGCATTTAAATCTCCAGGCTGCCCCCCCCCCCCTTATTGGGGAATTGAAAGATCCAACTGTTCTGTTATAGGGAGGCTAACCTAGAATGGTATTGGTGGTGTAGTATCACATGACGAAAGATCAGGCAATTATCTGTGCAGGATGGCTCCAATTTACTAGCTGCAAGCCTAATGATTATTAAGCTTTTATTTTCACCCAACAAATACACTATATTGTCAAAAGTATTGGGACACCTGCCTTTACACGCAGATGAACTTTAATGGCGTCCCAGTCTTAGTCCAGAGGGTTCAATGTTGAGTTGGCCCACCCTTTGCAGCTATAACAGCTTCAACTCTTCTGGGAAGGCCGTCCACAGTGTTTAGGAGTGTCTATGGGAATGTTTGACCATTCTTCCAGAAGCGCATTTGTGAGGTCAGGCACTGATGTTGGATGAGAAGGCCTGGCTCACAGTCTGCATTCTAATTCATCCCAAAGGTGTTCTATCAGGTTCCGGTCAGGACTCTGTGCAGGCCAGTCAAGTTCCACCACCCCTAACTCGCTCATCCATGTCTTTATGGACCTTGCTTTGTGCATTGGTGAGCAGTCATGTTGGAACAGGAAGGGGCCATCCCCAAACTATTCCCATAAATAGGGAGCATGAAATTGTCCAAAATGTCTTGGTGTGCTGACGCCTTAAGAGTTCCCTTCACTGGAACTAAGGGGCCAAGCCCAACCCCTGAAAAACAACCCCACACCATAATTCCCCCCCTCCACCAAATGATTTGGACCACTGCACAAAGCAAGGTCCATAAAGACATGGATGACTGCGTTTGCGATGGAGGAACATGACTGGCCTGCACAGAGTCCTGTCCTCAACCCGATAGAACACCTTTGGGATGAATTAGAGCGCAGACTGCAAGCCGGGCCTTCTCATCCAACATCAGTGCCTGACCTCACAAATGTGCTTCTGTAAGATTGGTCAAACGTTCCCATAGACACTCCTAAACCTTGTGGACAGCCTTCCCAGAAGAGTTGAAGCTGTTATAGCTGCAGAGGGTGGGCCAACTCAATATTGAACCCTACAGACTAAGACTGGGATGCCATTAAAGTTCATGCGCGTGTGTAAAGGCAGGCGTCACAATACTTCTGGTAATATAGTGTATATAGCTTTATTCCCTCATGTTCAAAGTACCGATGCCAACACAGTTGACCAGCAGATGCAGTTCTACTTCTAATTGGCTGCAGTCTCTTGCACAATGGCCACCACAGCTCCCTTTAGTTTCCTGCAGAGAATTTCATTAAAAAAAAAAAAAAGAAGATGATTCAGCTCTACCTTTTATTACATTCACACTGCTGTACAACTCTCCCCGACCCAAGCAATGCTCAGCTAAAGTATGGGGGGGGGGGGGTTGAGTATTATTTCTGAACCCTCCTTATGAAGTGTCCCACCTGGTATGCTAGTCCTCTTGCTTCAATACTTGAGTCATTTACCCTGGAGAAGCACTTAAAAAAACGACTATCAACATTCCTAATCTGCAAGCTTATTCTGGGTCACTGGCTTGAAGTACTAAAGCCGGGGGGGTTGGCATGAGGGTCTGGGAGATTAGCAACGCCATCCGTCTAACAGGGGCCTCCAAACTGCTACTATTTGCTGGTCTTTATCCAGCCCTTAGGGCACCATTCCATCCACTGACACCAACAATGGGGTACTATTCTTCCCGCTAACATCATCAAAAGGGCACAACTCCTAACCCTGACACCAACAATAGGGCATAATTCCTTCCATTGATATCAACAATGGGCCATTATTCCTACCACTGGCATCAACAATGTGTCACTATTCCTCCCATTGAAACCAACAATGGGGCACTATTCTTCTCAATGACACCAATGATGTGGCACGATTCCTCCCACTGACACCAATGATGGGGAACTATTCTTTCCACTGACACCAGTGATGGGGAACTAATCCTGCCACTAACACCAATGAAAAGGGAACAATGCCTCCCACTGACACCAATGATGGGGCAGAATTCTTTCCATTGACACCAACAATGGGGCACTACTCCTCCCACTGACACCAATGATGGGGCATTATTCCTCCCACTGACATCAACGAAGGGGTACTATTCCACCCAGTGACACCAACAATGGGACAGAATTCTTTCCATTGACACCAACGATGGGGCACTAGTCCTCCCACTGACACCAACAAAAAGGCACAATTCCTCCAACTGACACCAACGATGGGACAGAATTCATTCCAATGACACCAACGATGGGGAACTATCCTTCCCACTGACACCAACAATGGGGCACTAGTCCTCCCACTGACACCAAAGATAAGGCATTGTTTACTCCCACTGGACACTAGGACATTTTCTACTTATCACTTGCCCTAGTCCGGCTCCTAAAGTCTGAAGGACAGTAAACTGGTTCTTTGTTTCGCAAGTTTGGAGACCCCTGATCTTGCATATCTTCACAAGAGATGAACCCAGGCGCCCTAAAAACCCACACTTTCTTATACTCCAATGAGCTGTGGGCTAAGTCATTCCCAAAACTGCAGCTGGGGAATGACCTGACCTACATCTCAAAGCAGAAGTTCAAGTTAGTGAGGAGTTGGAGGACGCCCAAGCTCATCTCTAAACATAAGCCAAGGAAGGCTAGCTCGTTTTAAGGAGGATCACATTGTAGCTCAATGAAAGTTGAATAAAAAAAACCTCCAGAGAAATGAGAACATCAGGACTGGGTAATAACCAGATCATGACAAATCAATTCAAGACTGCTGTAGATAAAGGGATTATCATATTATCATATTGGACGAGTAGGCCTCAGTCAGCTTGACGATGGTGAAGACTCAATGACCTCCATGTCTCCCTCAGCAACTTTCTCCAGAAAAGAGACCAGAGGATCAAACAAGGGCTGAGACTCCACAGAAGCTGGATGGAGCGTCAACGTTGTAATCTCCTCTTCTTCCTCCTCCACCTTCCCCTTAACCTCTTTGGCATGAGTTCGTTGATGCTTGCGCAAGTCGGAAGGTACTAGGAAGCCTTTGCCGCACTGCTGGCACACGTGGGGGCGTACGTCGCTATGTATCCGCTGATGTTTCTTTAGCCCAGCCTTGTCCAGGAAGCCCTTCTCGCAATGGTCACAACGGAAGGGCCTCAGTTCCGGGTGGCTCTTCTGATGGTTCTTCAGATCCATCACGCTTAGGAAGGTGATGGCACACTTCCCACACGTGGTAGATTCCTCCTTCTTCTTGTTAGGTTCCCCTCCATCTGGTTTAATGTGGGTGCGTTCATGCTTCCTTAAGCTGGAAGACACGATGAAGGTCTTGCCGCACTCATCGCACTTGTAAGGCCGTTCCCCACTGTGAGAACGTTGGTGCTTGCTTAGCCCAGAGCGCTCTGCGAACCCTTTCCCGCACTCCGGGCACTGGAAAGGACGTTCGGCGCTGTGGGACAAACGATGACGCTTCAGATCCCAGGACGCCACAAACGTCTTATCGCAGTCCGGACAACGAAAGGGCCGCTCACCCGTGTGGATTCGTTGGTGCATGGCCAAATCCGCCGGCTGCCGGAAGGGCTTTCCACACTTGTCGCACCGGTACGGCTTGACGCCTTGGTGAGCCCGCTGATGGCGCCGGAAACTGGACGGGTCTGAAAACATGCGACCGCACTGTGGGCACAAATATGGCTTTTCACCAGAATGGGTGCGTTGGTGGCTCTGGTAGGACGATAGTTGAGTAAAGTCTTTGTTGCAGATGGGACATTTGTATGGTTTCTCCGCAGCGTGAATTCGCTGGTGACACGTGAGAGAGGACGCACGTGAAAATGCCTTCCCGCAGTCCGAGCACAAGAACGGTTTTTCTCCCGTGTGGCTGCGTTCGTGGTTCTTCAGGTCTTTCAGTTCACTGTAGGACTTCTGGCACAGCTGGCACTGGTAGGGTCGGAGCCCAGCATGGCTCCTCCTATGCTTACGAAAAACAGAGGGATCGGCAAATCCTTTACCACATTCAGGGCAAGAGAACGGGCGCTCACCGGTGTGAAGACGTTCATGGATTCGGAGTTTGGAGGGTGTGGCGTAGGCTTTACCGCACTGCTTACAAGGGAATGGTAGCTGCCCGCTGTGGGTGGCCATATGAACTCGCAGGCAGATGGGCTGCATGAAGGATCGGCCGCACTCTTTACACACAAAAGGTTTTTCACCCGTGTGGCTACGGACATGGCTCCTCAATAAGGACGCGCTCTTGTAGGACTTATCACAGTGCTTGCACTGATGCCGCTGTTCCCCCTTTACCTCTTGCTTTTTGGGCTTTGCAGGGCTGGAGGTCTCGGCGGATTTGTGGGCCTCACAGTGCTGCTTGGCCCTTGGCTCATTGGGAAAAGTTTTGCGACAGCTCAGGCAGCGAAACCTGCGCCCAGACTGCACATAATCCGGGGTCTCCTGTTTAATGGCCACCTCGTCGGGGGTCTCCTGTTTAATGGCCACCTCAGTCTCCTCCAGAGGCTCCACCTTTGCCAAAGACATCACAGAAGAGACCTGCAAAAAAAAATATGATTGTCACTCTGCATTCTGTGCAATCTTCCACATAGAAATAAAGAGTAAACCAAAAAATAACAGGGGGTTAGAGCATTTCCTATGAAAACAGGAAGCTGTGAAAATTACCAGTTACTTGGAAATCTTCCAGACGGCACACCTGAGAAATGACTGGTCCACCTGACCGGAAACACATTTAACGCGTGAGGTTAAAAACCCCTCCCTTCCCCCTGCACCTCAGTTTTGCCAAAGTAATAGGTTATCCTGTTGCAAGAGGGAAACTTTTCCCGGAGTAACTACACCAAAGGATGGGAAGTAGACCTGCCACCCTAGAAACGCAGTTACCTGTAAGTGTAACTGGCAATTTTCTCTAGTCATCTCCCAGGATGGCACACCTGAATGGCCTTTGAGGTGTGCTGGTGCTGGGAACCCTGCTCGCTAATAAGATATTCCTATGGTTTGTCTGATCCACCTGGCCACTGTTGGTCTAGATCAAGGATATGCAATTAGCGGTCCTCCAGCTGTTGCAGAACTACAAGTCCCATGAGGCATAGCAAGACTCTGACAGCCACAAGCATGACACCCAGAGGCAGAGGCATGATGGGACTTGTAGTTTTGAGACAGCTGGAGGTCCGCTAATTGCATATCCCTGGTCTAGATGCTTGACTTCCTGTCCTAGGACAGCTAAATAAAACTAAAAGGTGGTTTGGCTTCCTGAAGTCTTTCACCCTATCAAGGTACGTCAGTAGACACCTTCTGACGTGTAGTAAATTACATTTTTCTTCTCTTTCTTTTCTCGGGTTTTCACAAAAGGAAGGCAAAATAATTTCCTGTGATCTGTGAAATTTGAAGACCACCTTGGGGAGGTACAGGGGGTCTTGCTCCAGAACCACTCTGTCCTCCAGTACCAACAAAAAGGGCTCCTTAATGGACAGGGCCTGTAGGTCGCTTACCCTCCTGGCTGTAGTGCTAAGCAGTAGGAAGGCTAATTTAAGAGAGAAAAAATGTTACTGAAATTTGTAATGTTGGGTCAAAGGGAGCTTTCGTCAGCGCCTCCAACACCAGCGTCAGAGTCCAAGGCGGGAATCTGTTAATCCTAACAGGAGTCAGCCTCTCCCTAGCTAACAGAAATCTTTTGATCAAAGAATCCAGCGCGAGCCTCTGGTCCAGAAAAACAGACAGAGCTGCTACCACGCTTAGCAGGGTGTTCAGGGATATCGCCTGGTCCACCCCTGCCTGTAAATACTCTAGTACTACTGATACCAATGGTCGGAAGATCTCTCTATCCTGGCACCAGTGTGAAAGCACCTTCCAGATTTTTGCGTAAATTTTTCTAGTGACCGGCTTCCTACTACCTAGAAGGGACTCAATCACCTTTTCATAGCATGCCTGGTCTCTGAGTATCTCCCTCAAGAGCCAGGCTGTCAAGCAAAAGAACCCCGGGTCGAGGTGAAGAAGCGGCCCTTGTAGAAGGAGATCCTGCCTGGTTGGGAGACGCTGTGGAGAGGAAATGGACCATTTCCTCAGAATGGGAAACCAGGCTCTTTTTGGCCACCAACATCATAACTTCTAACTTCTGTAGGACCAGAGGAATTAATACTAGTGGGGGAAAGGCGTACACTAGGTTGCAACCCCAGTTCTGCGTAGGGCATCTACCCCCTCCGATTCCCCCTCTCGGGTGAGAGAGGAAAGACAAACCACCTTCCTGTTCCCTCTGCAGGCAAAGAGGTCTATCTCCGGAACCCCAATCTGCCAGCTTATCTTAAAAAACACGTCTCAGTTTTACTCCTGTTCCCCCTGGTGGATGGGCCGCCGACTTGGAAAGTCTGCTACTACATTGGTGGTCCCTTTTATGTGGAACGCTGATATGGCTCCTGGATCTCGTCCCCCCTGACGGTTTAGGTAAGAGACCGTTGTTATATTGTCTAATAAGACTTGGACTTCTTGCCACGGAATCCTGTCCTTGAATGCCCTCAGGGCTTGTCCTACCGCCAAGAGCTCCCTGTAATTGGAGGAGGTCTTTGCTTGGGTCGGGATCCAGGATCCCTGGGCTCGGAAATCCTCCAGGTGAGCGCCCCAACCCCAGGCGCTTGCATCAGTGGTTATTGTGACTGGATTCCACTGGGCCCAGGGACGACCCAACATCAACCTGTCTTGGCCAAGCCACCAATTTAGAGAGGCCTTTACTTATACTGTGATGGAAACCTTTCCGTCCAGGGACTCCGTCTTTCTGTCTCAGGCGGACAGCAGGAAGAACCGCAGTTTCCTGGAATGAAGCTGCGCCCAGGGAACCGCTGAGATGTGGGAGTTAAACCCCTGACAGAAAAATAAATAAAACTGATATTGCGCAATTCCTCTACTTGACAGTCAATAGTGTCAGATCACTATAATGTTATCAAACCATAAATAAATATGATAATCAAAATTAAAAATTATAAATGTATGCAAACAAGAAAAATCCCTGAAGAAGTCAATAGGGCGTGGCCAGATGGAGCGATATACTGGAAGTGGCGTGAGAGGCGGAGAACACCGTGTTTTTATCACATTTTTGCAAGTTGTTATTGTATTTGATGTAAGCAGCAATTTGGCTTTTTATTAAAAGGTTGTTTTTAACCACTTGCTTACTGGGCACTTAAACCCCCCTCCTGCCCAGACCAATTTTCAGCTTTCAGCGCTGTTGCATTTTGAATTACAATTGCGCGGTCATGCAATGCTGCACCCAAACAAAATTTTTATCATTTTCCCCCCACAAATAGAGCTTTCTTTTGGTGGTATTTAATCACCTCTGCGGTTTTTATTTTTTGTGCTATAAACAAAAAAAGAGCGACAATTTTGAAAAAAGAACATTTTTTTTTTTTTACTTTTTGCTAGAATAAATATCCAAAAAAAATATATATATATAAAAAAACAAGGCCAATATATATTCTTCCTCATATTTTTGGTAAAACAATCCCAATAAGCGTATATTGAATGGGTTGTGCAAAAGTTATCACGACTACAAACTATGGAAATGGATTTATAGCATTTTTTTTATATATTTTTTTTTTACTAGTAATGGTGGCAATCTGTGATTTTTATCGGGACTGTGATATTGCGGCGGACATGTCGGACACTTTTTTGGGACCAATGACATTTATACAGCGATCAGATTTAAACATAGGCACTGAGTACTGTATATCACTGGCAGGGAAGGGGTTAACCTGCAGGGGGCAATCAAGGGGTTAACTGTGTTCCCTCACTGTGTTCTAACTGTGTGGGGGCTGGGCTGGCCGGGACATAACAGATCTAACTGATCCTGAGTACAGGGATCAGTAGATCTCTGTCATATCCCCTGACAAAACGGGGAGCCGCTGTGTTTACATTGGCAGTTCCCCGTTCTGCCTCTCTATTAGGCGATCCGTGGGCAACCTCACGCAGCGCACGGCGGGTGCAAGAGTGCGCAAAGGGGCGGACGTCAATTGACGGCGCCCCAGCAAAGTAGGTATGCTCTGTAGCCGTCATCCGGCTATAGCGCAGATCTGAAGAGGTTAACGGTTTTACACTATGGGAGGTATAGGTTTGTTTATTTTCACATGCTAATGGGAGCTTTAAAAGGAAAATAGCAACGTGGAGCCATATCCCTGATCCAACCACTGGGAGCCTTACAAGGATATGAGAGATTGTGGATTTTATTGTGTTGTAACAGTGAGGTGAGCGCTGAAGCACTTTATTGATGAAATAGTGCACATTTATGTATAAATACAGGTTGCACTATTTAACCGCTTGCCGACGGCTGATCGGCAATTGACGGCGACAGAGTGGCTCTGTAACGCGAAACGCCGTCATACGACGGCGGCCGCGAGACAGAGCCTAGTGAGCGCGCGCGCGCTGCCGGAGGCGCACGCC
>BLSH010216262.1:157214-183975 GCA_018402905.1 Glandirana rugosa | reverse complement strand
TACTTGAACCTCTGTGTGTGTATATATATATATATATATATATTATATGTGTGTGTATATATATGTGTGTGTGTGTGTGTATATATATATATATATGTGTGTGTGTATATATATCTATGTGTGTGTGTGTGTGTGTATATATAAATAATTGAGAGCTGCACGATTCTGGCCAAAATGAGAATAACAATTTTTTTGCTTAGTATAAAGATCACGATTCTCGCGGCGTAACTTATACAAAAAAATTGGGCTAACAGCACTGTTTAGTTTTTTGAAAGTGTAATTTTTCCAAAAAAATTGCGTTTGAAGGACCGCTGCGCAAATACCGTGTGACATAAAATATTGCAAAAACCGCCATCTTATTCTCTAGGGTCTCTGCTAAAAAATATATATATATTCCGCCAGAATCCTCCCTGGGGCCTCCAAGTTCATTTATCACAATTTCGGATCTTAGAAAACCTGATATCTTTTGCCTCCGGTGATGCTCAATGGTGGTGTTGAGGAGGTGAGCAGTCCTAAGGATTATCCATTGATGTGTTATATGGGCTGTATTTAACGGTGTATCTGGTGAGTTTTTCCCCTTGTTTGTCCTCACGTGGTGTGGTGAAGGTGTTGAGCAGAATATTCTGAGCACTTCAAGACCTAAGACACACGAGCACCAATAGAAGATTGGACATACAAACTGTGTATGGACTGTGAATGCCTCATTCAACTCCACCGACTTCAGGCTCACTTTTGTGGGTCACTCTTTTTTCAGCGCTGCTGGATATATAGGAGTGTATTTTTTACTGGTTATTGGTTCATATTATCATCTTTTGTTACAGCAGCAGCTGTTGTGCTCACCAGGGAGCTGGTAGTTCCAGCATCCCATCGATTTGATTGACACACCAGGAGCACTGATTAGGTTTTGTGTATTAACTATTTAGGTTAATCACCATTCCTCATTATTAATTCTTATCGTTAGTATGCTCCTTTTGACAGCCGATTTGCTTTTTTCATTAAACAAAAGCTGGATGTGCAGACTAGTAAATTTTTGTTGTATGACAACGCCATGTCCGATTTTTCGTTCTGTTAGTACAGTTTTCGTACGAAAATAAATTGTACGGCAGAGACTACGCATGCTCAGAAAGGGTAAAAAAGATGCAAAAATATTCAAAACATTACATCACTCACATTTTTGTAAATATTTTATTCTATCTTTTCATGTGACAACACTGAAGAAATTATACAGGGTGGGCCATTTATATGGATACACCTCTTGGGCATGGAGTTTACCAGAGCTTCACAGGTTGCCACTGAAGTTCTCTTCCACTCCTCCATGACATCACAGAGCTGGTGGATGTTAGAGACCTTGCGCTCCTCCATCTTCTGTTTGAGGATGCCTCATAGATGCTCAATAGGGTTTAGGTCTGGAGACATGCTTGGCCAGTCCATCGCCTTTTACCCTTAGCTTGTTTAGCAAGGCAGTGGTCATCTAGGCGGTGTTTGGGGTCATTCTCATGTTGGAATACTGCCCTGCAGCCCAGTCTCCGAAGGGAGGGGATCATGCTCTGCTTCAGTATGTCACAGTACATGTTGGCATTCATGGTTCCCTCAATGAACTGCGGCTCCCCAGTACCGGCAGCACTCATGCAGCCCCAGACCATGACACTCCCACCACCATGCTTGACTGTAGGCAAGACACACTTGTCTTTGTACTCCTCACCTGGTTGCCGCCACACACGCTTGACACCATCTGAACCAAATAAGTTTATCTTGGTCTCATCAGACCACAGGAGATGGTTACAGTAACCCATGTCCTTAGTCTGCTTGTCTTCAGCAAACTGTTTGGGCTTTCTTTTGCATCATCTTTAGAAAAGGCTTCCTTCTGGGACAACAGCCATGCAGACCAATTTGATGCAGTGTGCGGCGTATGGTCTGAGCGCTGACAGGCTGACCCCCCCCCCCCATCCCTTCAACCTCTGCAGCAATGCTGGCAGCACTCATACATCTATTTCCCAAAGACAACCTCTGGATATGACGCTGAGCATGTGCACTCAACTTCTTTGGTCGACCATTGGCGAGGCGCTGTTCTGAGTGGAACCTGTCCTGCTAAACCGCTGTATGGTCTTAGCCTCAATGCTGCAGCTCAGTTTCAGGGTCTTGGCAATCTTCTTATAGCCTAGGCCATCTTTCTGTAGAGCAACAATTCTTTTTTTCAGATCCTCAGAGAATTATTTGCCATGAGGTGCCATGTTGAACTTCCAGTGACCAGTATGAAAGAGTGAGCGAGATAAAACCAAATTTAACACACCTGCTCCCCATTCACACCTGATACCTTGTAACACTAACGAGTCACATGACACCGGGGAGGGAAAATGGCTTATTGGGCCCAATTTGGACATTTTCACTTAGGGGTGTACTCACTTTTGTTACCATCGGTTTAGACCTTAATGGCTGTGTGTTGAGTTATTTTGAGGGGACAGTAAATTTACACTGTTATACAAGCTGTACACTCACTACTTTACATTGTAGCAAAGTGTCATTTCTTCAGTGTTGTCACATGAAAAGATAGAATAAAATATTTACACAAATGTGAGGGGTGTACTCACTTTTGTGAGATTGTGTGTGTGTTATATATATATATATATATATATATATATAATGCATATGTGTGTGTGTGTGTAATTATTATTTATTTTTATATATATATATATATATATATATATATATAATTTTTTTTTTTTTTTTTTTTTTTTCTTCCCCAGAAGACATTTACAACAGATACAAAATCTAGCAGTAGTAGAATGAACCATGTTGAAACCTTTTATGTGATATTATATTTTTTTTTTTTTTTTTTTTTTTCTTTATTGGTCGCTCCCACAATTTGGGTCCTTGCGGAGGAGCTGACACGTGAGCTTGTCATGATTGGGAAATCCCTGGTTTGTTGTGTCGGCGCTCTCACCTGCCGCTCTTGCATAATTTTATTATTGTTTCCTGCGGTGAAGAAGTCAAGTTCACCTCTGATCCTGGCCCCAGGCAGTAATACTCAGCAGGTGGGTTCAGGCAGTGAAAACAAATCCCATGCAATGACTCCTCTGCTGCTTCTTTAATGACAGAGGAGCCTCGAGCAGTACAGCACCGCCTGTCTTTGAGACATGTGGAACCGCTCTTGGGAAGTAACAGTGCCAGAAAAGTTCTTAAACATTTTGCTGTGTTGCTGCAATTAAAATGCTTCATTAAAAATTATAAATGCTTATGGGCTCGTTTACACTTGCTTTGGCTTCAGCGCTCATTAAAGCCCATACAGCTTTTATGATGTGTTTTTGAGGCTTCGGCGGTGCTTTGAACAGGCTGCAGTGAGGCTTTAACGAGGCTTCAGTGATGCACTTTTAAAGCTTTGTTGAAGATTGGCCGAAGCCCTGTGTGTTTATTGATATCTCACCCCTGCAATTTCTCCAAAACAAAGCGAAGCTAAAGCTGAATTACAGCCTCTGAAAAGCCGCAGGGGCTTCCAGCGAGCTTCAAACAAGCTTCCTCATAGACTTCAATGAGGCATTGGAGAGGCTTTGAAGCCTGGCTAAAGCTACATGGGGTATAATTTTTGACGCGAAGCTGAAGCCCAGCCAAGCCAACGCAAGGTGTAAACAGGACTGTAAGCCAACCATTTTATTTAGTGACGGAGCTTTGACTGGCGTTAAGGGAGCTTTAACAATGCCTGTCTGATGCCCTGTTTTGCAGCAAAGTGTAAACGAGCCCTATAAGTAATAAAGTGTAACTATAATCAAAAGTTTTTTTCATTTCGGATAGAGTAAGGGGGGGTTTTATTTATTTATTTTTTTGCCATCTGTCACATTGAGGGAATTTTTCTTCACTTCCTATCACATAGCCAAAACAGGAAGTGAGAGGAAACCCCTCTAAAGTAAGGTAATCCCTGGTTGTCACTAGAACTAGTGTCCTCTTGGGAAGATTTCCCCTTTTCTGGGGACTACCCAAAATCTGTTTTTTTTTTTTAATTATTTTTTTTTTTTTTTTTACTTTCAATGATAATGGTAAACAGGACAAATAGAGAGGGGGAATCTCCCTAACGGGGCCCAGACAGCAATAAATACCGACAGGGGATCTAATCCCCCTCTCCACACCATCCATAAATTAAAATAAGAAATTGCCTTTAGATACTTTACTTGCTTTGAGCCCCTTCTCTCTGCAGCGATGTCCATAAGTGTCTAAGCCGTCCAGGACACTCCTCCTGATTGGCTGAGACTCAGCAGCAGCGCCATTGGCGCCCACAGCTGTCAATCAAAGTCGGTCGGACAATTGGCAGAGAGGAGTCGGGGCTCAGTGTCTGGATACACGGGGCTCTGACTCGGCTCGGGTGCCCCCATAGGAAGCTGCTGGCTGAGGGGGCACTTGATAGGAGGGAGGGGCCAGGAGCAGCAAAGAGGGACCTGAGAAGAGGAGGATCCAGGCTGCTCGGTGCAAAATCCACTGCACGGAGGAGGTAAGTATAACGTGTTATTTAAAAGGAAAAAAAAAAAAGCCTTTACAATCACTTTAATTCCGAATTCTGTGAATGTGAGAACTACAGATACCAGCATCCTTTGCAGGTGTTGGCTTGTAGTTCTCAATGAACTACCAGGGTGCTGTTTGATCGCTCTGGTAGTTCGACGCTTCCTCATCAGTGTCCATCAGTGAAGGAGAAAAATTACTTCTTTTTCAAAATTTACTTACAGAAACTAAAACTTTTTTTTTTTTAGAATTTTTGGTCTTTTTTGCTAAAAAAAAATAAAAACCCTAGTGGCGATTAAATATCACCAAAATAATTCTCTACAGTATCTGTGAAAAAAATGATCATTTCATATGGGTACAGTGTTACATGACCGCGTAATTGTCATTTCAAAGTGTGACAGCGCTGAAATTTGGCCGGGGCAGGAAGAGGGTGAAAGTGCCCCTTAGGCATGTGGTTATTGTATGTACCTCAGAAATGAACATTTTTTCACAGGTGTGGCTTTAAAAGCTTTTACTGATTATCAGTTTAGCGTTAAATGTGATTTCTGGCCCTAGAATTATTGCTTTTTTTCGGACATTCACAACTATGCTTCACATTGCTGCATACAAATGCATGTGTTGGGAGTGCTTTTACATTAGCCTCCTTCTTCTTCTTTTTTTCCCCCGTTTAACTTTATTGCTATTACAACGGAGCTGACAATGTTCATAGTCTTTGGCAGGTGACAACCTGTCCATGCATTTATTGATATTCCCCCGACCTCTGCTAAACCAGACAAATTTTGATCCATCTATGGCCGGCTTAATATGAAATTTCCCTTCACTTTGGAAAGATTCATCTGGAAGTGAAGGGTAATCTCTCCAATGGGACAAATACGACTAAACGAAAATACTTGTAAGGCCTTTGTAACCCTTCTTTACTCCACAAAAAAAAAAAAAATGCTGGAAAATTAAATTTCCAGAATCTCCAAAATTGGGTGGGCTGACCCATTCAATGGATTTTCCATTTAGCCTCCACTTAAAAGTGACTCCTGTCTTCTGCTGCTTATTGGATGCCTCAGAGAGTTGTAATTCCTCCTACATGCCAAGTCATGAAGATAATTACCATTGGTACAGCGTCTGAAGATCAGGAATGTAGCAGCTGTATACTGCTATTGTATACGTTGGGTGTGTCGGTCTCGGGTAGGTGATACGTTTTTACTGGCGTAGGAGATGTAAACGAGAGGGCGGGCACAGCCATTGACAAGCTGCACGCTCCTTGTCTATAATCCCCCATGATCACACAAGCTTATACCACTGAAGAATGCCTTATGATCTTACAAATACATAGCAAGTGGTTTTACACTGTGCTGATATATTAATGGAGTGCTGCCAAATTCATTTGTAATTCAAGAAGCAGTCATTCCATTCCCATCTGGGTGCTTTGTGCACCTTTTTAACCACTTCAGCCCCGCAAGGATTTGCCCCCTTCCTGACCAGAGCCCTTTTTGCGATTCGGCACTGCGTCGCTTTAACTGAAAATTGCGTGGTCATGCGACGTTGTACCCAAACGAAATTTGCGTCCTTTTTTTTTTCCCACAAATAGAGCTTTCTTTTGGTGGTATTTGATCACCGCTGCGTCATTTCTGATCGCAGCTATAAACAAAAGAAGAGCGACAATTTTGCAAAAAAACCCAAATTTCTTACTTTTTGCTAAAATACAAATCCAAAAAAAAATATAAAAAAACATTTTTTTTCATTGGTTTTGGCCGATTTATATTCTTCCTCATATTTGTGATAAAAAAAAATCGCAATCGGCGTTTATTGATTGGTTTGCGCAAAAGTGGCCGCGTTTACGGATGATAATTAATTTCTGGGGTTTTTATTTATTTATTTTTTTTTACTAGTAATGGCGGCGATCTGCGATTTTTAGCGGTACTGCGATATTGCAACGGGCATGTCGGAACATTTTGACACTTTTTTGGGACCATTGGCATTTATACAGCGATCAGTGCTATAAAAATGCACTGATTACTGTGTAAATGCCATTGGCAGTGAAGGGGTTAACCTGCAGGGGGTGCTCTAAGGGTTAACTGTGTTCCCTGGGCGTGTTCTAACTGTGTGTGGGCTGCCCTGGCTGGGGAAGGGAAGTGATCACAGCTTCCATGTAGAGGAAGGCTGTGATCACAGCCCTTCCCCCTCTCACAGAATGGAGGTCCGTGTTTACTTACATGAACCTCCGTTCTTTCACTGCGGGGGGGCATCGCGAGTAGCCGGCGGAGATCGAGTCCGCCGCACCCGCTCCCTGGCCCTGTCCGGACACAGTGAGCACACGGGCGCGCCTCCGGTAAGCGTGCGCGATCTGGCAGCTGTCAGATGACCGCGGTTTGCCCAGGAGAGCCACCTTGTCGCCGTCACAACCTGCGGTTGACGGTCGGCAAGTGGTTAAGTAGGATCTCCAGCCAATAAGTTTGTTTTTTTTTGTTTTTTTTTAATAGAATTATTTTATCTTCAGCTAACAGTGCATTCGCACAATCAGTAGACTTTGGATATAGCACTAAGGCCCCTTTCACACGGGGCTGTCCATTTGTGGATTCCGCTTTGGTCAGCAGAGATCGATCCGTTAATCCCCGCTGAGTAGGCAGATGACAGATCCGTCTCCACTCACTGTGCAGAGACAGATCTGTCAGAACCCCGCTCTCTGCTATGGAGATCGGACGAACAAAACGGATCCACCTGTCCATTTTCATCCGATCCGATTCCACAGACGGATGGAAAATAGGGTTTCCATCCTTCTGGATATCACGGACAGGATCGGATCGGAGAGCGGCGGGTGTCAGAGGACATGTCTCCGCTGACATCTGCTGCTCCATAGGGCTCCATGAAGCGTCCATTCAAGTCTGCCTGAAAAATGGACAGGCGGACCTGAACAGAATGCCCGTGTGAGGGGCTTTAGTTTAACCACTTCAGCCTCGGACAGATTTCCCATGTGAGGACCAGAGCACTTTTTGCAATTCGGCACTGTGTTGCTTTAACTGACAATAGCTCGATGTCTGCCGGCGACCTTTGGCCACACTCCAGGAGCTCATGACGGGCACAAAAGCATGCCGGCATGTGCTCGCCCCTTAGCCGTGCGTGCAAGAATCGCCGTTTATAGATGATGATTCGCATTATGCTGCCACCTTGCAGCAGTAAATGTACATGACACGGTCTGGAAGTGGTTAAGCACTTAAGCCCCGGAAGGATTTCCCACCTTAGTACGGCCATGTCGGACATTTTTGACACTTTTTTGGGATTATTGACATTTATACAGCAATCGGATCTAAAAAAAAAAAAAACCCCACTGATTACTGTATAAATGTCACTGGCAGGGAAGGGGTTAACCTGCAGGGGGCAATGAAGTGGTTAATTGTGTTCTAACTGTGAGGGGCGGGGCTGGCATGGGTATAACAGATCTAAATGGTCCCAGTGACGGGGATCAGTAGATCAGTGTTATGTCCCCTGTCAGAGCGGGGAACACGGAGGTTCTATTGTAAGCGATTACAGGTGGCCGGTGGACATCGAGTCTGCCCGACCCGCCGCCACACTCCTGGAGCTTGCGGCGGGCACGAGAGCGTGCCGTGCGCTCGCCCCCTAGCCGCACGTGCACAAATTGCCGTTTATAGATGGCGATTCGCATTATGCTGCCACCTTGCAGCAGTAAATGTACACAACGCGGTCTGGAAGTGGTTAAGAATAAATTAATTTAATCTCTTTAACTGCTTCCCCCCCCCCCCAGCCCTGAAAGGATTTAATTTCTTCATTTTCCAAAAAAATTTACAAAATTACAACTTAAAAAAACTCAACATGCCTCTTTCAATATACCTCAGACTGCTTTCTAAAGAGGGGTAATTTGGGGGGCATTTGTACTGTCCTGGCATTTTAAGGGCCTCAAGAAATGAAATAGGCTGTCAGTACATCAGGATTGATCAGTTTTCAAATATATATATATATATATATAATATATATATATATATATATATATATACACCATATATTGTAGACCATAACTTTTCCGACAGACTAAATATACATTTTTTTTTTTCAAAGTATTTATTTATTTTATTTTTTTTCATTTAGCAAAAGATAGAAGACCCAGTGGTGATTAAATACCACCCAAACTCGATCTGTCTCCAGAAAATGATCAAATTGCCATTTGGGAACAGTGTTGCATGACTCAGTAATTGTCCTTCAATATATGACACTGCTTAAATATGAAAACTCACCTGGGCTGGAAGGGGGTAAAAGTGTCCGCTATTGAGGTGGTTAATGTGAAACATTGCTTGCTTTTTGCAACAAAGAATGCAACAAATAATAGCCAGCATATAAACATAGTTACATAGTTAGCCAGGTTGAAAAAAGACACAAGTCCATCTAACCAATTAAAAAAAAAATGCATACATATAACCATTAAATCCCATATACACAATCCTTCACCCACAGTTGACCCAGAGGAAGGCAAAAAAAAAAACAGAAAAGCCATGATCCAATTTGCTATAGCGGGGGAAAAAATTCCCTCCTGATCCCCCGAGGGTCAATCAGATATTCTCTGGATCAATTTTACCTATAAATGTTAGTAGCCAGTTATGTCTCTCCCTCTCTCCCTGGTGTCCCCTTATGTTGATGGTCAGTGAAGGTGTGCTCCTTTTTTAAGTTGGCGGTCAGTGGAGACGCCTCCCTATGTTGGTGGTTAGTAAAGAAGTGCCCGGTTACTTTGGTGATCAGTGAAGACATGCCTCCTTATGTTGATGGTCAGTGGAGATGTGCTCCCTTGCATTGGCCATCAGTGGAAACTCATGGTCAGTGAAGTTGGCACAGTGGAGGAACGCTCCCCTACATTGTCGTTCAGTGGAGATGTGCCTTTTCTTCAGTGACGGTCAGTGAAGTCATGCTCTTTCAAGTTGGTTGTCAAGAGAAAATGTGCTATCTTACATTGGTGGTTAGTGAAGACTTGCCCTGCTCTACACTGGTGGTCAGTGGAGACAGGTTCCCTTATCTGGGCAGTCAGTAGAGACGTGCCTACCCTTACATTGGTGGTCAGTGAGCACTTGTTCCCTAATGTGGTTGGTTAGTGGAGACGTGCTACCCCCACATTGGACGTCAGTGAAGACTTGTCATCTTATGTGGGAAGTCGGTGGAGACGTGCTACCCCAACATTGGGGGTCAGTGGAGTCTTGTTCTCTTACAGTGGCTTGATAAAGTATTCAAATTTTCCACATTTTGTCATCTTACAACCAAAAACGCAAATGTATTTTATGTGATAGACCAACAGAAAGTGGCACATAATTTAGGAGTGGAAGGAAAATGATAAATGGTTTTCAAATTTTTTTTTTTTACGTCTCTACCAGCTTTGCACATCTAGAGAGGACATTTTTGCCCATTTTTCATTTTTCAGATTGGATGGAGAGCGCCTGTGAACAGCAATTTTCAAGTCTTGCCACAGATTCTCAACTGAATTATGGGTTCTTACTATGGAAATATTTACCTTCTGGGCTGAAAGTTTTCTGTATTTTATTCCTTTGTGATTGCTCAAATATTAACTTACAAAAGAGACAGCAATGCATTAAAATAGTTTCCAAGTATTATTTTGTACATTGAAAGAATATTTGTTGGCTTAGATGTTTGGCTTCACGTGCAACTGAACTTCTCCTCTGTATGCATTCCTCTATTACTTTTTTACGTAATCACCAGCAGAATCATTCCAGATGTGTGCTGTTTAATTTGGTCCTTTAATGTTTAGTTGGTGCATTCCTTTCAATATATACAGTATGTTTTCATCTAACGTTTTAAGTGGTGTTTTTTTTTTTTTCTCTTTTTTTATCATTAGATAATAAAAACACATTTTCAAACTTGTGTTGTCACTATACAGTTAGGGAAGAATTTATTTATTTTTAATACATATTTTTAATTGTGACTTTGAAATGTGTTTACAGGTTTAATGGGAGGAAATGACGACTATAATGAACCTGGCTGTGGAAGTGAACCTCAGATGTATACTGTAGGATGCCACAAAAGCTGGAAGTCGAGCCTGTTCAACCCCAATGCCTGAGTTTTCTGGTGACGGGTAGAGAATTCATGTTTTGAAAAGCCCAGCCCATTCCAGATTAAGCATGGAGGAAGAAAGTTTTGGGGCCAACCAAGCTACAATGGCTTTGGACAGATCTCTGGACACTGACCAGTGCTCCAACATGTTCTCTAGCCCAGCAGAGCTGAACACCACACAGGAAAGCCATAAAGAAGAGAGACCGTACAAATGCAATCAGTGTGACAAGAGTTATCGGCATGCTGGAAGCTTAGTAAACCATAAGAAAACTCACCAGATTGGCCTCTACACTTGCCTCATCTGCCAAAAGGAGTTTTCTAACCCTATGGGCTTGAAAAGTCACTTGCGCACACACTCGGAGGACAAGCGGTTCAAGTGTGATCAGTGTGGAGAGGCATTCCGTATGTCGCAGCAGCTTTACAACCATCGAAGGTCTTCACATGGTTTCTCCTCAGTCTCTAGTGCAGAAAGTTTAGCAAGAAACCACATAGTTGATGTGCAAACTCCTATCCTAGTGGATAGTAGCAATTTAATTAGTAACTTAGAAAACTATATTGCTGAATCCATGGTGCCAGGAGACTTTTCTCAAGTTGTTCCAAAGTATTATGAAGATGGAAATTCTGCAGAAGAACCTGCAAATGATGATGCTGTAACTCAACAGGGGTCCATGGAGGAAACTAGAGAAGAACAAGCACCCAATGACAACACAGAGGAGTATCGTTACAAATGTAATCAGTGTGAGAAAGCATATAAACATCCAGGCAGTCTTGCAAACCACAGGCAGAGCCATATGGTGGGTTTATACCAGTGTGCAATTTGCTTTAAGGAGTTCTCCAACCTCATGGCCATGAAAAACCATTGCCGCCTTCATTCAGACTCCAGGGCTCGCCAAAGGTGCAAATCCCCTCGATATTCTGCAAAAATTGGTAATTCTCTGTTAGGAAATACAGATACACTACAAAGCGATATATTGCACCCAAACGATACTGAACATAAACATGAGGATCTGCCTGCAATATCACATGTTTCAGAGAACAGTAATTACGAGGAAGATGCAGAAATGTTACCTTCGCCAACTCAAAAACTCCAAGATGATCTTCAGCCTGATTCTCTCTGTTCAGAACAGGTTATACAGAGTTCGAGCAAGGACGGTATGATAGTGGAGGAGAATGCAGTGGATCATAATTCAACCGTTACATCAGAGGAGGAAAATTGTCAACAGTCTGAGCAGCAACAATACGATGAAATACTTGAAGAAGAGGGCAAGCCTGAAGATTCAGAAAATAGACCCTTTAGGTGCCAAGATTGCGGAAAGACTTACAGACATGCTGGAAGTCTCATAAATCACAAAAAAACTCACCAAACAGGCGTGTATTGTTGTCCCCTGTGCTCTAAGCAGATGTTTAATGTTGCTGCCTTAAATAACCATTTTCGAGCGCACTTTAAGTCTAGGGCAGGGAGGAAGTTGGAGGATAATTACGTTTATTCAGCTAACATGTCTGATCTCTCCCAGACTCTAGAAGACCCTTTCCAGTGTAGAATCTGTGGTGAATATTTACCCAATGAGAATGATTTTTTGCAACATCAAGTCCTCCATCAAGAGGATGCAATAAAAGAAACTTATAGCGATACACAAAACATGGAGGAGGCTCTTGGATCAGGCACTTACTGGCCTGATTATACTCAAGTATCCCAAAGTAACAGTGACCCCTCCAGCCATAGTTTACCAAACCCTGTGAAGCCAGAGATAGAAGATCTTACTCAACAGCCAACCCTGCATAAGTGGACACACGAGGAGACCTCCACTACCCCGCATGAGGGAACGCCACAAAACAATGGTGCTAAAATCCAGGATCCATCCAGTGACTTTGAACAGCTTACGGTAGATCAGATGGTTTTTAAAGAAGAATCTTCTCCATTAGAAGAGCATGATAAATCACCAGTGGATAGGCCCTATAAGTGTGAACCTTGTGGAAGGACATACCGGCACAAAAGCAGCTTGATAAACCATAGGCTCACGCATAAGACTGGAATATATCCGTGTTCTCTCTGCCCAAAGCAATACTCTAATCTGATGGCCCTTAGAAACCACCTCCGCTTTCATAGTCGTTCACATGCAGGCCGTAGGGGAATCTTATCCAGAAGGGGCCATCAGTATCTTCATGGTAGGCCCAGATTTTTGCAAAATAAGACTATCCCCTCTCTTGCAGAATCAGAAACATTAAATGAGAATGTGTCCCCCCAAACAGATGATGATACAGCGGTTGAAGAAACTTTGACACAAATCTCCTGCTCCTGTGGAGAATCCTTTGACTGTACGGAGAGTTTTCAGTGTCACAGCCAGATGTGTCAAAGCTCAACACAGTTTCCCTGCTCTACAGAACCACATATAGACCTTAAAAAAGAGGAACAACTGTTCACTGATCCTCTGAATGCTTATAAAACCATAGAGAAACAGGAATCTCCAGTAAAGGTTCTTGAAGCCTCAGAACATCAAGGTAGGAGGGTATATGAATGTGACCTTTGCAACAAGTCATACCGGCATTCAGGGAGCCTGATCAACCACAAACGAACCCACCAAACTGGTGACTATATGTGCCCTTATTGTTCCAGGCATGTGCACAACATGGCTGCCTTAAAAAATCACATAAGAATTCACCACAAAGTTAAAAAGAGCCAGCCTGGGGAATTTCATGACAGTTCTAGATTTCTCTATCCTGATCTCTGTTACTCTCATCCAGGTGCTAAGAATTTATTTGGTTGCATTAATTGTGAGGAGATCTTTAATAGTGAAGATGATCTTGTTGCCCATCAAATGGTGCATATGGCTCTAGAGGAAGATCAATGGGAACAGAAGCTATCCAATACAGGAGAGGATGACAAAAAAACCTCTTTAGAAAATGTTAGCGATTCTGAAAGGGCACAATCTAATAACTCGGATATCCATGGGGCTGAGAATCATGGAAATACAGAGCTTATGTCTGAAGACTATAGTAATCATATTGATTATACATGCATAGAATGTGGTGAAGTTTACGCAAGTATTGAAGCCCTAAATACCCATAAACTTACCCATCAAATTGGCATCTATCAGTGTTCGTTTTGTCCTAAAGAGTATCCCAACCTTCCAGCACTGAGGGAACATTTTCAGTCACACACGAAACCTCTTGCTCTCAGGAATGTTGTAAAAGACCATTCCCATGGGACAGAGTCTGATGAAACTGTGCAAGACCAGCAAGCTTTTGACAATTGTTACGACTGTGGCCACTGCGGTTTGATTTTCTCAGATGAAGTAGACTTTCACCAGCACCAGGTTGCACATGAAAAGCAAGTGAAGGAGGAGTCACTTTCTGCCCTTGATCCAGAGGGAAAGGAGCCAGAATTCTCCTTTCCTATGGATTCTTCAGAGAGGGAGTTGTTAAGAAGAATAAAGAGTGAACTGGAGGAGGCTGAGCACACTGAAGCTCCAGATGGTGGTTCCCAGCTTTCCCATATATGTGGTTACTGTGGCCAAACCTATGATGACCTAGAGAGCTTACAGACCCATAGCTTGAGTCACAGTGCTGAAGAAAAACCTTTGACAAATGAAAGCATTAACAGTGATGCAGATAATCAAGATCACACTTTCCAACAGACCCCAACGAAGGAAGAAGAGATATCTGACGCAACACCTAAGAACGAGGAAAGCCAAGAGAACCGACCTTATACTTGTGATCAGTGTGGAAAGAGCTATAGACATGGAGGAAGTTTAGTAAACCATAAAAAGACTCACTTAGTTGGCAATTTCCAATGTGTAGCATGTTCTAAACAGTATCCCAACATGGCAGCTTACATTAACCACTTGAGGCACCATCCAGAGTGTAAGCAGCATGTAGCAGTGAACAGTCAACATGAACCTAATGCTTCAGATCTTCATGACTCTCTATATCCTGTTAGAGAAGGGGGGAATTCAAACTTTTCCTCTAGTGCTCCCTTACTCAATGCTTCTGTATCCACTGTCCTCCCAAGGGACTTTAAACCATCAATAGACACTTTATCCACAGATAATTCCTGCTTAGATCATTCCAATACTCAAATGAACTTCCAACTTCCAGCAAACCATGCCAAACTATCCAGGAAGCGATGTTCAGGACAAGGTGAAAAGAGAAGGGACCCAGTAACAAGTCCACCTCCTGAAGGTGGCAGTGCATGTCAGTCTGATGTAGATCACAAATTATTTCAAGGCTGTGAATTCACTGGCAAAACTTTATTTGGGGTTAAAGCCTTATCACTACATATTGCTGGTAATTGCAATGGAATAGGGGTAGTAGGTCACTCAGAAGAGCCCATAAAAGCTGAAGAAGATACAATTCCATCTCTGGCTAGTACAATTAATAACCAGGGTGAGGGTGGCTACTGTGGCCAAACATATGATGACCTAGAGGGATTACAGGCCCATAGCTTGAGCCATGGCAATGAAGAGAAAACTTTGGCAAATGAAAGCATTAACAGTGATGCAAATCAAGATAGTGATCTTCAACTGACTCCAGTAGTGAAGGAAGAGGAGAATTCTGATGAAACTGCTAAAAGCGAGGAAAGCCAAGAGAACCGACCTTATACTTGTGATCAATGTGGAAAGAGCTATAGATACGGTGGAAGCTTAGTAAACCATAAAAAGACTCATTTAGTTGGCAATTTCCAATGTGTAGCATGTTCTAAACAGTATTCAAACATGGCAGCTTACATTAACCATTTGAGGCACCATCCAGAGTGTAAGCAGCATGTAGCACTGAATAGTCAACATGAACCTAATGCTTCAGATCCTCATGACTCTCCATGCACTACTGGAGAAGAGGGGCATTTGAACGTTTCCCCTAGTGCTCCCTTACCAAATCCTTCTGTCTCTGATGTTCTCCCGAGTGACTTTAAACCATGCATAGACACATTATCCATAGATAATTCCTGCTTAGATCATTCCAATACACAAATCAACTTCCAGACTACAGCAAACCATGCTAAACTATCCAGGAAGTACCCAGTGACAAGCACGCCTCTCAAAGCTGAGAGCACTTCTGGGTCTGATGTAGATGAGAAACCATTTCAAGCTCGAGAATTCCCTGGCAAAACTTTCTTTGGAGTTAAATCCTTATCACTACGCATTGCTGGTAACTGTGAAAATAGTGTAATCGAGTTAGTAAGACCTTCAGAAGAGACAATAAAAGTCAAAGATGAAATTCCATCTGTGGCTAGCTCAAGTCATAATGAGGATGAGAGTGGATTTTATCAGCGTCCCTTTCGTTGTGAAGTCTGCGGCAGGAGTTACAGACATGCGGGAAGCCTAATTAACCATAAACAGACACACAAAACTGGGGTTTTCCGCTGTTCCATTTGTCAGAAGCGCTTCTTCAACCTCATGGCCATGAAGAATCACAACCGCATCCACTTTGAGCTAAAAAGACACAAGTGCCTGGATTGCGGCAAAGCCTTTCGGCTTCGTAAACAATTGGACACTCACCAAAGATTACACTGGCAAAGGGCTGCAATAAGGAAGTCCGGTCGACGCAAACGTCTGAGCACAAGGTGTAGAAAATTTGCTCAAACACAGCAGCGTAAGGTCATGCCGCTTTGTGAAGACGTTACTTTAGATGGAGCTGATTGCTCTCCTAAGAAGACCTCTGAATCTTTGGGGAAAGAGGAACTTGACCCAGATTCCCGTCCTTACCAGTGCGAACAATGTGGGAGGTCATATAGACATGCAGGAAGTTTGTTTAACCACAAGAAAAGCCACAAGATGGGTCAGTACTGTTGTCACATTTGTCACAGAACTTATTCTAATCTCATGGCCTTGAAGAACCATGAACGCAATCACTATGAAGCAAAAAGGCATCATTGTTTGCAGTGCGGAAAGAGCTTTAAATGGAAGAGACAACTAACCAGGCACCTGTTTCTTCATGCACAAGAAGAGACCCAGTCCAACTCCCAACCACCTGTAGAACGAAAAGCAAGTACTGTAGATGATCAGCCTGAAAGGTCCACTGGATTTCGTAAGCGATCCAGGAAATCCAGTAGCCCCATTTCCAGAAATTCAAAGAAGCAGCGCAGTTATTTTGGTAACAGCACACCATCCACAAAAGATTCAGTTTGCACAGCTTGTGGGGTTTTATTTTCCAGCAGCGATGAGTTGAGAAAACATGCTTGTAGCGAAAGCCTCATTAAAATGCCAAACTCTGGCAATGAAGAACTAGGAATAAACACGTTATCAAAAGAGGATTCAGAGCGCCCATATGGATGTGATGTATGTGGTCGCACCTATCGGCATGCTGGAAGCCTTCTTAACCACAAGAACACTCACAAGAAAGGACTTTATAAGTGTTCATTATGCAACAAGCAATTTTTCAACCCTATGGCCATAAAAAACCATCTCCGCACTCACGCCATTAAGAAGAAGTTTCAGTGCGTGGAGTGTGGAAAGGCATTTCGGTCTTCCCAAAAGCTGGTCTGTCATATCAGAGTTCACACAGGTGTAGGGCCCTTCCGTTGCCCAATTTGCAGTCGTGAATTTAGCAGCAAACTGACGCTTAGACACCATCAAAGGACACACAAAAAATCGCATTCTTTCCGGTCTTCCTCTCCAGCGGTGCCCTCTGATGAAGAAACAAGGATTCGTGAAAACACATCAGACCCTTGCAAGGTGGAGCCAACTCAGGATTTCTCACCCACTCAAGAACGGAAATACAAGTGTAACCAGTGTGATCGGTCTTACCGACATGCCAGTAGTCTATTTAACCATAAAAAAACACATAGAACTGGTGTCTACAAGTGCCCCAACTGCCTCAAGGAATTCTTTAATCTGATGGCCTATAATAACCACCTCCGTATTCACAAATTCCCTTGCAAAGACTGTGGAAAAGCATTTCGTATTGCTGGTCACCTTGCAGCCCATCGCAAGATCCACGAGCAAGAAGGAGCTTTCAATTGTTCCAGTTTTGAACATCATCAACTAACACATAATAGCCCAGATAAAGACGTTCTAGAGCCTCAGCCAATGTCCAACTTAATGGTTGAAGTGACATGAGTGCATCAGTGGAGGACATGGACCTTGTATGTATGAGTAAATTATCTCTTCCTCTTCGTTTCCTAAAACTGATCTTTCCAAGGATTCTGATTCTTCTTTCAGGAACCTCTGCTGTGTGCCATTAACACTTCTAAGGGTGTCCTCATGTAAATAACTGAACAATGAATTGTCATGCAAAGTCACCTTCGTAACGGAACAAAGCGGTACAGTTTGTTCCCACATTACATGCCTTTTTTTTCTTTTATTTTTCCTTTGAATCAAAAATAGGACAATGAAGGATCAACCTTCACTTAACTGATGCACTTCTGTTGAAAAAAAAAATATGGTGCTTTACTGAAACATTTGACACCAAGGTGTCTCGTTACCGCAACGTGATGTTGTAAATCACACTTGCTTTGTAGTTAGGTTATTTGTACACTTTCTCTGCACCCCTCTAGGGGAGGATAAAAGAACAATGCGACTGGGACTCAAAGTCTGAGCAACTGGGGTTGGAGGGGTACATAATAGGGCAACGCATGTTGCTTCAAAACGGGTTTACAAATTGCCCAGCCAATGTCTACAGCACTGTGCAGCGGTCTGGTTTTAATAATTTATATTGTACAGGGTTCTGCGAACCTGCAAAACTGACAGTGTGGGCAGATAAACTTATTTGGAAAATCCTCTGTCTTGACTTCTTTTTGTTTTTGCTAATGAGTCAGTTTCATTATAAGGGCCGTTCACGCCTTCATGTTGTTCTAATGTTAGGTAGTGCACCAAGCACAGTGACGTGCATTGCAGTACCATCCACTTTGAAAGCTACCCAACTGCCTCTATAGATTGCACTTGTTCCACAGTGCAGCCGAATGCATGAAATTCCTTGCACCATAGATTCAATAGCTTGGTTGAACTACGTCAGTGATTCTCAACTCCGGTCCTCGGGACCCACTAACCGCCCAGGTTTGCAGGATAACTGAAATACATCACAGGTGATATCATTTGCTGTTCAGTGATTGCAGTATTCTAGTCTGCATCTCCCCAAGGTAATACTTAAAATCTTGCCTGTTGGTGGGTCCTGAGGACCGGAGTTGAGAACCACTGAACTACGTGGTCTTTTTTTCAACCAGAGTAACTATGTAATTTTTTTTTTATTTTTCCATTTGGGTCCAATCATAGTCAATGGGCTTAAATTCAGCAAGCTGTAATGCACAATAAAGCATGTTGTAGGGCATACATTGCTGCAATGCTAGTAGCTTTGAATGGACCCTCAATGCTATATACTATGTACTGAGGGGAATCAGTATTTATTATAGAAATAACTTCTTGGGGTGCAGTACATTATTTTAATAACATCTAAAATGATTTTCTTAAAACAAAAAAAAAAAAAAAAACAGTTTTCCTGTTCAACACCATAGGAACCTGTTACTATGGCAGTAAGACAGACCCCTTTCACACTGGAGCACTGCAAAAATAGTCGCTAAAACGCCGGCTGTTTCAGCGATTTTCGGGTCCTGACTGGGTGCTTTTTTTTTTTTAAGGTCACGTTACAACGTGACCTGAAGAAAAAATCAAAAAAGACCCATTTTGCGATGCTTTCAAAGTGCTTTTAAGGCGCTTTGGAAGCACTGCCCATTCATTTCCATGGGCAGGGGCGTTTTGTAGCGCTATGTATAAAGATATAAAGATGCTGCTTGCAGAAATATTTCTACTGCCCCACAAGCTCCCCGCCTCAGTGTGAAAGCATCCATTCAAATGAATGGGAGGCAGTTTTCAGGCACTATTTTTAGCACTAAAGCACCTGAAAACTGCCTCAGTGTGAAAGTGGTCTTAATTCTGTCTTGCGTCCAATCACCTAATAACCTAGCTGGTGCACGCCACTTATATTTACAGACGTATCCAATGAAGCTGTGCAAGAAGCAAAGTTTAGAACTTATTGCAACTAATCATAATCTGTCTAGTACTAGACACATTTCAGCAGTGAAACCCTTTAAAATGATGCACAATCTGGAGACACCCCATTCTAAAATGTAAAAAACACATAGTTTTACATAATGCAGCAACATCCACGCATGTAGGACACCTGACATTAGAGGTGATTTATTCTTCAAAAGCAAATACACCTTTGCACACTTGAACTAATAGTTTCTCTCCCGTCCTCAGCTCATGTGACCCCAGTGCTGATCAAGAGGGGCAAACAAAGGTGCTGTGAAGGGGCTTAATGTCCACATTAACCACTCCTTAGGACACAGCTGATCACAGATCGGGGTAAAAGGGCCAATAACAGCGGCTCTGTACCACGTGATCAGCTGTGACCAATGACAGCTAATTATGATGTAAACACAAGCCGGTTATCGGCATCCTTTCCTCACGCTGACAGCATGAGGAGAGGGGAAGAAAGCCGATAACCAAGTTTGTATGAGAGGGCCATCTACACAGTGTTGTGATGGTCAGTGCAGTCCCAGCAGTGCCTCCTCATCAGTGTTGCGTATCAGTGCTGCCTACCAGTGGTACCTATCAGTGCAACCTATCAGCGCACATCAGTGAAGGAGGAAAATTACCTGTTTACCACAAATATGAAAATCGTTTTTTTCCCCATAATTTGCGACCTTTTTCAATTATTTCGCAAACAATAAAAAACCCAGTGATTAAATAACACCAAAAGAAAGCTCTATCTGTTGAAGAAAAAATGTCATATGGGTACAGTGTAGCATGGCCGCGCAATTGTCATTCAAGTGTCATTAAAGCATGATTGTGCTGAATGTTGAAAATTGGCCTGGGCAGGAAGGGGGTAAAAGTGACATCATTCGTTGTTTGGATGCCAGCAGATAGAAGGTTTTAATGGTGCACAATGAAAACCTGTGGCTTTGTGTAACTAAAAGGCAAGCTTGATCCACCCACTGAATTGTATGCAATTTTTAGTCATTTTGCACCCCCGAAGAAATCTGAAGGCACCCTGGTTGAAAAAGGCTGCGCTAGTAGGACGTTTCCAGAACCTTTATTGTAACGAATTGCCAATAAAAGACTCCACAACACTGGGACAATAAGTGCAGTGAAGTCTTTTATTGGCAATTCATTAAAATAAAGTTTTGGAAATGTCCTACTAGAGTAAGCGACCATCCACTTATTCTCTTCCAGCATGGCTGTGCCCTTGTGCGCAAAGCCAGCTCCATAAAGATAGTTTAACCAACCTGGTGGAGACGAACCCGAGTGGTCTGCATAGAATCCTGACCTCAACCCTACCGAGCACATTTGGGATGAATTGGAATGCCAATTGTGGGCCAGGTCTACTCACCCAACATCAGTATGTGACCTCACAAGGTCCCACACTCCAAAATCTTGTGAAAACTTTTCTGGAAGGGTGGAGACTGTTATAGATAAAAGGTGGGCAACTGCATATTATTGGGGTTAGAATGTAAAGGTGTTGGTGCAACTCCTGATATTAGTGGAAAATAGTATGCCCTATCAATCCTCATGGGTTATGATACATACAATCCCTGCTGTTGGTACAATAAAGTGCATAAAATAACCACCACCAGGAATCATCTTGGGTATATCCCAAAAAAAGTGATATATGGCCCACCTGTAAAAAGGGGTCGTGAACATCTGGTGAGTGGCCAATCTTCTATTTGAGCATGGGCGAACAATAGAAAAGCACTTTGAATACCTACAGTTTGGTGACGGGATAAGACCCACATTTATGGACGTTATGAATTGGATTATGCACGTTTATATGTATTTCAGCATGCACATGAACTCTTTTGCACATTATAAACTTTTATGTGCACTTTATTGATTATTAAAAGATCATGCATATTATTTTATTCACCTTTTTAAGGCCCATACACATTATTTTATGCACTTTATTGTACCAACAGCAGGGATTGTATGTATCATAACTCACGAGGATAGGGCATACTATTTTCCACTAATATCAGGAGTTGCGCCAACACTTTTTACATTCTAACCCCAACCATTTGAGCTATAAGCACTTTTAAGTATTTTTTCATATAATATTTTTCTATCGGTCTAACTCAGAAAAAATACATTTGGAGGCGCCACATCCACTAAAAACCCTTACTTACCTGCATATTCTTGCCTATGATTTTCATATAGGAAGTCCTACAGGTTCACACATGTATGATAGTCCATTGTCCACAATATAGCCATCTAGTTTTTCTAGGCACCGGGGAGTCCTGTCAGCAAGATAAGTTTTTGTGTGACCACAACCTGAAGGTTCCTCTCACATCTATAGGTTGCAGCAGATACTGTACCTCCAACTGGTTGATTTAGGGAAAACCAACAACCTGATTGGCTAGTTTTTTTCTTTTACCTATTATTGATTCCTCAGTGGTGCTTGGCCCATCTTACTGCTCGGTAGACGAGATCTGACAGGCTCCTCACATTAGTTAATGCGAGTTATTAATTATAAAGTTGTGTGTCTCTGTGGCTGGCTTTATGCTGATGCACACATGCACTTTTCATTCTTAACTGTTTAAAGAGAAGTTGTCAGCATAAAATTAGGAGAGCTGCAATTATCAGTTTGATTTTAAAGGGAACGTACAGTGGGTTTTCTCTTTACATACTTTTGTTTGTTCAGTTCAGTTGAAAAGCCTGTTTACAGAGCTCAATAACTCAAGCTCAAACATACCAACAAAAGTAAACAAGCCAGAGCAACAATTCCTTCTTCTTGTGCATGGCTTAGCCTCAGATTTCAGTCAACACACTGAGGACCTCCAGAATGAGTCCAAAGGTTTGTTCAGCAATCACATCATAGTTACAATAGTGAGGTTTTGAAAACCGCTCAGGACCTCTTCATCAGGCATATGACAAGGTCCTGGGTGTCTCCGAAACATTGATATTGTAACTATGATGTGATCGCTGAATAAAACAGCCAGTTTCAGGAGCTGCATTTGGAATATTGTGCTTGAGCTATTTTTTTAATGCATTTGGCATTTGTATCGTGATGCATTGCCTGATAATGTAATACTGCAGTGGGGTGACATTGACAATGAATGGCACTGCACCGTGGTGCACCCATTACTATACATTGCAGTAAATTGCATGTTTTACCACACAGTGCAACGTGAGGCTTTGAATGGACCCTTTTATTTTCCCTCAGTTTTTGTTCCATAGGCTCCCTTCCATACTTGGAGAAATATAGACAACAACTGCTGGCCCCTGCGTCAGATAATGCTAGATGTTTGGCTGCCTTACCTAGTCTTTGGCGTCAGTATCAAAATTATTGACCTGGATCAACTACACTCATAGGCCACCTATTAGGTATAATTTGCTAGTACCGGTTGGACCCCCTTTTGCCATCAGAACTGCCTAAATTCTTTGTGGCATACAGTAGATTCAACAAGGTGTTGGAAACATTCCTCTGAGATTTTGGCCCATATTGACATGATAGCATCACGCAGTTGCTCCAGATTTGTCGGCTGCCCATCCAGGATGCGAATCTCCCGTATTGGGTCTACTGATATCTGGTGACTGTGGAGGCCATTGGAGTACAAGTGAACTCATTGTCATCTTCAAGAAACCAGTTTGAGATGATTTGAGGTTTGTGACATGGCACATTATGCCAGGGGTCCTCAACCCCCAGGCCGTGGACTGGTAGTGGTCCATGGCCTGTTGATGACTGGGCTGCACGGCAGGAGATGAGCGGCAACCGCGGTCCACACAGGGTTATTACAGACCATGGTCACCGCTCAGCTCCTGCTGTGTGGTCATGCCCCTATGTCCTCTCCTGCCCACCCGGTCAACAATATCCAAACAGCAGGATGGGAGGAGCTGCAAATCAGAATAGAGAGCTCCTCCCGCCCCCTGCCCTGCTGATAGCCAGGAGAGGACACATGGAGTGTTAACAGCCTCTGCCCTGCAGGTAGGAGTCCTGTGTAGGTAGGAGGTAGAGATTGATGTTAGAGAGGAAAGGAGGGGAGGGGATAGACTATAGTGCCTCTTTACATCACAGCCCCCATTTACATTACAATGCCTCCTTTACATCACAGCCCCCTTTATATTACAGTGCCTCCTTTACATCACAGCCCCCCTTTATATTACAATGCAGTCCTCTTTACATCACATCCCCCTTTACATTACAGTGCCTCCTTTACATCACAGCCGCCACTTTATATTACAGTGCCTCCTTCACATCACAGCGCCCCTTTGAATTACAATGCAGTCCTCTTTATATCACATCCCCCTTTACATTACAGTGCCTCCTTTACATCACAGCCCCCCTTTACATTACAATGCCTCCTTTACATCACAGCCCCCTTTACATTACAGTGCCTCCTTTACATCACAGCCCCCTTTACATTACAATGCCTCCTTTTCATCACAGCCCCCCTTTACATTACAGTGCCTCCTTTACATCACAGCCCCCCTTTACATTACAGTGCCTCCTTTACATCACAGTCCCCCTTTACATTACAATGCCTCCTTTACATCACAGCCCCCTTTATATTACAGTGCAGTCCTCTTTATATCACATCCCCCTTTACATTACAGGCCCCCTTTACAGAGCAGGCCCCTTTATATTAATGTAAAGAAGACTGCATTGTAAAGGAGCACTGTAATGTAAAGGGGGGCTGTGATGTGAAGGGGAACTGAGGATACTGTAGGACTGCTTTAAAGGTGGAACTGTTATGTAAAGGGGGGCTGTGCTACGTTAATATCCCATCCCATAACCCATCCACTACACCCACCATCCTCTCCCAAACCCCACTCCCCTTCCCCCGGTCCTTAGGAAAATCGGCTGCCATAAAACCAGTCCCTGGAGCCAAAAAGGTTGGGTACCTTTGCATTATTCTACTGGAAGGAGCCATCAGAAGATGGGTACACTGTATTCAGAAAGGGATGGACATGGTCAGCAACAATACTCAGGCAGGATGGGTCCATGCTTTCATGTTGTTTTAAGCCAGATTCTGACCCAACCATCTGAATGTCGCAGCTGAAATCAAGGCTCATCAGACCAGGCAACATTTTTCCAATCTTCTATTGTCCAATTTTGGTGAGCCTGTGCAAATTGTAGCCTCAGTTTCCCATTCTTAGTGACAGGAGTGGCACCTGGTGTTGTCCTCTGCTGCTGTAGCCCATCTGCTTCAAGGTTCGATGTGTTCTGCATTCAGAGTTGGTATTCTTCATACCTTGGGTGTAACGAGTGGTTATTTGAGTTACTGTCGCCTTTCTATCATCTGGAACCAGTCTGCCCATTCTCCTCTGACCTCTGACATCAAAAAGGCATTTTCCTCCATACAACTGCAGCTCACTGGATATTCTCTTTTTTAGACCATTCTTTATAAACCCGAGAGATGGTTGTGTGTGAAAATCCCAGTAGATCAGCAGTTTTTGAAATACTCAGACCAGCCCGTCTGGCACCAACAACCAAGCCACGTTCAAAGACACTTTCTTCCCCATTCTGCTGCTTGGTTTGAACTTCAAACAGTCATCTTCACCATGTCTAGATGCCTAAATGCATTGAGTTGCTGCCATGTGATTGGCTGATTAGCAATTTGTGTTACCAAGTTATTTAACAGGTGTACCTAATAAAGTGCCTGCTGAATATATATGCAGATCACAAGTTCTTACTTTCTTTGCTGCATACTTGTTCTAGGCAAAAAAGAAGCCAGAGACAGCCAGTCAAATAGTATTTTCATAATGAAGTCAGTAGCGGTACGCTACAGATTCCTGTGAATACAGGTGTGTAAAGGACTTCCACCTTCTCACATCCCAGCTCCGCCCGGTGCTCAGACCTACAGGCTGCTGAAGCCTCAGATAAGGCGAATCACAAGAGGAGAAGTCGGCACTCGGAATGGCATCCAACAATGGTTATCCTTTATTGCAAAAACATGTAAAATAGCCAACACGTTTCGGCCATCAGGGCTTAGTCATGACTATGGCTTTACGGCTGAAACGTGTTGGCTTTTTTTACAGCTGTTATACATGTTTTTGCAGAAAAGGATAACAATTGTTGAGTGCTGACTTCTCCTCTTATGATTCACCCCACACATTCCTACCTTTCTTTAACTGGGAAAATGTTGCGGAAAGTGATCAGCATTGTTTTCTTGCAGCAGTTCCGTGATCCTGTCATTTAGGAAGGTATTGGGATAGGACAGCAGAGCTCACCGTTGTACTCCGTATCGCAGGACCATATAGCGTTCGCTTTGTGTCAATGTAAATGTAATCCCACACACACAACATCGTGTTCTTGGACTCCAGTGTAACAATTACAAAAACAAAAAAGTGCCAATCTCCAAAGGGACCCTGGACACAGCGCCGGTCCGACATCAGCCTGAGGTTTTATGCACAAGGATAATTCTTATTCTTTACCTTATAAAAACAGAACATTGAGATGTTCTTTATGCTTTGATGTGGTTTATTTTTACCTTTGTTTATATGCCTTTGATCTGGTTTCTTTTGATATGCTCCCTCAATGCAAAGCTAGGATGTCAGTTTGGTGTGGACGCTGATCTGAAACAGCTTGAATTGCATGGAGGCTGTATTGGTGTGGGTTGATGTCTCTGTTCCATTCATCTAAGGTGGTTACAAAGGGTGATGCTCTCCTTTTTGGATTCTGTAATCATTTGAAGTTGAACCCATGCAGGGCCCGTGCTCCAGGTTCACTTTCCCTCTTCCTCAGCACGCAGCGACCACCTTTTCTTTGCTGTGGAAATGGAAGCTCATTTAGAAAAGACTGCGAGCAGTCAGGGTTCTGTCGTAGAAGAGACGTGCAACAGCTCTGCTGCGATAAAATTCACCTACCTGCATGCTCGCAGTCTTCTGCGGCATGTAAACTGAGTGGCACGTGCCCATAGACTTGCACCCAGGGAGAAGATTCTGGCACCACCGAGGGACCCTGACCTTTAGAGAAGAGGTAAATATAGTTGAAGTTACTCAATGGGAGTGAAAAAGTACTGAATACCTCTGGGGCATACCTGTCTCCCATGCTGGTGCATGATGCTAGCCCAGCTCTGTCATGTGGAGGTGGCGAGAGAGCCTTCAGCCATGGCAGGCAGCCCAACAGCCAATTAAAGAGGTGCACACGGCAGGCTAACAACTTTCCAGACAAAAGCCCTTTGAGCAAAGTATTTACCACCCTCAGCGCAGACCCCCCTCCCATCCACTTAAAATAGCGTCGTCTCGACAACGTGCAGAGAAGATGCTGTCTTGGGACTGACGAGCGTCAG
>BLSH010216262.1:133303-153335 GCA_018402905.1 Glandirana rugosa | reverse complement strand
TTACCCGACCCGTCAACATACCGTGGCTGCCTGCAGATGAGGGGGCAAGTTACCTTTCTCGGTAATGTTTCGTGTTCCCCGACTACATTGAAACGACTTGAGTGACAGTGACGGGACATTTATTAAGATTGACGCCTTTACCGACAAGGGTAAGGTAGGAGGAGTGTGTCCACCGAAAGAGACACTGTCCCAGAGAAATTCCGACCCAACTTCACGTACGTTTGGGATGTTACACGTAGAGTATAAACGAGAAGAAACCAGAAAATATGTGGTTAGTGGGTATTGCAATACTGGTGGGTGGTATTGGGTAGTTCCGTACCTGAGGGGATTTGGAGACTTCAGCATTCCTTCAGAGGTTTAGGGGAGTCCATGCCTTGATGGGTTATGGTGGGTGGTCATAACGTTATGGGTGATTGGTGTATAAAAGACCAAAGAAGAGCAAATATGAGATGCACATTGTAGGGTTTGCATGCACTTCAACCCAGCCTTAAAGAGACCCTGTCACAGAGAAAGCCACCTGTGTGAGGAGGATGGAATGGGAACAGCCATTTCCGCAGTTAGAATTATTTACAGGGCAGTGACAGTGAGTTCAGCAAAGTTACATCAGCCCCTTGTGCTTTGTAATGGCTCTTTCCATTGAACGGGGGAGTAGACGTCCGTCGGTGCCATACAACTGCCCAGCCCATTAGTTACAGTCAAGGTTAAATTCTACAAAAAAAATGATAAATTAGCTCATCGTTAACTCCGGCCAACTTTTTTCTTTTATGGAAGGGAGGAAGATTCCTTCCATTGAGGAAGCAGGCAGCAAAAAAACCTGCCAGTGATTCCAACTTTTCTACACCCCATCCAAAACAAAGTACTCATTACATTGCAACTACAGATACCACCAAAAACATTTTCAACAGGGTATTTAAGGAACCAAAGGGTAATAAATTGGAGAAGTTGTTGGGGTTTACATACACTTTAACCCCTTCAATACCGGACACTTATACCCCCTTCCTGCCCAGGCCAATTTTTTGCTTTCAGCGCTCTCATACTTTAAATGACAATTGCACGGTCATGCAACACTGTGCCCATATGACATTTTTATCATTTTTTTGAGACAGAGCTTTCTTTTGGTGGTATTTAATCACTGGGTTATTTCTTTTTTGCTAAACAAATGAAAAAAGACCAACAATTTTGAAATACATTTTTCTTAGTTTCTGTTATAAAATTTTGCAAATAATTTTTCTTCACTGGTAATCAGTGCCGCCTCATCAGTGCCAATCAGTGTAAACAATCTACAGACAGGCTTGCCCCTTATCAGCAATCCTTCCCTTGCACAGACACAATGCGTGAGGAAAATACTGCCGATAACTGGCAAGTCTGTGTACATGTGATCTGCTGTGATTGGACACAGCTGATCACACGGTAAAGGGCTGCTATGATTGGCCCTTTACTTTGATCAACTGTGTCTGAAGGAACTATCTAAAAATATACCGACCCTGACCTTTGACCTTACCTTTACCCCAACATTCACACTGACCTAGATCAAGCATTGATCTAGATATATTTTTCTTTATTTTTTATTACCCAATTGCCGACCGCCTAACTGTAATTATGCATCATTAATATGACATTAAATACTGGGGTTGCTGCCGTACCCCAATATCTTTATTTACAGCAAGGGATTGGCTTTCATATAAAAGTAGTCCTGTGGGCAGATTCGCCACGAGATTATAGGCAGTGGGAGTGGTGCCCCTGCCCTCGCGCTGCTTCCTGGTTGTCTCCAAACTTACCGGACCTGTCAGTAAGCCCGGAGCCAATCCAATCCGTTGGATACCTGGGCAGGAAGCTGAGTGAGGGCAAGATGGCCCCCTCTCAACTCCATGCCCTTGGAGGACTGGAGCGATGTCGGATGTCACTTCCGCCTCTCGGCCTTAAAAAGGGATGATTTTTTTTTTCCCTGAAAAGGGCAAAATTACAATTTTTTTTGTTATTTTTTTTTTATAAAGGTAAATGGGAGATCTGATGTCTTTTTGACCCCAGATCTCTCAATAAAGAGGCCCTGCCATGCTTATTTCTATTATAAGGAATGTTTACATTCCTTGTAAAAGGAATAAAAGTGATACTTTTTATTTTTACACTGTCCAAAAAAAAAATGTAAAAGTAAAATTAATAAGGAAAAAAAAAAAAGTAAAGTGCCCCATCCCTCCGAGCTCGCCCGCAGAAGCAAACGGATATGTAAGTCCTGCCCGCATGTAAATGATGTTCAATTCACACATGAGGTATTGCTGCAAGCATTAGAGCGAGAGCAATAATTCTAGCACCAGACCTCCTCTGTAACTCAAAACTGGTAACCTGTAGAACTTTTTAAACGTCGCAGATGGAGATTTTTAAGTGCCAAGTTTGTCGCCATTCCACGAGCGGGCGCAATTTTGAAGCGTGACATTTAGCAATATAGAAAAAAAAGGCTAACTTTACAGTTGTCTTATTTTTTAATTTAAAAAAAGTGAATTTATTCAAAAAAAAATTGCGATTGTAAGACCGCTGAGCAAATACGGTGTCACAAAGTATTGCAACGACCGCCATTTTATTCTCTAGGGCAGTGGTTCTCAACCCTGTCCTCAAGTACCCCCAACTGGCCATGTTTGCAGATGGCTTTGTATTTTGGACAGCTATTTTATCCAAGAGAAATTCCTAAAACATGGCCTGTTGGGGGTATTTGAGGACAGGGCTGAGAACCACTGCTCTAGGGTGTTTGGGAAAAAAAAAAAAAAGTATAATATTATATATATTTATATTATGATTGGGAGTTCTAAGTAATTTTCTAGCAAAAAAAATGTCAGAAAGAGGCTCGTCCTTTTTAGGCCTCATACACACGGACGTTCCTTAAAAAATAAACAAAACGTCGGGGCCGGCCTCAAGGAAAAAAATAAAATCTGCGGTTTTCGGGGTTATGCATCGGCGTTAATGAGCGTCGGCGTCAATAGGCGTTTTTTTAAAAAAAAATCCCTCTGCTATTTTTCAACCTAAAAACGTTGGCGTCAAAAAACGCCGGTTAACGCCGGTATGGCATTAGTTGGCATTAGTGAGCGTTTTGCGGCGTCACAAAACGCCAAAACGTTGCAGCCTCAGAACGCGCTGCCCGCGGGTTCTAGTTTCAGCTCACTGACGCTGACGCTATCTAAAGCTCAAAAACGTCGGCGTTTTTATGGGGCCATTGACTAACATGGAGAGTTGCAAAAAACGCCAGAAAACGCCAGCGTCAAAAAACGTCCTTGTGTATGAGGCCTAAAGGTGGTTTTTCCACTTTTGTTTGTTTACAACTTTCTCCCCTGGAAGGAGAGAAAGACCCAATGTACCTTTCTCTCCATTCAGAGAAAACACAGGCGTGGGCTGCACAGTAAAATGATCACTGGCCAATCAGAGGCTATCACAGTGATCAGGTGACCGGGAACCAGGAGTCCCAGCTCCCAATCACAAGAACACGAATATGCGGCGCCCCAGGTTTAACCACTTCCTTACTGGGCACTTAAACCCCCTCCTGCCCGAACCTATTTTCAGTTTTCAGCGCTGTCGCTCTTTGAATGACAATTGCGTGGTCGTGCGACGTTGCACCCGTACAAAATTTGCGTCCTTTTTTTCCCACAAATAGAGCTTTCTTTTGGTGGTATTTGATCGCCTCTGCGTCATTTCTGATCGCCGCTATAAACAAAAAAGAGCGACAATTTTGAAAAAAAACTATATTTTTAACTTTTTGCTATAATAAATATCCAAAAATAAAAAATAAGAAAACAAATTTATTTATCAGTTTTGGCCGATATTTATTCTTCTACATATTTTTGGTAAAAAAAATCGCAATCGGCGTTTATTGATTGGGTTGCGCAAAAGTTATAGCGTCTACAAACTATGGACATTGATTTATGGCGTTTTTATTTATTTATTTTTTTTTTACTGGTAATGGCGGCGATCTGCGATTTTTATCGGTACTGCGATATTGGGGCGGACATGTCGTACGTTTTTGACACTTTTTTGGGACCAATGACATTTATACAGAGATCAGAAATTTAAATGTCCACTGATTACTGTATAAATGTCATTGGCAGTGAAGGGGTTAACCTGCAGGGGGCAGTGAAGGGGTTAACAATGTTCCCTGGGTGTGTTCTAACTGTGGGAGGGCGGGGCTGGTCGGGACATAGCAGATCTAACTGATCCCAGTGACAGGGATCAGTAGATCTGTCATGTCCCCTTCAACAGAACGGTTCCCCGTTCCTCCTCTCTGAAAGGAGATCGCGGGTCTCCGGCGGACATCGGGTCAGCCCGACCCGCGGGCACGCTCCCACAGTGTGCGGCGGCACGCGCCCGCGGGAGCGCGCCCAGCACAAGCCAAATGGGAGGACGTCTATTGACGTCCTCCCGGCATTTTAGAGCTGCGCTGTAGCCGTCATTCGGCTATGGCGCGGGTGGGAGGTGGTTAAAGACCACCTTCTGGATGCCGCATGTGTGTAAAGCCTCGTACACACGGTGCGACGGTCGTACGACCGAACGGCCCAAATTGTATGTTGGCTCATGTATCTCGCATACTGACATGCATTAAGCGATTGTACGACCAAGCTGAATGTGGTGATGTGTTACAAACGTATAAGGAGAAAGTTCAGGTGCATGTAATTTGTGAATTAGGAACGAACGGACGCTTCCGCTTGTTGGACCAACTTCTCTGTACACACGGTATAACAGTCGTACGACCGCCTGTTGTACAACCAAAGTTTTTTAGTTTGCTCATCCAACTCCTGTTGTACGACCGCGTACATCAGCTGTTCTAATTGCGCATACTAACGCTCGGATGATCGTACAACGAGCGGTCGTACGACCGTTTGCATAGGACCGTCATACGGGGCTTAACTGTCATTATGGGGGTGAATATTTTTAGCTCTCATTGGCTTATTATGGTATCAAATAATTGCTGTAGCTCATAGAATTGCTCCTTATTTATCATTGCTTACCAGGTCTATAGCAGATTTGGGAAGCGGTAATCAAGGTATTCATTGGTCGGAAAGCTGTGGACATAACGATGTTGGTGGCGTTAACTAGAGAGACACAGGGAGTGATTACTGTTCTAGATTTCTCCTTGTCTGCAATATTGGCCCAGCTCCAACAGAATTCGGATTGCTGAAGTTCTCAGGAAAAATTGCAGCAGCAGAGGTAACCCTGTGCAGATGTGGAGGTCGGGCAAGGAGTATAAAATGCAGCCCAGATTAGGAGGCAGCAACCTTTATAAAGCTTATTATATACAATTCTTCTTGGAGCCGGTCTGCTTCTTCTCAGAGGAGCAGCTCACATTCCCGATACGCAAAACCAGGCGCACAGAGAAAATAAATCTTTTCTGAATTTTCATACAATTCCAATTTCAAACATCAGCAAGTGGTTTATATAAAACTGCTTCTAATATTCACAGACACATTTATAGAATGCAAAATATTAAAAAAATTGCACAAAAAGGGACTGCATACAGCTGCTGCTAATCCACTAGACCAGTGTTTTTCAACTCCAGTCCTCAAGGCACACCAACAGGTCATGTTTTCAGGATTTCCATGAGTTTGCACAGGTGATTTGATCAGTTTCACTGCCTTAGTAATTACCACAGCTGTTTCATCTGAGGGAAATCCTGAAAACATGACCTGTTGGTGTGCCTTGAGGACTGGAGTTGAAAAACACTGCACTAGACAACCTGCGGCCCTCCAGCTGTCGTGGAACTACATTTCCCATGAGGCATTGCAAGGCTGGCGGTTACAATTACTCCCCGAGGCATGATGGGACTTGTAGTTCTGCAACAGCTGGAGGGCCGTAGGTTGCCTACCCCTGCACTAGACATAGTGTGTAACCCAAGAAAAAAAAACATAAAAAGCAGTGCTAAAATAAAAAAAATATCTAAATGTGTGAAAACTCAAACCCAAATATTGTATGTTAATAAATAATCAGGAGTGAATAAATAGTTAAAAATCCAAAATGTGCAAAAGCACTTATGAGAAAATAAACATTGCAAAAGTCCACATAAAATGAATCATACGGACGGACGGGGCATTCGCCAAATGAAGTGACAAAGTGCAGTTCTTAAACATGAGAGAAAACATGATGTATTCCATACCAAGTAAAATATGCAAATGGTGACAACCTCGTGTAATCTGGTAAAATTCCAAAAACCACAGCGACGATACCACATCACACCACATGCAGTCCAGTGCGGTTTTTTTTTCTGCATCAAAAACGCATGGAAAGTAGGTTGTATGGCTTTCAATGGCTTAGTTCACACCAGTGCAGTCAGTTCCAGTGCGTTCCAGCTCACAAGAAAAAAAAAAAAGTAGAACATGCTGCATTTTTTCTGCACTGAACTGTACTGGAATGTGGTAAAACGCATCAAAAACACGCTGGAAAGCACATAAATGCACTGGAACTTACATGTCCTTATTTTAAGGAAAAAAATAAATAAAGGGGGGGGGGGGGGTGTGCACTGGACTGCATCAAAAACGCACCAAAAACGCGCATGCAGAAAAGTATCCAGAATGCATCCGGTCTGCGTTTCTATGGTGTGAACTGGCCCTAAGTGAAGAGGATAAGGAAAAAAATGCAGATATGTGCTTACCAGATGCGATTAACCCACATGAACCATACGGGCAGTGGATCAAAACGGGCTTGTATGGGAATGATCCTAAAAGGGTTCCGATATGGCAGGATCCAGTAATAGTAGGTCAGATCACCACACGGCCATACCACAGTGTCATATACACACACCCCATCCTTTGATCGGGATGACTATATATGATATATACACACACACACACACACACACACACACACACACACACATATATATATATATATATATATATATATACACATACATACATACATACATACATATACACACACACATATATATATATATACATATACATACACACACACATATATATATATATATATATATATACACACACACACACACACATATAATATACACACACACACACACACACATATATATATATATATATATATATACACACACATATATACACACACACACATATATATATACACATATATACACACACACACATATATATATACACACACACACTAGAAAAACCATTTATAGAAGACTTTCAGGAATTTAAAGGGGATCCTTCATGAACCAATCTACCTGTGTTAGAAACCTTGACGGCTGACATTTTTTTGCTCCTAAGCTTCAATTAGGCACAGGAGAGGTAAATCTATTTCTTTTTTTTTTTTTAAAGCATGCCAGGATAGAATTATTAGTTAAGGGTCTGCAAGTACAGGGCTTAAGGAAATGGCGGCGTTTCAATTGCATAAGCAAAAAGAAAAAAAAAAAGAGAGAATGGGAGGTTTACATCCACCCTAAACCATCATGACATTGCTCTCATCTTCCTAGATCAGTGATGGTGAACCTTGGCACCCCAGATGTTTTGGAACTATATTTCCCATGATGCTCATGCACTCTGCAGTGTAGTTGAGCATCATGGGAAATGTAGTTGCAAAGCATCTGGGGTGCAAGGTTTGCCATCACTTCCTAGATCATAGGAGGTAAGGAGAGCGGATTTGATTGCCGATGAGAATGGTAAGCCAGAGAAACACCGGCGAGCAGCGGAGGGGATGAACGAACCCTTCCCGCTGCTTCTAAAAGTGATCCAGCAGCTAATTAGCCTCTCAGATCGCTTTTATGAAAAAGTGAAATCACCGGCAGACCACTTCAGCCATAGCCCCAGTAAACAACTTCAAATCCGTCATGTATAACCACATATTGCAGTCTTGAAACTGGAAAGTTTCTGCAAGTCCATTGTGGCAATTTTCCCTTACTTCCTGTGCCTGGGAGTGAGGGGAAATTTCCTCAAAATAGCCAGACTTTAAAGGCAGAGTTCCAATCTGCATACTTGCCCTGGACTGGTTACCCAAAGAAGCCATCAAATCTTTATAACACGTTCACAGCTGCCATGCTCCACCTTGCCCTGCTGTTTCTATGTCTAGTAGCCCCTTTTCTCTCTTCAGCATTTGACCAAATCAACTTTGGCTTTTCTGACACTCAAAATCACCTCCCAGAGACCTCTCTCCAACACCTCTGTCCTCTCCTTCACAGTCCCCATTAGTCAACACTATACCAAAATACCAAGGAATCGATGCACCCATTTGTGTCCATGATTGCTTAACCTCTTGCCCCTTAGTCTTATTACTTTAGGGGTTAACAGATCAATAAAAAAGGACTACAGCAAGAAAAAAAAAAAAATGCATTTTTAGTCATTCATGTCTTCTTGAAAAGGGAAATAACCAATGGCTACCAGAAGCAATCTTTCCAATAGAATAATCCAATACATGGGTTGACCCTCCCAAGTCCTGATCTTGTTGTTGCAGAAGTATTCTGAACTCTGATGAAGGGGGCAGAGCCCGGCCCCCAAAGTGTGTTGGCTTATTGTTTCTTGGATGAAAACGTTTCAGGTTTTGGTAGCTACTTGATCCCTGAATTTCTTTTAAGATGCCCCAGTAGTCTCAAGTCCAGGAGCACCCCTTATTACCCTAGAGCAGGGGTAGGGAGCCTGGGGCTCTCCAGCTGTTGTAGAACTACATTTCCCATCATGCTTCTGGGAGTAATTGTATCCATCAGCCTTGCAATGCCTCATCGGAAATGTAGTTCTTCAACATCTGGAGAGCCGCAGGTTCCCTGCCCTAGAGGTTAACCGGTCAATAAAAGGATTATGGCAAGGAAAATGCATTTTTTTTTTAGTTGTGAATGTCTTATTGGAAAGGGAATTAACCAATGGATACCAGAAGTTGTCTTTCCAAGAGAATAATCCAATACATGGGTTGACCCTCCCAAGTCCTGATCTGGTTGTTGCAAAAGTATTCTGAACTCTGATGAAGGGGGCAGAGCCTAGCGCCCAAAGTGTGTTGGCTTATTGTTTCTTGGATGAAAATGTTTCAGGTTTTGGTCGCTCCTTGATCCTTGAAGATGCCCCAGTAGTCTCAAGTCCAGGAGCACCCCTTATTACCCTAGAGGTTAACCAGTCAATAAAAGGATTTCTGGCAAGGAAAATGCTTTTTTTTTTTTTTTTTTTTTTTTGTCGTGAATGTCTTATTGGAAAGGGAATTAACCAATGGATACCAGAAGCCAGAAGTTGTCTTTCCAAGCGAATAATCCAATATATGGGTTGACCCTCCGAGTCCTGATCTTGTTTTTGCAAATATATTCTGAACTCTGATGAAGGTGGCAGAGCCCGCCCCCCCCCCCCCAAAGTGCATTGGCTTATTGTTCCTTGGATTAGAACTTTTCAACCTTGGTCTGTTCTGGTGAGAGGCTTTTGTTCACACCTTGACCCCTGGATTTCTTCCAAGATGTCCCAGTAGTCCAGTGGTTCTCAACTCCGGTCCTCGGGTCCCCCCAACAGGCCAGGTTTGCAGGATAACTGAAATACATCACAGGTGATAGAATTTTACTGCTCAGTGATTGCAGTATTCTAGTCTGCATCTCCCCAAGGTAATACTTAAAATCTGGCCTGTTAGGGGGGCCCGAGGACCGGAGTTGAGAACCACTGCAGTAGTCTAAAGTCCAGGACCAGCCCAGCTGATACCATTGCATTGATAAAAGACTTCACTTGATGGGGTCCATTTGGGAGCAACTTTACTTCATCTCTCATCCAATCACCCCTTTTTTAGATTTATCATTGAAGGGGCTGGGTGTGGATGAAGTGATCATGGTACTCCACTTGTCCCTGTCTGGTCTGCTATGGTCAACAAATGAGTGATCAAAATGATCCTTAGAACGTAACCCATGCTAGGAAAAAAAAAAATAAAGCAATCGAGAATTAAAATAATCTTGACTGCAGCACTCACCGATATCTATACATAAAAATATCTGAAATAATTAACTCAAAGATAGCGGTCAAATAAAACGAATACCAATATAGCAATGCTCAATTAATTCAGCATTAACAGTCTTCGTGCAGAAAAAGAAAGTGCAGTAAGAAATAAACTCAAAGTCCAACCAACATCAGTGAAAAAAAGCTCCTCACGCTTGAAAAGTGCACCATCCACCATGTGATTATAATGCAGTTTACCCAATGTTTAGACCCCACATCTCAAGGAGGTGTTTTTTTAAGATGACAAATTGCGCATGGATGGATGGCTCCAGCCATCTCACAGCTGAATATGCCTTGAACCCCTCTCCCTCATAGATGGCATACCCCATGCAGTCACTGGATCGCTTCTCATACAAAATGTTTCAGCGCCACAGATACTGTACATACCCAGGGAAAAAGAGAAGGAAGTAGACAGTGAAGTATAGTTCAAGTCCTTCCAATAAAATGTGCAGCATTGCACATTTATTGGAATTTATGTTTTACAAGGGCCGGTAGTCACCTTATTTGCTAGCTGCTCTAGTGTTTGGTGCGCTCACTGTTCATACAGTTTTTTTTTTAGCTAAATACCGTTTATTAATAGACTAAGTGGGTACTCACAAACCATTAAGAGCATATAATGCAGCCCGCCAGCTCTCTGGGCTGACGTGAAGAGGTCACCAATAAAATCTGCCCTACGCGTTTTTCGTCCAATGGGACAACTGCCAGGGGCAACAGTTTCACAGTGCAACGCTATTTTTGAATACAGTCAACAATTATATAAATAGAATTTGCTTTTTAAGACCTTTATTTTCTTTAACCACTTCAGCATCGGAAGCTTTACCCCCCCCTTCATGACGAGGCCATTTTTCGCGATATGGCACTGCGTCACTTTAACTGACAATTGCGTAGTCGTGCGACGTTGTACCCAAATAAAATTGATGTCATTTTTCTCCCCACAAACAGAGCGTTCTTTTGGTGGTATTTGATCCCCTCTGACAAATTTTTTTTCTTCAAAAAAGTAAAAGACCAAAATTTCTTCATCAATTTAGGCCAATATGTATTCGGTTACATATTTTTGGTAAAAAAAAAAAAAAGTCCCACTAAGCATAGATTGATTGGTTTGTGCAAAAGTTATAGTGTCTACAAACTATGGGATAGATTTAGGGACTTTCTAAAAAAATATTTTTACTAGTAATGGCGGCGATCATTTTTTAGCAGGGCTGCGACATTGCGGCGGACAAAGCTGACACCAAGTTGCACTTTTTGGGGACCAGCGACACCAATTCAGTGTTCAGTGCTAAAAATACAAGGTCACTGTATAAATGACACTGGCAGGCAAGGGATAACATCAGGGGCAATCAAAGAGGTTAACTGTATCCCCCCCATGTGTGCTCTCTAACTGTAGGGTAGGTACTTTGACTAAAGGAAAACAGAGATCCACATTTCTGCTTAGCTGAAACAGGAGATCTTCATTTTCCTTTCTGGCAGAACAGTGGTCTGCCTTGTTAACATAGGCAGACCGCCATTCTGCCCCTCTACGAATGATCACCGGGTTCCTGGCAGCCATCGCGGCCGCCGGACCCGCTCTGATGGGACAGCGGGGCTCTGGCAGCATGCGCTCGCGCCCCAGAGCTGAAGACGAGAATCACATACAGGTTTGTGATTTTATGCTAAAGGGCCGCCCTGCCCCAATATATGCATGTGGGGCGGTCCTTAAGCGGTTAAAGGATACATTCACTAAAAGAACAAAATGCACACTTTTTTTGCAGGTAAAAAAAAAAAAAAATCATTTTTTTTTGGAACATGTAAAGCAGGGGTGCCCAACAAGTGGCCCGGGGGCCACATGGGGCCTGCAAACTCCTGCTCTGGGATGGCTGGTTAGCAAGTCCAAATTGCCGGTTCCCAACCCACCATCCCAGAGCATCAATGTTATGAATGAAGCCAGCGGAAGAGGAAGCAAGCGGCTGCGGAGCACAAGCCTTTGCTTCCTTCCTGTATAGTGCCGCCTTCTGTCACAAGCAGCGGCGGCTGGTGTGGGAGGGGCGCTGGGGCGCCGCCTCCCCGCCAAAAGATGAAAGAAAAAAAAAAAAAAAGAAAAAAAAAAAAAAGAAAAAGTCAACCCCGCCCACCTACAGGTGGCGCCGGTACATTGACTTTTTTTTTTTTTCCTTTTCGGCTCCTTGGCTGTCACATGACAGCCAAGTAAGTGAGCCTATTGGTCGGCCATTCAAGCCTATGCATGTGCGCTTGTTCCTGCGGCCATGCATAGGCTGATTGGCTGCCCTGAGCCTCCGCTCAGGGTGATTGGATGAGGGGCCAGGGGCGGGTCACTGTGGGAGCGGAGGTGACTTCCGCTCCCACAGAGACCATGACCGCCCGGGGACGACGAGGGGGGGGGGGGTACAGCCGCTCTCCGTGTGCCGAACTCTGCAGACCCAGCGCGCTCTCGCATGCCAAATCTCTGCAATAATCCTACCTGCTGGATGGGGTAAGTGCAGGGGGGGGGGGGGGACTCTGCAATGTACCCCACCTGTGTCACTGGCTGCAAACTGCCCCCACCTATCTCACTGGCTGCAAAGTGCCCCCACCTGTGTCACTGGCTGCAAAGTGCCCCCACCTGTGTCACTGGCTGCAAAGTGCCCCCACCTGTGTCACTGGCTGCAAAGTGCCCCCACCTGTGTCACTGGCTGCATAATTGCCCCCACCTGTTTCACTGTATACTGTGCCCTGTGATGCTGAGCTGTATACTGTGCCATGTGATGCTGAGCTGTATACTGTGTTTTGTGATGCTGAGCTGTATACTGTGTCCTGTGATGCTGAGCTGTATACTGTGCCCTGTGATGCAGAGCTGTATACTGTGCCCTGTGATGCAGAGCTGTATACTGTGCCCTGTGATGCTGAGCTGTATACTGTGCCCTGTGATGCTGAGCTGTATACTGTGCCCTGTGATGCTGAGCTGTATACTGTGTCCTGTGATGCTGAGCTGTATACTGTGTCCTGTGATGCTGAGCTGTATACTCCTGACACAATATGTGGAATACAGGGGACGGAGTGGGTGGATTCTATAAGGGAAGGGGCTTATTAAAAGTAGGAGGGGTCAAAGGGAAGGGCGGGGCCTGGCGCCCCCCCCCATCCAAAAACTTCACCAGCCGCCACTGGTTACAAGCGATACCAAATACACTCTGCTTGGGACAGCAACAGCCGATGACACCTGAATTGACGACTATGGAGAAGAAGGTTGACATTGGCCGAACTACAGGTCACCCCCCTGGATTATACAGGCAGATATAGTACTCAAAGTATCTAAAAATTTTGAATGGAAGACGGTTATTAAAAGGAATTTGAATACTAAAATCAGTGTATATATGGGCATATCTGTTCTACATGGTTACCAAGCTGCTTTTAAATGATCCACAGGTGCAGTGCACCTGGGCGTTACCTGCACTGAGCCATAGACTTTTTTTAGTACCTGTGGGTTTGGTGCAATTTCACAAAGTGCACTACACCTATAGGATATAATAGAAGGCTATGACAAATTGCAGCTAACCTGCAGGAACGCCACAGGTGCACTGCGCTGCACCCACGATGTGGGTAAACCGCAGCACTTCAGTGTGAAAGCAGCCTTTGGCCCCTTTCACACGATCAGACCCTCCATTCACCTTTATGGAGTGGCAAATATAACCAGACTTGTGTCAGTTTACACCTACCTCAAATTCGATCCGCTGGCAAAAAAAAAAAAAAAAAAAAAAAAAAAAAAACACACCACACAGACAGGCATCTGTCCCCTTCCATCTGAGTGGATCGGATCAGAGAGCCCATAGAGTAGAGCGGACTGTGTCCTTGTCCGCTCTACATATGTGGAGTGAACACAGACCTGTCATCCGCCTGCTCCACTCATTGTGGCCCGCAACTGGTTACCAAGTCGCTTAAGTGGTCCTCGCTCTTCAAAAGGTTGGGCACCTCTGTTGTAAAGCATTGATGCCATGCAGATCTCTTCTGTGATCTGTATGCCCATACATCCTGTATGGGCAAGCAGATACAGACAGGAAGCATCGATGAACTACCACAACTACACCGCACGGATTTCAAAAAGTGACAGCTAGTAGGGGGAACTTCTCCCTATACTGCTGTAACAGGCAGGAGGGTAGAAATTTGGCAGCAGCTGCAGCATTGGGAACGTGTTACATGTTCCATCCTAAAAAACGGGGGTGGATATGCAACATGTTCCCAAAAGGAACTTCTCCTTTAAAGCAGAATTTCACTCTCTCGATCAGCATTGGCTATTTTTAATCCTTAAGCTGCTAGCATTAGTAAAAAGGGATAGGAAAATCATATCAGTTACTGGTTTAAAAAATAAACATTAAACATTTCTTCAGTTATTTCCTGGTTTTCAGGCCCAAATGACATCATACATCCCAGATGCCTTCAGGAGGGGTTTTCTCAACTAAGCACACCCGCCTGCCTGCATGACTGAGCTAAGGGCAGATAGATTCCAGGAAGTAAATGCTACATGAATCATTTGCCCTTACTCAAGATGGCCATGACCAGAAATGCTGGGGGGAGTAATTTGCCTTTGAATATTAAAAATGAATTAAAAATAGTGTTCTTGGCTCGTGTTTCTCAGGTGCAGTGTAGTTCCGCTTTAACTCACTTGATTATAAGACCACAGAACCAAAAAAATCCACAATGCATTGGTTTTTGCAATCTTTTTATTAAAAAAACACGTATATTATAAAAATGTTTTCTGTAAAGCTTTGGTATAAAGTGATTGCCAATTCCCGTTGCTTATTTAAATACTTCACACAAACTGGAAAGCAGAATACAGTGTTAAAAGAATGATTGAGGGTTTTGACAGTAATATTAAACCGCATGTCTTTTGTTTATAAACCTGTAATCTAAGATTCTCGACAGTCATTCGAAAAACCATCAAATCCTTTGTGCCACTATAATTGAGGGCTTGGCTGCCTACCAGTTGTAACCCAAATCCTCAATCTTTCAGTAACATTCCCTCCTGAGTCGTGGCAATCTCAGAGGAATCAGTGTTCAGTTAAAAGGGTCTTTATGAATAAAAGAAATTCCAGTGGATTACGTTTGGAGAAGATGGGCCTCTGAGTTAATTGCAAAAAGGTTTAGATGCATCTTCAGAACAGCCCAGAGACATATTTGAGGAACCTTTACAAAAGTTCCTTAAAACAAATTTCTGATGAAATGGATTTCCTCACTGTGCTGGGCTGGTTGGTTTGCTTTACGTATTGGCAAAGTTAAGAGGTTCTTCAGAAATGAGTTCCTCTGATTCAACTAGAAAAAGCTTTAGATGCATCTTCATAAATCTCGAAGACATGGATTTGAGGAACCTTTTTAAGTTCCTATGAAATACATTTAGACAAAATTGAATTCTTCACTTGGCCTGGTTGATATGCTTGGTTTGCTTCATGTTCTGGGGAAAAGTTAGGTGGCCCTTCAAAAAAATTCTTAAAAAGAAGAAGAAGACTACTTCGATTTTCCAACTAGGTTAGTTTAACCTTCAAGATGATTCAAGAGTCTTACACAGAACCAGCTTTTGTATCAAATACAACAGGAATTCCGAGACAACCCAACTGTTCCCATAACAGGTCCATTTTCACACATTAAAAGAGACCATTGTTTAGTAGCCAGGGGTGACTTTCAATGAAAATTTTGGAAGACATCCTTCATTGTATTGAGACAGCTGAGACGGAAGCATTGATGTAGAAGTTTTATCCTCAATGAGGTAGGCAGGTCTACACTAGATGTTGCACAGGAGTTACATCAGAAGATTTCTACATGAAGGTCTAAACAGAGCTTTCTGCTACAAGAATGATCAAGTCCTTCTCAGTTTGTACAAGCCAGTCATAATAATTTTTACAAATCATGTAGCCAGCAACCTTCTGCTTGTAAGCGGTTGAAACCGTTGGCGAAGATGGAGCAGGATGGTCATTTTGCCCAAGAAGATCACCAAGGTTTGAGCCGATTGCCATGGTATTATTTCTGGAGTTTTCCAGACTCTTGAGAAGCTCCCAAGATCCAGGATTAAGCGACTTCTGCCAGTTGAGGACAGAAGCAAACCAACCTCTGAAGGACAGGAAGGCAGACAGGCTCAAGGATAGACGCTTCCACGGGGATAAAGGGAGTGTCGCGTTATCCAGGACTGGTATATTGTCTATCTTTAATGTAGGAGGTTTGGAGTTGTCCGAGAATGGATAGCCTTGTTCGTTGAGCTGTTAGAAGAAGAGAAAGAAACAGAGGGTTACCATGCCAGGTCAAAATATTTAAGGATTTAAGTCACCGCGAGAAAATTCTTAAAAAAAAGTTAGAGGATGTTTAATTATTATTTATTATACAGGATTTATATGAACAATTAAAAAATATTCAGCACACAGCTTAGATATGATCCAAATCTGTCACAATGGAAGTCATGTCCTTGACCAAGACTGAAAGGCAAATGAAGACACATCCTTCCTCAGCGGAGGCAAATCATGCCGTTTTAATGCATCAGTAGTTTTTGGACCCCAAACTCCTTAAGCAATAACACAGGGGTTTCCAAAAACTTTCTAACGGGCCAGTTTACCATCCTTCAAACTTTAGGGGGGCCAGACTGGCCTCTGGGAGAAAAAAAAAAACAAAAAACTGTCCTGGTGTCAGTGGAAGTAAACAGTGGGCCATCATTAGTATTAGGGCACTTTCCTGTGATGTGATCGCTTCAATAAAGAATACTTTGGACAAGGATCCAAGGTGTGCTGGCAAATATGTATGTGCATGACATTTCCAGGACCCAGCTGGTTTTTGTTGCAGCACCCACCATTATAAGAGCCTGTTTGCCAGGAAAGAGTGACAATATAGTATTAGGGGGAGGAATGGTGCTCCATCATTGGTGCCAGGGTCTCATTGTAGATGTCAGTGGCAGGATCTATGCCCCACTGTTGCTGACAGTGTGGGGAATGTCCTCCCAAGGGCTCAATAAAAGAAAACAAAGGGCTGCAGTATGGAGACCACTGAGCTAGAACATAAACCTGTCCCATCCACGCCCCACAATGCAGTGCCCGTTATCTCTAATCTATTGAGAAGCTTGGGTATGGTCATTTGGGAGATTGAGCCCTGTTTATCCAGGTCCTTAGCTGTCAGTAAATGGCCAAATGCTGGAGCCTCATTGGAAACTAGAGACTCTGGCATTTTCTATTTGAATAGCAAAGGGTGGTGCTTACTATTAGAAGGGGGCAGGGCATAAAGTATAGTGAAGGGGAAAAAAAAAAAAAAAAAAAAAAAAAAAAACTATAATGCAGCAGTTTTTGGTTTTTCAGCTCCCCTTGTTTGTCATTTCTTTTTAAACCGAGTGACTACACAGTTTGGTCTGCAGTGCAATTGTGCAGCAGTGTTGTCACCTCAACCATGTAGGCTAACTGGGCTTGCAGTTTTACATGTACTGTAAGAGACAAACACGTTATTAAGGCCCCTTTTACAATGGCACAGTCAGGTCCATTCAGCAGGGGATCCTTGAACAGATCACCTCCTGAAATCAAAAGTACATTTGTTTAGATCTGCCTGCCTATAGGTTTACATGGAGCTTTCGATCCGGTCTTCCTGAAAAAATGTCAGGTGGACCTGATGGTATCACCTGAGTGAAAGGGGCCTTAAAGCCGAACTATGGGATAAGCACATTGTCCTAATACAAGAGAGTCATGTGTATTCTTCCTTGAATCTCAAGTGTTTTGTGCATTCCTTCCAGATCTGTGCAGTAATCCATTGTGAGACTTTCCCGTAATAAAGACCGCTCACTGCTGCTCTCTCTCCCCCCTTTTGCAGGAGCTCATCTTCACCACCACCATCCTGCTCAGCGATGATGCAACTCTTAGCGTAGGGTTCACAAACCATTTATTGATGGGGTAAAACATATACATCAAGCCAATGGAATAGACTCCCCCCTTCTTCAGGGGAGTCCATTCCCCCAAAAAGTGTGTTAGCTTAATGTACATGTTTTACCATTTCAATAGACGCTTTGTGAACCCTACGCCAAGAGCTGCATTTTTCTGGCCACCGGGCGCTCCTCACCAAAGTCCTTTTGCTGGAATGACCACATAGTTGATACCCAAAAGGTAGCAGCCCAAGGCCCCAAAAGGGTTCACCATCACCAACCACCATTGGGCTCAACCCACTGGGAGAGATTTCTTCCTCACTACCCACCTATTAATGATTAGATACCGATCCAGACGTTCCAGAGTGGTCTCCAGCCCAAGCCAGGTGCACAGTAATAAGGTCACTGTTTTTTTTCAAGGTTATATCTGGGTTTGCAAAGACATTTGGTTTACACGATGTAGATTGACTGTGGCTATTGAGGATTTTTTTTGAAGGGAAGGTTTCAGCTTTAAAAAAAAATACCCACCAATTATATTCAGTTTTTTTTTTTTTAAATAGAAAAGTTCACGAATCTACCATTCAATGCAATTTTGAAAAAAAAAACTACAAGCGGGGGCGGAGACCAGACCAGTCACCCTGCACAAGGAGACAGAGCACAGCTGTAGGAGGGGCGCCACAGGCTCCACCCACTACAGGCTACCTGCAAAAAAACGACATGAGGGGGCGGCGACAAGACCAGTCAACCTGCACAAGGAGAGAGAGCAGCAGTGAACGGTCTTTATCACAGGAAGTCTCACGCTGGATTACTGCACAGATCTGGAAGAAATACACAAAACACTCCAATATTAAGGAATAATATACATGAGGAATGGATTTAGAGAATATTTGCATATCCTGGAGTTCAGCCTTAATGTCAGGGGTGTTACATAGCCTGTGTAGCAGTGGGCTGCGTAAATCTAGACTTTGCACAGTTTATGTGCACCTCCATAAACCGCTCAGACTTACATAATCCTTCACCAGGGTCTCTGCTTCTGATCTTGCCAGCGACACCTGAAACAGCAATTGCCGCTTTGCCTCCTTTCCATCTGGTTCCTGCGGCAGAGATCGGAGTACTGCCAGGTGGTCCACTGCTAAAAGAAGAAGACAACCGCCATTAGATTAAAGGAATTCCACCGTGTTCTCCTACAGCATCATGTTATAGTAGTAAAGTGGACCGATCAGTAACTTTACAAGTCTGCATGGATACATTCCTGACACTTCCCATTATAGAGCAACAGGTTAATTTCTCAGAAAACCACATTTTATTATTAAAAAAGAAAAAAAAAATATTTAGAAAAAAAAATAAAAATCAGTCCAGATGAGGTCATCAGACAACTGCAGGCAGGAGGAAGCATTTCCTCAGTCTCCTATCCCCCAGTGATCCGACTTTGTATCGTAAGAGGTAAGGTGAGATACTGCAGCATTAGACATTTGTGAGCACAGCAAAGACCTGCACAAGCATCAGGAGGAACATATAAAACATGATTGTGTCATCTCTGAGCCAGCATCTCCGCCCAGGGAGTAGATAACCCTGAACAAAGATGGTGCTGTCCTTTCAGCAAAAAAAAGCAGATGAAGGGATGGTCGAGGACAGTACTGTGACTGGTGATACCTGAAAGTGCTGCAATGACAATGGTCTCCCTACCCTAATTCCCGACTCTGCTCTTGCCCAGCAGGTGTACAGACCTGGGAACCCCTCATAATGGGCACAGCAGGTGTACAGACCCAGGAACTCAGCACAGGGATGGTGGGAACCCTCATAATGGGCGTAGCAGGTGTACAGACCTGGGAACTCCTCATAATGGGCACAGCAGGTGTACAGACCTGGGAACTCAGCACAGGGATGGTGGGAACCCCTCATAATGGGCACAGCAGGTGTACAGACCTGGGAACACAGCACGGGGATGGTGGGAACCCCTCATAATAGGCACAGCAGGTGTACAGACCTGGGAACTCAGCACAGGGATGGTGGGAACCCTCATAATGGGCACAGCAGGTGTACAGACCCAAGAATTCAGCACAGGGATGGGGGGGGAACCTTCATAATGGGCACAGCAGGTGTACAGACCCAGGAACTCAGCACGGGGATGGTGGGAACCCTCATAATGGGCGCAGCAGGTGTACAGACCTGGGAACTCCTCATAATGGGCACAGTGGGTGTATAGACCCAGGAACTCAGCACAGGGATGGTGGGAACCCCTCAAAATGGGCACAGCAGGTGTACAGACCCGGGATGG
>BLSH010216262.1:80643-101968 GCA_018402905.1 Glandirana rugosa | reverse complement strand
TTTTCATCTCCTCCACTTTCTGGCTCTTTTGAGTCATGTCCAGGTCCATGTACTTGTCGTGTTTTGTTTCATAGTGTCGTCGAATGTTGTACTCCTTAGTTATAGCCACGTCGACTCCACAAATCAGACAAACAGGTCTGTCTTTTACATATGTACACAGATATTCTGTCTCCCACCTGTCCAGAAAGTTCCTGTTGTCTGCCTTTGTTTTTGCCATTTTTGGGAAGGGGTTCCACAGTGACAGTTGTAGCTTGAGATCGCTATGACTTCTGTCACACAGGAGAGGGCGTTTCTGGGACCTGTCCTGATTGACGCACCAAAACAACAGCAAGGCATTATGGGATTTGTAGTATTAGCTATGAACGAATGCGCTGTATAATACCGGCGGGCTAGCTCTAGTAGTCATTTGGTATAGCCTCGCGGGCCAAATATAATTACACTGCGGGCCAAATTTGGCCCGCGGGCCAGAGTTTGACACCTATGGCATAGAGGCATAATCTTTCCCAGAACATCTATATTGCAACAAAAAGAAACAAAACAGAAAATTGGAAAAAACCCTGTATAGGAAAAATTAGGAATAGAAGTACTTCTAAAGGTATTGATTTGATATAATAATAATAATATTACTAATAATTATATTATTATTATCATCATTGGTTTATTATTTCTAGGTAGCACCTATAAAATCTATATCTATTTATGTTGCTTAAAAGTTTATGTTCTTCTTCTTCTTATAATTAATATTATTATTTAGGCAACATATATATTGTGATTTTTAAAAGGTGTTACCTACAAGTAATAAAACAACGATGATTATAATAATGATAGTATGTGTATGAATGTGAGTTAGGGACCTTAGATTGTAAGCTGCTTGAGGGTAGGGACTGATGTGAATGCACAATGCATATGTAAAGCGCTGCTTAAATTGACAGCGCTACATAAGTACTTGAAATAATAATATGATATTATTATTAATTAATATTATTATTATTATAACAGTATATAAAATCAATGATTATTATCATTGGCATAGAGGCATATTATTTCCCAAAACATCTATATTGCACCAAAAACAAACAAGCAAACAAAAAAAAAAAAAAAGAAAATAGGAAAAAAAAACCCTGTATAGGAAAAATTAGGAATAGAAGTTCTTCTAAAGATATTGATTTGATATAATGATAAACATAATAATAATAATAATAATAATAATAATAATAATAATAATAATAATAATAATAATATCATAATATTACTATTATCATCATTATCATTGGTTTATTATTTCTAGGTAGCACCAATAAAATCACAATATTTATGTTGCTTAAAAATGTGTTCTTCTTTTTATAAATAGTATTATTATTATTATTATTATTATTAATAATAATAATAATAATAATAATAATAATAATGTTATTATTATTTAGGCAACATACATATTGTGTTTTTTTATGTTTAGAAATAATAAAACAATGATGATGATGATTATAATAATGATAATATGATATTATTATTATGATTATTATTATAATCATTACCGTACATCAAATCAATGGGTATTGCCACTGGCCTAGAGGCATATTCTTTCCCAGAACATCTATATTGCAGCTAAAACAAACACCCCCCCCCCCCCCCAAAAGAAAATGAAAATAGGAAAAATCATGTATAGGAAAAATTAGGAATAGAAGTACTTCTAAAGATATTGATTTGATAAATTATTATTATTATCATCATCATTATCATTTGTTTATTATTTCTAGGTAGCACCTATAAGATCACAATATTTATATAGCTTAAAAATGTATCTTCTTCTTCAGCTTCATCATCTTCATCTTCTTCTTCATCATCTTCACCTTCATCATCTTCATCTTTATTATCTTCATCTCCAACATCTTCATCTTCTTCATCATCTTCATCATCTTCATATTCCTCTTCATCATCTTCATCTTCAACTTCATCATCTTCATCTTCATTATCTTCATCTTCAACATCTTAAAGTTCATCATCTTCTTCTTCACCATCATCATCTTCATCTTCAACCTCATCATCTTCTTCTTCATCATCTTCATCTTCATCTATGCCATCTTCATCATCTTCATCTTCTTCATCTTCAACATCTTCATCTTCTTCTTCATCATCTTCATCTTCATCTTCACCTTCTTCATCTTCAACATCTTCATCTTCATCATCTTCATCGTCAACATCTTCATCGCGATCATCTACATCATCTTCATCATCATCTTCATCGTCGTCATCTTCATTATCTCCATCTTCATCATCTTTATCTTCTTCATCTTCATCATCTTCATCTTCATCATCTTCATCTTCATCATATTCATCTTCATCTGCATCATCTTCATCAAATACATCATCTTCATCTTCATAATTATCTTCATCATGTACATCATCTTCATCATTTCATCTTCATCATCTTCATCAACTTCATCTTCATAATCTTCATCTTCATCATCATCATCATCTTCATCAGCTTAATCATCTTCATATTCTTCATCTTCATCATCTTCATTTTCATCTTCATCTTCATCATCTTCATCTTCATAATATTTATCATCTTCATTTTCACCAATCTTCATCCTTATCTTCTTCATCTTCTTCAACATCTTCATCATCTCCGTCATCTTCATCATCTTCATCGTCTTCATCTTCATCAGCTTCAACATCTTCATCTTCAACATCTTCATCATCTTCATCTTCATCATCTTCATTTTCAGCTTCATCTTCATCATTTTCATCTTCACCATCTTCATCTTCATCATCTTCCCCATCTTCATCTTCTTCATCTTCATCATCTTCAGCATCATCTTTATCAAATACATCATCTTCATCATCTTCAACTTCATCATCTTCATAATCATCTTCATCTTCAACTTCATCATCTTCATCTTCGTCATCTTCATTATCTTCATTTTAGTCATCTTCATTATCTTCATCTTCATCATCATCTTTATCTTCATCTTTAGCTTCTTCATCTTCATCATCATCATCATCTTCTTCGTCTTCATCATCTTTATCTTCATCATCTTCATAATCATCTTCGTCATCTTCATCATCATCATCATCTTTATCTTCATCTTCATCATCGTCATCTTCATCATCTTTATCATCTTCATCTTCATCATCTTCATCATCATCATCACCTTCATCAGCTTCATCTTCTTCATCTTCAACATCTTCATCTTCCTCATCTTCATCATCTTCCTCATCTTCATCTTCATCATCTTTATCTTCATCATCTTCATTTTCATCCTCATCATCTTCATCATCTTTATCATCTTCATCTTCTTCATCATCTTCAACATCTTCATCTTCTTTATTATCTTCATTTTCACCACCTCCATCATCTTCATCTTATTCATCATCTTCATCATCTTAATCTTCACCATCTTTATCATCTTCATTTTCATATTCATCATCTTAATTTTTATCATGTTTATCTTCATCATCGTCATCATCATCATCTTTATCTTCATCTTCATCATCTTTATCATCTTCATTTTCACCATCTTCATCATCTTCATCTTCTTCATCCTCTTCATCATCTTCATGTTCATCATCGTCATCTTTATAATTTTCATCTTCATCATCATCATCATCTTCATTTTCATCTTCATCATCTTCATCATCTTAATCTTCTTCATCTTTACCATCTTCATCTTCGTCTTCATTATCATCTTCATTTTCACGACCTTCATCATCTTCATCTTCATCATCTTCATCTTCATCATCTTCATTTTCATCATCTTCATCATCTTAATCTTCTTCATCTTCATCATCTTCATCTTTATCTTCATCATCTTCATTTTTATCATCTTCATCATCTTCATTTTTATCATCTTCATCATCTTCATCTTCATCATCTTCATCATCTCCATCTTCATCATCTCCATCTTCATCATCTTCATCTTCATCATCTTCATCTTCATCATCTTCATCTTCAAAAAACAGAAAATAGGAACAGCCCCTGTGTAGGAACAATCCGGAATGGGATTCCTTCTAAGGGTATATTTTTATATTTTTATATCTTCATACAGATTTTATAGATATCTTGGGTATCTCAGGTAAAAACAAAGGCAGAGAACACTTCACAGACCGGCTGTAAGCAGCTCAGTTCCATCACTGGGGATTGTTGATCTGCAGGAATTTCTGATTTCCTTTGGGGGGTTAGGAAGGAATTTTTTCCCCATTGGATAAATTTGGACCGTGCTTTTTATGGGGACCCTTTTACCTTCCTTTGCATTAGCTGTGGGTATTTGGTTCTGCATTTGGATTCAATTTATATATCTATTTGTTTTTTTCTATTGGTTGAACTTGATGAATTGCGTATTTTATATGGTAACTGCTGCCAGTTGTGACTTTCCAGATCCTAGAGGGGATCTTGTAATGTGCTGAATGGTGCAATGTGTTTGCCCAGGGTCACGGCTCTTTGTACGTCAATGCCATCTGCACCGCCTTATTAAATAAGATGGAATGTTTTTGAAGTCATTTACTTTTTAATCTGCAACAGAAATGAGTTCCAGGGATGCGCTGATTTCTAGGAGCTCAGGCTCTCCAACATTACAAAGTCGGTTGCACAGTCCAATATATTTTTTTAATATTAATTTGTCCTCCTTTTAGATCAGTGGTTCTCAACTCCGGTCCTCGGGACCCACTAACAGGCCAGGTTTGCAGGATAACTGAAATACATAACAGGTGATATCATTTGCTGCTCAGTGATTGCAGGATTCTAGTCTGCATCTCCCCAAGGTAATACTTAAAATCTGGCCTGTTGGTGGGTCCTGAGGACCGGAGTTGAGAACCACTGTTTTAGATAAAGCAGCAGGGTAGTGGCCCAAGGTGTGGAAGAGATGGTGGTGGTGGTGGGGGGAGAGGGGTCGTGCAAATCACAAAGGAAAAGAAATAAACGGTCTGTAAAATCGGCTCATGCAGCTAAACTGGATCAAACGCTTAGGGCCCATTTGTGTAGTGCATTAACGCATTTCGCCACATATTAAAATGCATTGCATCGAGGCAGCCCATTAAAGATAAAGGGCTGCCAATGCACCTAAAAGCTGAAGGTGTCACAATTATTTTTTCACAAAGCATTGTGATGAACTGGTGCGCAGTCATGTTGGAACAGGAAGGGGCCATCCCCAAACTCTGCCCACAAAGTTGGGAGCATGAAATTGTCCAAAATGTCTTGGCATGCTGACGCCTTAGGAGTTCCCTTCACTGGAACTAAGGGGCAAAGCCCAACCCCTGAAAAACAACCCCACACCATAATCCCCCCTCCACCAAATGATTTGGACCAGTGCACAAAGAAAGGTCCATAAAGACGAGCGAGTTTGGGGTGCAGGAACTTGACTGGCCTGCACAGAGTCCTGACCTCAACCCGATAAAATACCTTTGGGATGAATTAGAGTGGGGACTGTGAGCCAGGCCTTCTCGTTCAACATCAGTGCCTGACCTCACAAATAGGCTTCTGGAAGAATGGTCAAACATTCCCATAGACACTCCTAAACCTTGTGGACAGCCTTCCCAGAAGAGTTGAAGCTGTTATAGCTGCAAATGGTGGGCCAACCCAATATTGAACCCTACGGACTAAGACTGGGATGCTATTAAATTTCATGTGCATGTAAAGGCAGGCGTCCCAATACTTATGGTAATATAGTGTGTGCCATTGGGCTTTTAAGGGGTTTATTATATTATCATCCACCTGAGCAGTATAGCTTCCATGCAGTTGTGCATTGGAAAGACTCTCCCCCAATATGATTCATAGCACCATTATATACCGCTGTGAATTTCCCTTTGCTGGACTCTGGGTCTGCCTATGGAATGTTTTGGTCACTTAGGGGGTTAATTGCAGGTATTCCTCTTCAGTGGTGAATTCTCGGAGCGGTGTTGGGGTGAATTAAGCTCCCGCGGCGGCACTGCTCGCATTTTTGTGGGATAGTATTGTAGGAGTTCACATCATGGGAGGGATTACTACAGCCTTCATATTGCTGGCATTATGTCGCCAAGGCTCCTTTCCTTCTGAAGAAGCCATGCCCGTGGCGCAATGCGTAAGGGGCAGAGCCACCAGCATAGGGTGTCTATCTGTGTATCGTGGTAGCAAGTCTTGGAAGGTACCTGGTACATACTGGGGGGGTTCCTGGACTTCAGGGGACAGTTATCAGTCATCTACCCACAAGCTGCAGCCTCCAGTAGTGATGCCCCACATGGCGGATTCAAATAATACACACGCTATGTAATGGGCTGTGCACCAGCCTATAGTGTACTGTGCGAATGTGAGTGATTTTATTAGGAAGTTTTTTTTAAATAAATACTGTTTGTTTTATAGAAAGCACTATGATGGTTTGTATGCTATATTTCTGAGCTCCCGCTTGTGGAATTGGTGAATGTTATACACAGTGAGAACAAGTCTGGGGGAGATATAAGAAGGATCTGACTGTATCCATAGATTACCCTTAAAGGAACAAGCACACAAGACCTAATTACCCATAGGTCATAACGGGAGGTGAGCTGCTAATGGTGGTGGTCACACATGCTGTGTATGATATAAAGCAGGGGTCTCCAAACTTTTAAAACAAAGGGCCGGTTTACTGTTTTTCAGACTTTAGGGGGCCAGATGTTGGTGTCAGTAGGAGGAATAGCACCCCATCAGTGGGTATCAGTGGGAAGAACAGTACCTCATCATTGTAGCCAGTAGGAAGAATAGCACCCCATCATTGGTGTCAGGAGGAAGAATAGTGCCTCATCATTGGTGTCAGTAGGAAGAACAGTACCTCATCATTGGTGTCAGGAGGAAGAACAGTACCTCATCATTGGTGTCAGGAGGAAGAATAGTGCCTCGTCATTGGTGTCAGTAGGAAGAACAGTACCTCATCATTGTAGTCAGGAGGAAGAATAGTACCTCATCATTGGTGTCAGTAGGAAGAATAGTGCCCCATCATTGGAGTCAGTAGGAAGAATAGTGCCCCATCATTGGAGTCAGTAGGAAGAATAGTGCCCCATCATTGGAATCAGTAGGAAGAATAGTGCCCCATCATTGGAGTCAGTAGGAAGAATAGTGCCCCATCATTGGAATCAGTAGGAAGAATAGTGCCCCATCATTGGAGTCAGTAGGAAGAATAGTGCCCCGTTATTGGAGTCAATAGGAAGAATAGTGCCCCATCATTGGTGTCAGTAGGAAGAATAGTGCCCTATCACTGGTGTCAGTAGAAAGAATAGCACCCCATCGTTGGAGTCAGTAGGAAGAATAGTGCCCCATCATTGGAGTCAATAGGAAGAATAGTGCCCCATCATTGGAGTCAGTAGGAAGAATAGTGCTCCATCATTGGAGTCAGGAGGAAGAATAGTACCCCATCATTGGAGTCAGTAGGAAGAATAGTACCTCATCATTGGAGTCAGTAGGAAGAATAGTACCCCATCATTGGAGTCAGGGGGAAGAATAGTACCCCATCATTGGAGTCAGGAGGAAGAATAGTACCCCATTATTGGAGCCAATAGGAAGAATAATGCTCCGTGATTTGAGTCAGTAGGAAGAATAGTGCCCCATCATTGGAGTCAATAGGAAGAATAGTGCCCTATCACTGGTGTCAGTAGGAAGAATTGTACCCCATCATTGGAGTCAATAGGAAGAATAGTACCTCATCATTGGTGTCAATAGGAAGAATAGTGCCCCATCATTGGAATCAGGAGGAAGAATAGTGCCCCATCATTGGAATCAGGAGGAAGAATAGTGCCCCATCATTGATGTTAGTAGGATGAATGGTACCCCATCATTAGGAAGAATAGTACCCCATCATTGATGTTAGTAGGAAGAATAGTACCCCATCATTGATGTTAGTAGGAAGAATAGTACCCCATCATTGGAGTTAGGAGGAAGAATAGTACCCCATCATTGATGTTAGTAGGAAGAATAGTACCCCATCATTGATGTTAGTAGGAAGAATAGTACCCCATCATTGGAGTTAGGAGGAAGAATAGTGCCCCATCATTGATGTTAGTAAGAAGAATTGTACCCCATCATTGGTGTCAGTAGGAAGAATAGTACCCCATCATTGGTGTCAGTAGGAAGAATAGTACCCCTCATTGGTGCCAGTAGGAAGAATAGTACCCCATCATTGATGTTAGTAGGAAGAATAGTACCCCATCATTGATGTTAGTAGGAAGAATAGTGCTTCATTATTAGTAACAGTAGGAAGAATAGCCATCAGGACATGTCCCACAACCCACCAGTCATGAGCGGCTGCTTATTCAGTGGCCTGCCAGCCATTCCTTCCATGCCAATGCAGTTAACTCATGTAAGCACATTCTTTTGCCATTGTAGGTCTATGGACAGCCTTACATTTTATGTACCAAACAACTGGCCACTACCCCCATTTATAACTGGCCTTCACAGCAAGGAGCACATGGAAGGGCAAGGCATGCAAAGCAAAGCCAAAGAAAATTCCCAGCTCAGCATACCGACCAGCCTGCAACCAACCCAATTATCCTTACATTTTGTGGTAAAAACAGGGGTTTTGTTTGCACATATTTGCAAATATATACGTAAGTTGCAGAGCTGCCCCAAGGTACCCCATTATTATCTGTAGTCCTAACTCTTGTAAATGTATGAGAGCCTCCATAGTAGAAGCACATGCATTGTAATTGATAGATGTAGCACAGGTGAGCCTGGAGAGCCCATACCTCCTTAAAGGCACAGGGGCGCACTGGACACCCAGCACATAGCACAATGGCTACAAAGGTGTCCAGCGTGTCCCCTCACCATTATTTCAACAGTACAAACAACTGGCCCCTGCCCCCACCTATAACTGGCCTTCACAGTAAGGAGCAGATGGAAGGGCACCGCATACAAGACAAAACCAAAGCAAATTCCCAGCTCAATTTACCAATCAGCCTGCAACCAACTCAATTATCCTGTCTAACAGTTTGCGTTTAAAATAAACAGGCTTTAATTTACACCTGTGCTCCTTGCTGGTAAGCTCAGTTATAGATGGGGGCAGGGGCCAGTTGTTTCTTACTGATGTAATATTGGTGAGGGGACATGCTGAACACCTTTGCTGCCATTGTGCTATGTGCTGGGTGTTCAGTGTGCCCCTGTGTCTTTAACCACTTGCCTACCGCGCTATAGCCGAATGACGGCTAGTTCTTGTAGGACGTCATATCAGCTTCTCTTTACAACGTGATCAGCTGTGTCCAATCACAGAAGCCGGTTTTCGGCACTGCATGAGGAGAGTACACTGTGTAGAGAGGCCAGCCCGTGCCAATGTTCATTTTAGCTGTCTAAGCCAGATTTTTGGAGAGGCAGGCATGCTGATTGCTCAAGTGTGGGCTGGGTTCATATTAGACCCAGGGATAGAGCTCAGGGCTCCACCCAACAGACAGGAGGTCTGTGCATGGGAGTCAGGAGGACCCGAGAGACTGCAGGAGGCAGCCAGAGCATGCATGTCCGCAGGAGGCAGCCAGAGCATGCATGTCCGCAGGAGGCAGCCAAAGCATGCATGTCCGCGGGATGCAGCCAGAGCATGCATGTCCGTGGGAGGCAGCCAGAGCATGCATGTCCGCAGGAGGCAGCCAGATCATGCATGTCTACAGGAGGCAGCCAGAGCATGCATGTCCGCGGGAGGCAGCCAGAGCATGCATGTCCGCAGGAGACAGCCAGAGCATGCATGTCCACAGGAGGCAGCCAGAGCATGCATGTCCACAGGAGGCAGCCAGAGCATGCATGTCCACAGGAGGCAGCCAGAGCATGCATGTCCGCAGGAGGGAGCCAGAGCATGCATGTCCGCAGGAGGCAGAAAGAGCATGCATGTCCACAGGAGGGAGCCAGAGCATGCATGTCCGCAGGAGGCAGCCAGAGCATGCATGTCCGCAGGAGGCAGAAAGAGCATGCATGTCCACAGGAGGGAGCCAGAGCATGCATGTCCGCAGGAGGCAGAAAGAGCATGCATGTCCGCAGGAGGCAGCCAGAGCATGCATGTCCGCAGGAGGCAGAAAGAGCATGTAGTCCGTGACAGAGCAGCAACGAACTGATTGTGAGTAAGCTATGAGATAGCTTAACTACTTGCAGACCGCGTACTGTATATGTACAGCGGCAGTGTGGCTCTATTCCCATGAATCCCTGTATATAAACGACGATCCGCACGTGCGCACTTAGCGGGCAGGAGCTCTTGTGCCCGCCACACTCTGCAGGAGTGCGCCCGCGGCTTGGGCGGACCCGATGTCTGCTGGCAAGCAGCGATGACCTACCAGAGAGAAAGGACGGGGAACCGCCAATGTAAACACGGTCAGGCAGCATATGAGAGATCTACTGATCCCTGTCACTGGGATCAGTTAGATCTCTGGTGCCCCTGGCAGCCCAGCACCCACACAGTTAGAACACCTAGGGAACACAGTTAACCCTTAGATCTCCCCCTGCAGGTTAACCCCTTCACTGCCAATTACATTTTACAGTAATTAGTGGATATTTAAATTTCTGATCGCTCTATAAATGGCATTGGTCTCAAAAAAGTGTCAAAAATGTCCGACATTTCCACTGCAATATCACAGTCCCGATAAAAATCGCAGATTGCCGCTACTAGTAGAAAAAAAAAGTAAAAACACCAGGAATTAATGCTCATGGTTTGTAAACGCGGCAACTTTTGCGCAAACCAATCAATATGAGGAAGAATATAAATTGGCCAAAACCGATGAATACATTTTGTTTTTTTATATTTTTTTTGTTTTAGATTTGTATTTTAGCAAAAAGTAAGAAATATTGGGTTTTTTTGCAAAATTGTCACACTTTTTTTTGTTTATAGCGGTGATCAGAAATGACAAAGAGGGGATCAAAATACCACCAAAAAAAGCTCTATTTGTGAGAAAAAAAGGATGCAAATTTCGTTTGCGAAATGGTGCATCCTACAGTGGGAAATCCTTCCAGGGGTGAAGCGGTTAACTGGAAACCTTTGTGTTGCACCATCTAGAAATCCCCTGGGAAGTCTACCATACAGTAGTTCAAAAGGGGAGTAACCTGTAGATACCTGAGGTACCTCTCGTATGGCAAACATGAGGTAGGGCAGCAAGAAATCCTAATTTCTCCAGCAGACCTAAGGTCTAGGCTTGAGGCCTGAAGAAGTCGTGTGTCAAGAGCCAGGAGGCTGAAGCATTGTGCGAGTTACGGTAATGGTGGAACCCCTGCGTGGGTAATTGCTGTCATGTGAATTTTTTCATTCCTTGAAATAAAAGTGCCCTTAAACATGCAGTTCTGGACTGGCACAACTTCTTGAAAAAGAATGCACCACTTGAGTTTAATCACCCCGATCTTTACAATTGAAGATCAGGGCACTGATTATCAGTGTTCCAAATATCAGTGCAGTCCCAACAGTGCCCACTAGTGCTGCCAATCAGTGCCCATGATTGCTGCCAATCAGTGGCCCCTCATCAGTGTCACCTATTAGTGCCGCTGTAGCGACTTAATTGGAAACCCCACAGAAATGGAGAACGGAAGTGACGTTCCGTCGCCGCCATGTTGCTACACCCGCACTAGTCCACACTAAGGATACAGAGAGAAGCCGGCAAGTGGACATCTTTTTACACCCATCAGAGTTTTTAATCTCACACTTATTTTTAACAGTAAACGGAACTTACATACTGAAATACAGGATTTAGATATGCGTCTCACGGTTTTAATGTTCAATTTTAAAAGCAGCGGCAAGCCTGGCGATCTCACAGCTTAGCAAATGTCACAGAAAACCGCTGCTTTGAAAAGGTAACATCAAAACAGTGTCACGTATTTCTAAATCCTGTATTTCAGTATGTAAGCTCCATTTACTGTTAAAAATACGTGTGAAATTAAAAACTCCGGTGGGTGTAATAAGATGTCCGCTTACCGCCTTCTCTTAGTTCGGGTGTAGCAACATGGCGGTGATGGAACATCACTTCCGGTTTCCATTTCGGTGGGGTTTCCAATTAAGTCGCTACACCGCCTATCAGTGGCCATTAGCGCCACCTATCAATGCCCATCAGTGCAGCCTCATCAGAGCCCACCAGTGACGCCTCATCAGTGCCCATCAATGCTCATCAGTGCCGCTTCATCAGTGCACATCAGTGAAAGAGAATAATTTAATTACCTGTTTGCAAAATTTTATAACAAACTATGATTTTTTTTTTTTTTAAATTTTCGGTCTTTATTAGTTTAGTCACCAAAAGAAAGAACGAATTGTATGATAAAAATGCCATATGAGTACAGTGTTGCATGACCGCGCAATTGTCATTCAAAGTGTGACAGTGAAAATTGGCCTGGGCAGGAAGGGGATAAAAGTGGCGGTAGGCAAGTGGTTAAGGAGGGGTGGGCTCTCTCCAGCCTTACTTGGCCTCTATCTATCCATTACAATGCATGTGCTTCTACTATGGAGACTCATAAATTTACAAGAGTTAGGACTGCAGATAATAATGGGGTGCCCTGGAATGGCCCTTCAGCTTACACGTGTATTTGCAATGTGTGCAAACTAAACCCCTGTTTTTAATACAAACTGTAAGGGCCGGTTCACACTGAGGCGATCCGACTTTGGGGCGACTTTGCTAGGTGATTTGAAAAGGCGAAGCGGCGCGATTGCGGCGCGACTTCTGCCCGATATCAGGCGATTTTAGGTAATTTCAGCCGATTTCAGGCGATTTCAACACAAGTACCTTGGACATAAGAGGTGTGTCTTCTGGCAAAATTATGTTCTTCTTCCTGGAAAGTCGCTTCTTCATAGACGGGGATCCGACTTGGAAGCGAACTTCCATTGACTTATATGGGCTCAATTCGCCTAGAAGCCGTTTGAAAATAGTGCAGGAACCTTTTTTTGAATCGCTTTGGACTTGAGCAGCGCATATTAAGACGGCTCCATTCATTCCAATGGGATTTCTGATGTCAGGCGATTTCAGGCGAATTGGGGCGACACAAGTCGGATCACAAATCGCCTAGGATCGCCTCAGTGTGAACCGGCCCTTAGACAGGAAAATTCAGTTGGTTACAGACTGGCTGGGGAGGTGAGCTGGGAATTTTCTTTGGTTTTGTTTTACATTTTATCTACACTTCATTTTTTATTTACACATTGGCTACAATGGCAGTTGGTTGAAGATGTTTGGTAGGGTGCCAATTATTCAACATTAATTCCAGGATGCAAGCCTTCCTTTGTAGACCTTTGTTTGCTCAGGATGATAAATGTGGGATGAAAGGGTTAAACCTAAGCCATCATTTTATGACAAGTTTACATAGCAGGTTTTATGGCTTTGATAGCAGGAAACGGTTTTATTTCCTCGAAACACGTGACCTCGTCTGACTTTCCGTCACCGTTTCCCAATATTTCGGGTTTCTCTAATATTTATGAATGATCCTATTGAAGGAAAGGACCTGCACACCTGCCATTGTGTGTTTTTAACTTTTTTTTGGCCAGCTGGAAATGAATAATCTGCATTGAATACAGGTGGAGCCCCTACAGATGGTGTCTTGGAGTGTGCTGATAAAATGAGTTGGCATAAGTATCCCGGACTTTACAATTAGCATTTTGTTCCGCATGACCGATGGGACGTGCAAGCTGAGTGCACGCTCGGTATGTGGGACGTGTCGCACGTGCTTTGCATTCACCGCAGCCATGCAAAATCTACTCTGCTTTTTTTTTTGGGGCCTTTTCCAGAGCTGCCCTCCTCTACTTTTCCTTCCACCACCTTTCTTTAGAACATTCCTCCTCTGTTGGCCCCATGTTCTTTTAGAAACCTTCCAAACCTGCACCTCCTCTCTGGACCTATGAGGAGTACATTTGGTTTCCCAACCTTCTCTGGGCTTATCTGCAGCAATGCTTAAATTGCACGCGCTGTTTGCCCCAGCAAGGAAATCGATTTGTGTGTTTGTGTGAAATGGTGAAGAGGTCCTGCATGGTCCACAGCAGCCCTGTGGCATGAGCTTCCACTAGTAGACGATTACTGCTTATGTTGATGAGATAACCTGAGATTGAAGTGCCACACAAAAAGTTAACCCAGATATAGATATATTCCACACAACAGTAAAAGACTTTATCACAATGCGTTTTGGGGGTAAGCAAACACCTCCTTCGTCAGGGCTTGGAGTGAGAGGTGGCATGCCTATACCAGCTGCTGACAGGCTGTGCTTCAAAAAAACAACATTCTCTGCATTCTTCTTATTCTGCAATATTCTCCCTCTCATTTCCAGAACTTGCGTCATGATGCAGATTTTCCCTCTGGAACTTTCTTCCCTTCCTATCACCTTTTCTTCATAGATCTGGATTTTTCTTCCCTTGGAATGTGTTTTCCTCTTCCCATCTCCAGGTCATGCTGCAGCTTTTCTTCTGAAACTCTCTTTTCCACAACTCCAGTATTCCTCTCGAGATTCACCTCTTCTTTGAAGCTTTTGTGCTTCAAATTTCCATGTTCTTATTACATCTCTAGGACTTCCCTTGTGTTGCACCTACTACACCTTGGAATGCTCTAAAGCCAGAACTTTTCTTAACTACACTATTTATCTGGAACTCTCTTCCCTTGGCATTTGGTCTTCTTGCTCGCATTTCCATGGTGCAGCTTTCCCCCTTGGAACTCTCTTCCCTTCCTATTACCTTTTCTTCCTAGATCTGAAACTTCCTTCCCTTGGGATGTGTTTCCCCCTCCCATCTCCAGGTCTTCTACCATGCTGTGGCTTTTCCCTCTGAAACTCTCTTCCTCGCAACTCCAGCATTTCTCTTGAACCTCACCTGTTCTCTGAAACCCCTGTATTTCAAATTCCTGTCTTCTTATTACAATTTTAGGACTTCTCTTGCATTGAGCCTACTATTTGGAATGCTCCAAAGCCTCTTTTTCTCTCTATTATTTTCTTCCAGTTGGATAATTTTATGTGTGCTTCTACTTCACATCATTGTGGACCAGCCAATCTCAACCTGGGTTCCTCCAGAGGTTGCTTGGGGTTCCTCGAGCTGTGGTGGTTTGACCTCTCATCTAATGGTGCCTACTTTGTTCAGGGTCCATTGCCAATAGGCATTGCCAAAGCATGGCAACAATGATCTTTTTAGCTGTCTGTAAGGGGGGCATTCAGACCTCCACTGTAAGGTGGACATTCTTCCAACTGACCACCAATGTAAAGGGAAACATTTTTTTCCTAAAAACCCCTTTAGGGCTGGCATTGAGGCCACCACTGTAATGGGGACATTATTCCCATTGATTACCACTGTAAGGGGGGGCATTCTTTCCTGACCACCATTGTAAGGGGGGCATTCTTTCCTGACCACCATTGTAAGTAGGGCATTCTTTCCTGACCACCATTGTAAGGGGGCATTCTTTCCTGACCACCATTGTAAGGGGGGCATTCTTTCCTGACCACCATTGTAAGGGGGCATTCTTTCCTGACCACCATTGTAAGGGGGGCATTCTTTCCTGACCACCATTGTAAGGGGGGCATTCTTTCCTGACCACCCTTGTAAGGGGCCTTCTTCCCACTGTCCCCTGATAAATTAATTTTAGCAGGTGTTCTCTAAGACTTGAAAGGTCTTGCCAACCACAATACATTTATACACGCTGCGGTTTGCAAGTGGTTTACCAGGATTATGGCTCAAGATATCAACCATAACCCCGTTATTGCTTTTTCAGCAGGCGGCTGGCTTTCTCTTGAAAGTGCTCTGAGTCGCTCATGAGCCGCTGGAACACTTTCAGAAGTGGCAGAAGGGGACAAAACCCCTTCCCCCCGACGATGTTTCTCGGGCTTACCCTTTCCTCAGGTTCGTCTGAGAAACGATCCAATGGTGCGGCTGGCTGCTCCCATAGGCAATCATAGAGTAGATCCTCTTTGATGCCTCTATGGCCTTGGAGGACTGGAGTGATGTCATGACCTCACGTCTGGTCCAGGCAGGAATTAAATATTTTTTTTTATTTAAAGCAAAAGATCAAAAATGTTTTTTTTTTCTTTTAAAGATAAAATAAGTTATTTGGGGTCTTTTTGACCCATAAAGAGGACCTGTCATTCTTATTTCCATTAAAAGAGATGTTTACATTCCTTGTAATAGGAATGGAAGTGATAAAAAAAAAAAAAAATTAAAGGGACAGTGTAAAAATAAAAAAATAAAAAGTAAAATAATTAAGAAAATGAAATGTAAAGCAACCCCTATCCCTCTGTGCACATCGCGCACGCATGTGTAAACTGTGTTCACACCACAAGTGAAGTATCGCCGCGAACGTTAGCGCGAGAGCAATAATTCTAGCTCTAGACCTCCTCTGTAACTCAAAACAGGTAACCTGTAAAGGCATTTAAAATGTTGTCTATAGAGATTTTTAAGTACCGTAGTTTGTCACCATTCCACGAGCGTGCGCAATTTTACAGCGTGATATGTTAAGAATCTTTTTACAAGGCGTAACATCATCTTTCACATTTTACAAAAACATTGGGGTATATATTGTGTTTTTTAAAATTCTTTTAATTCATGAAAATAATTTTTTTCCAAAAAAATTGCGTTTGAAAAAACACTGCGCAAATATCGTGTGACCTAAAAAATTGCAACAATCACCATTTTATTCCCTAGGGTCTCTGCTAAAAATAAAAGGTATAATGTTTGGGAGTTCTAAGTAATTTTCTAGCAAAAAATACTGATTTAACATTGTAAATAAAAAGTGCCAGAAAAAGCCTGGTCATCAAGTGGTTAAAGGGTTGCTCTGGGGTAAGAAGGATGAGAAAGACTGCCCTACGCTGTATCAGAGAGATGAAATCATAGATCAGGAATAAGTATAATACAACCTGTCTCCTAAATCTGTTCTATGGAATTTCTCTTCGTGGTTGTATGTCAATTTCACACCACCTGCAATATCCGCTAACTTTGTGCAATCATTCTGTTTGCTCTGCAGATGCCACAAGGGATCCTGATGATGAAATGCAGGGTAATGCTGGATGTGTGCACTTCACTCCCACACTGTCATTTCCCCACACTCTGAGGAATACTTCCAGGAGTGGAACAGCTCCACTTGGCCCTCTGCCATGGCACATAGTGCAATGTTCTTATAAGGATGTCCTACAATGGTTGTTATATACAACACTGTCCACTGGGGGGCAGCAGAGGTAAAACATGTCTATCTGTGACCATTACAGGCAGCCCAGAGGTGACATTTGGGGACATTATGTAGCATGATCACAGAGTTTTGTTAGAAATTAGATTTTCCGTATAAATAGTGATGGGCGGAGACTGCAAGAAAATTGATTTTGCTAAAAATGACTGTTTTTGCTGTAAGAAACTCCCAAAAATGCCTAAAAAGAAAGAAAAAAAAAGCATCCCTTTGTTATGTCTTGCATGCTGTGTTTTGGTGTGTTTAGGGTATATAATTTATTACAGTTAGCATATTTTTTTTTTGTATTTTAATTGTATTCATTATTTGTGTTCTATGTGTTTTATATTATTTTTTAGGCTTTATTTTTAGTTTTTTTTTTAAATATTTTTCCAGAACAAAAAGTAAAATATTGATAAGCTTCTTACCCTCATGTGCCCTTAAAAAGCACCAAATTCCATAATTAAACTTTCCCTATGGACTGTGTGTGTCTTGTATGTTGAGTTTTGGTGCATTTAGGGTATATAACGTATTGCATTTAGTAATTTTTTTTTTCAATTATTTATTTGTGTACTACATTTTTTATTTTTGTTTATTTTTTTAGGCTTGATTCTTATTTTTGTATACATTTTTGAGGAAAATAAAGTAAAATATTGAGGCTAATGACTGGTGAATATCCCTGGTCATACCCTTCATGTGCCATTTAAAGCCTATTCATTCCTTAAAAAGCACAACATTCCAAAATTTCACTTTCCCTGTCGACTCCATTTAATTTCTCCAAAATTGGGAAGAAAAAAAAATCTCTTTGTCATGTCTTTCATACTGAGTTTTTGCGCATTTAGGGAATAGAACTTGCTAAATTATTATTATTATTATTATTTTTTTGCATTTTAACTTATTCATTATTTGTGTACTACATTTTTTATTTTATTGACTGGTAAAGGAAGCTTCTTACCCTCATAGGCCATTTAAAGCCTATTTCTCCCTTAAAAATCATCAAATTGCATAATTTCACTTCCCCTGTGGACTCCATTTAATTTCTCAAAAATTGGGAAATTTTGCCCAAATCGGATTTTTGATGAGCTTGTGGGGATCACTCTTCAGAGGAAAAGATTCAGCATGGAGGTCAGTTTCTTTAAGATCTGGCAGCTTGCCAGGTTTATTATTATAGGTTTGCAAGATTGAAAACACATAAAAGAACAGAAAGCAAAAGCCTTGCCGTCTGGCACTAAACTAAACAATCAGGTTCCTCTCTACACAGTGTGGGGCTGTCCCCGACACCCACAAAACATAACTACAGTGCAAACCTTGATTTTTGAATCCAAATTAACAGACAGAGCTCACTCAGCTTTCTCCCTCTGAGATCCAGGATAGAGCTCTCCTCTGCTCTCTTCCTGGTCATTAAATGCAGCTGAAGAGAGAAGAGGGGTTTGAGTGCACCAGAAAGTCTGGGCCGGAACCAGCTCTGCCACGGTGGCTGGCAAAACCCGGGTCGGACTCCCACTAGTCGTCTCAAAATGATTGCATGCAAGGCGACAAGTATCGCCCGTCCTCGCAGAACATCACAGATGACAACTGTCTCCCAGTTGCGCTCCCACATCACATGCGCCCCCTGGTGGAGACTACCATTGGCCATAAAGATACACATTGCACAGGCATGGTCCACTGCTGTCACTATTAGGAATCCGGTCCAGGGTAATGATGTGCAGCCGATGCCGGAGGGAGTACAGGAAGTGGATGAAAGAGGCTGAAGGAGATCAGCAGCACTAAAATGGGAAAAAGGGGAAAACTGTATTTTATGGGATATATGACAATGGTCTGTGATACAATATGCAGCGAGAAAACTAGATATCATCTAGTTAATGTTTAAAGCTAACTTTAAATGACATTAAATACTCCAGCTGATACCTTTTCCTTGCTTTGGATAGAATATTGAGGAGTAACAGACTATGCTGAGTGGTTATAGCGGATTTCTCGTAATTCCTCCTATTCTCTTGCTAACTGTTGTCACCAGGAAAGTCTTCTTCTTTTATTCTTTGTGTGTTTCTTTCTTTCTTTATCCCTTTATTTCTTTTCTCTTTCTTTCTTTTTTCTTTCTCTCTCTCTCTCTTTATCTCATTCACTTTCTCACTTTCTCCTTGTTTCTCTCTTTTTTTCTTTCTTTCTCTCTTTCTCTCTTTCTTTCTTTTTCTTTCTCTTTCTATTTTTCTTTCTTTATTTATTTTTCTTTCTCTTTCTTTATCCCTTAATTCTCTCTTTCTTTTTTCTTTTTCTTTCTTTCTTTCGGTCTCTCCCTCTCTCTCTCTTTTTCGCTTTCTCTTTTTTCTCTCTCTCCCTCTTTCTCTCATTCACTTTCTCTCTCTTTCTTTCTTTCTTTCTTTCTTTCTTTCTTTCTTTCTTTCTTTCTTTCTTTCTTTCTTTCTTTCTTTTCTTTCTCTTTCTTTATCCCTTTATTTCTTTTCTCTTTCTTTTTCTTTCTTTCTCTCTCTCTCTCTCTTTTTCTCTTTCTCCTTCTTTCTCTGTCTCCCTCTTTCTCTCATTCACTTTCTCTCTTTCTCTCTCTCTCTCTTTTTCTCTTTCTCTTTCTTTTTTTCTTTCTTTCTCACTTTCTTTCTTTATCCCTTTATTTCTTTTCTCTTTCTTTTTTTTTCTTGTTCTTTCTTTCTCTCTCTCTCTTCCTCTCGCTCTTTTTCTCTTTCTCTTTTTCTCCTTTCTCTCTCTCTCTTTCTTTTTATCTTTCTCTTTTTCTCCTTTCTCTCTCTCTCTTTCTTTTTATCTTTCTCTTTTTCTCTCTCTCTCTCTTTCTCTCTGTCTCTAGCTCTCTCTCTTCCTCTCACTCTCTTTTTCTCTTTCTCTCTCTCTCTCTTCCTTTCTCTCTCTCTCCCTCTTCCCTCCTCCTTCAATGTACCTGTGGACTGTGCAATAGAATACCTCCCACCTCTGCAGAGTAGATGCATCATCATGATAATTGATTATACTTGGCTCAATCTGCTTTTCCTTATCTCGCAGCACCATCTAGTGGTCATTTTACTAAATTACAGTCTGAGGTTACATCGCAAGCTGTCTGGGTATTGTCTATAGTGCTTTATTAACTATTAAACTTTATTGTTCACAGATAATAAAGCACTACAGACTAGGTCACATAACAAAAATCATTAAAGTGATTGTAAACTCTATTTTCTGTATACAATATATGATAATGATTTTAGGACTGACCATATGAGCCTATTCTGCTGATGGCTCTTCTGATCTGTCCTCCCATTTTACATGGTCATCTGATCGCTCTCCCACATTTCCTTTGTAAGGGGGATACCTTGGCTTATGGGGTCCTGCAGTAAACAACTTAATGCACCTAGATGGGTCTTTCCTATTCTTTGCTTGCTTGGATGGCATGCATGTGCAGTGTGTGGGTGTAGGGCTTAGGGGGCGCAAGCACAGTTTGGCCAAGGTCCTGAGCAGTGTGTTGGGGTGCACATGGGCAGCCGGGGTCCTTAGTATCGACACAATCTATAGAGATAACAGAAGGAAAGGATAGTTTGAATGTGATGTGCAGCACACATATGTACTTACCTCCAAATTCATTATTAACTTGGGGAAGGAATTAGGAATCCTTGGGGAGTCTACAACAGATCTGATTCAGACGGGTATTTTTCGGAACTTGGATTTACTAATATTTTTTTTCCTGCAAACATTTCTATTGGTTTTTAAAGATATTTTTTTACAATACCAACAATCGTGCAATTCAATCTCTCAATTAAATGTCAATATAATTATAAAAATCTGTGCTTATTGCAAAATAATATACAGTATCTCGCAAAAGTTAGTACACCCTTCACATTTTTGTAAATATTTTATCCTATCTTTTCATGTGACAACACTGAAGAAATGACACTTTGCTACAATGTAAAGTAGTGAGTGTACAGCTTGTATAACAGTGTAAATTTGCTGTCCCCTCAAAATAACTCAACACACAGCCATTAATGTTTAAACTGCTGCCAACAAAAGTGAGTACACCCCTAAGTGAGAATGTCCAAATTGGGCCCAAAGTGTCAATATTTTGTGTGGCCACCATTATTTTCCAGCACTGCCTTAACCCTCTTGGGCATGAAGTTCACCAGAGCTTCACAGGTTGCCACTGGAGTCCTCTTCCACTCCTCCAAGACGACATCACAAAGCTGGTGGATGATAAAGACCTTGAACTCCTCCACGTTCCAATTGAGGATGCCCCACAGATGCTTAATAGGGTTTAGGTCTGGAGAGATGCTTG
>BLSH010216262.1:58667-71866 GCA_018402905.1 Glandirana rugosa | reverse complement strand
TTTTTATATTGTTTTGTAAAAAAAAGTAGCCAAAACCGGCTAAATATAAGAAGGAGTATAAAAACCATTTTTTTAGCGTTAGTCGCAAATAACTAACCAAACGCGTTTTCAACGGTGCAAATGCTTACTACTCTTAATTAAAGAACCCCCCAAAATAAAAAAAAATATGAAATGATCATTACCGTCGCTAGACGCTAAAAATCGCCATGACACTATAACCTTAGAGCGCCCCCTCCAGGTTAACCCCTTCACTGCCAATGGCATTTACACAGTAATCAGTGCATTTTTATAGAACTGATCACTGTATAAATGCCAATGGTCCCAAAAAAAGTGTCAAAATGGTCCGACATGTCAATATCACAGTACCGCTAAAAATCGCAGATCGCTGCCATTACTAGTAAAGTATAAAAAAAAATAAAACCCCCCAAGAAATTAATTCTCATCATTCGTAAACGTGGCAACTTTTGCGCAAACCAATCAATAAACGCTGATTGCGATTTTTTTACCAAAAATATGAGGAAGAATATAAATCGGCCAAAACCGATGAAAAAAAATGTTTTGTTATATTTTTCATTGGATTTGTATTTTAGCAAAAAGTAAAAAATATTGTTTTTTTTTGCAAAATTGTCGCTCTTTTTTTGTTGATAGCGGTGATCAGAAATGACGCAGAGGGGATCAAATACCACCAAAAGAAAGCTCTATTTGTGGGAAAAAAAGGACGCCAATTTTGTTTGGGTACAACGGCGCACGACCGCGCAATTGTCAGTTAAAGCGACGCAGTGCCAGATTGTAAAAAGTGCTCTGGTCCTAAAGTGTGAAATCCTTCCGGGGCTGAAGTGGTTAAAAATGATGATTTAAATCGAGTCTTTTTAGTAGTGATTTAAATCGACTTGATTGAAATGAAATCCACTCTGTTGTTCTCATTTATATTTTTACCTTTTTGTTTTTAACCTCTTGCCCGCCAGAAGATTTACCCACAAATAGAGCTTTCTTTTGGTGGTATTTGACCCCCTCTGCATTTTTTTTGCGCTATAAACAAAAAAATTTGTTTTTGAAATTTGAAAAAAAAAAAAGTTTTTTACTTTCTGCTATAAACATATCCAATAAAAAATGGAAAGGAACAAATTTCTTCATAAATTTAAGCTGATATGTATTCCGGTGAAACAAAAAATCCCAATAAGCGTATATTGATTGGTTTATGTGAACGTTATAGCGCCTGAAAACTATGGGATATATTTATGGATTTTTTTAAATAAATTTTTTATACTAGTAATGGCATTCTGTAACTTATAGCAGGACTGCGATATTGCGGCAGACAAATCGGACACTTTGGGGTTAATTTACTAAAGCTAGAAAGTGCAAAATTTGGTGGAGCTCCACACAGAAACCAATCAGCTTCAAGGTCAAAGCTTGATTGAACAAGCTGAGGTTAGAAGCTGATTGGCTAGCATGCAGAGCTGCACCGGTTTTTGCACTCTCCAGCTTTAGTAAATCAACCCCTAACTGTCACTGTACTGACACTGGCAGGGAAGGGGTTAACATCAGGGGCGATCAAAGGGTTAAATGTGTGCCTAGCCAATGTTTTTGTGTACACAGCTTTCACTAGGAGAAGAGACTAATTCTAGTACCTGCTTTGCAGAGACACAGAATCAGTTTCTTCCCCCCCAGAACTGAGATATTCCTTGTTTACATGGGCAGATCTAAGTTCTCTGTGTTTTACTGATGATCGGCGGGTGCCGGAGGACATCGGGTCCCAAGGACCCGCGGATTGGCTTCTGCTGTGAAGCGGTCCGCTGGCGAAAGTGCAATATCACGTATACAGTATCTCACAAAAGTGAGTACACCCCTCACATTTTTGTAAATATTTTATTCTATCTTTTCATGTGACAACACTGAAGAAATTACACTTTGCTACAATGTAAAGTAGTGAGTGTACAGCTTGTATAACAGTGTAAATTTGCTGTCCCCTCAAAATAACTCAACACACAGCCATTAATGTCTAAATCGTTGGCAACAAAAGTGAGTACACCCCAAAGTGAAAATGTCCAAATTGGGCCAAATTAGCCATTTTCCCTCCCCGTTGTCATGTGACTTGTTAATGTTACAAGGTCTCAGGTGTGAATGGGGAGCAGGTGTGTTAAATTTTGTGTTATCGCTCTCACTCTTTCATACTGGTCACTGGAAGTTCAACATGGCCGCATAGAAGTCCATGGATCTGATGTGTCACACCCTGAGGTTGAAACACGTCAAAGCCATGAACCCAAGTGGGGAGAGTTGCCTGATCATCTCTTAATAAAACAGATGGATATACTGTCATTGGTGTGCGGTGGATGCGATTGTACTTAATAAACCCCAAAGCACTTTGTGATATAAATACTGACTTCAGATCCCAAAGCTGGAGCTTTGGTCTCACCTCCAGCTCTGGTCTCACTTCCACCCCTTGTCTCAACTCTTGTGCCTCACTATTCCTTCATATATACAATTGGTGGTCTCACTGGCTAACATGAAGGGATAGAACCTGGTAAAGAATAAGCCCAATCTCCTACTACAATCTACATAAGGTCAAAGTCACTGCCTACTAGACTTCTAGTTTTTAATGTTTTTGACAGGGTGCATTTTTTTTTGGTTCACAGACAGTAGACGGGTCTTTTGAGTAAAACTCAAAGCACATAGAAGCTCCCCGGCACTGCTCAAAGCTCCTCTGACTCTTGTACACAGCTTCAACTGCTGGTTTTGGAAAATGATCTCTGCTCCTGAATAGCATTGCGTACAATCGCAGTCACCATACACAAATGCAAGTTTAATATTGCATTTTTAAGTAGATGATCAAGTAACATTCTCAGCCTGGGTCCATGGATCTGATGTGTCACACCCTGAGGTTGAAACACGTCAAAGCCATGGACCCAAGTGGGGAGAGTTGCTTGATCATCTCTTAATAAAACAGATGGATATACATAAATTGGTGTGTGGTGGATGCGATTTTACTTAAAACCCAAAGCACTCTGTGATATAAATACTGACTTCAGATCCCAAAGCTGGAGCTTTGTCTCACCCCTTGTCTCAACTCTTGTGCCTCACTATTCCTTCATATATACAATTGGTGATCTCATTGGCTAACATGAAGGGATAGAACTTGGTAAAGAATAAGCCCAATTTCCTACTACAATCTACATAATTGGAAGGCTACCAGTTTCAGAAGACCTGAGGTCTTCTGAGATGGAAGGAGAAGGTCTGTGCGGTGTCAGACAGTGAACATCGCACATTTATTTTAGATCATGAGGATTTCATATGGGGACATTTAAACAAGGTGAGATGTCAGACACCTGGGTCAGTTGGAATCCTTTTCTTGGATGGGGTGAAATGGAAATTGGTTCATCGAAATGTTGGGTTAATTTCTTAAGCGAGTAGGTTTTTTTTTATTATAGTATTTTTATTCCTTTTCTGAATTACTTATGCTGGTGCTGTATAAACAAGTGTACTTTGTCTAATCGTTATCTGAATAGCCCCTAAAAGCAGCATTATTAAGAGAGTATATGGTTGGCTGCTAATAGCAAATAGAAGGGAGGAATGTTGGGGAATTATGAACATGGATTCAGTTATGCTACAGGCCTAATAGTTATGGTCTTCTTCCCCAGCTCCTCCAACCTTGTATGGTCTTGTTCCCCAGCTCCTCCAACCTTGTATGGTCTTGTTCCTCAGCTCCTCCAACCTTGTATGGTCTTGTTTCCCAGCTCCTCCAACCTTGCATGATCTTGTTCCCCAGCTCCTCCAACCTTGTATGATCTTGTTCCCCAGCTCCTCCAACCTTGCATGATCTTGTTCCCCAGCTCCTCCATCCTTGTATGGTCTCCTTCCCCAGCTCCTCCAACCTTGTATGGTCTTGTTCCCCAGCTCCTCCAACCTTGTATGGTCTTGTTCCCCAGCTCCTCCAACCTTGTATGGTCTTGTTTCCCAGCTCCTCCAACCTTGCATGATCTTGTTCCCCAGCTCCTCCAACCTTGTATGATCTTGTTCCCCAGCTCCTCCAACCTTGCATGATCTTGTTCCCCAGCTCCTCCATCCTTGTATGGTCTTCTTCCCCAGCTCCTCCAACCTTGTATGGTCTTGTTTCCCAGCTCCTCCAACCTTGCATGATCTTCTTCCCCAGCTCCTCCATCCTTGTATGGTCTTCTTCCCCAGCTCCTCCAACCTTGTATGGTCTTGTTTCCCAGCTCCTCCAACCTTGCATGATCTTCTTCCCCAGCTCCTCCAACCTTGTATGGTCTTGTTTCCCAGCTCCTCCAACCTTGTATGATCTTGTTCCCCAGCTCCTCCAACCTTGCATGATCTTCTTCCCCAGCTCCTCCATCCTTGTATGGTCTTCTTCCCCAGCTCCTCCAACCTTGTATGGTCTTGTTCCCCAGCTCCTCCAACCTTGTATGGTCTTGTTTCCCAGCTCCTCCAACCTTGTATGGTCTTGTTTCCCAGCTCCTCCAACCTTGCATGATCTTGTTCCCCAGCTCCTCCATCCTTGTATGGTCTTCTTCCCCAGCTCCTCCAACCTTGCATGATCTTCTTCCCCAGCTCCTCCATCCTTGTATGGTCTTCTTCCCCAGCTCCTCCAACCTTGTATGGTCTTGTTTCCCAGCTCCTCCAACCTTGCATGATCTTGTTCCCCAGCACCTCCAACCTTGTAAAGAATTACTAAACAAAGATAAGTGAGAACAAGTAAAGGAACAAGAGAGACTGGCTTATCTTGATGTATCTAAGCTTATTATGGCTGAATATGGACGGTTATAAAAGTAGGGTTGGTTGATACTGATGAAGGGTATACCATTTATTAATCAGCTTATTTGCATAAATAATTAAAATTATATAAATATTATACTAAAATATAAACAATTTAGCACTTACCTCTTGCTTTTAAAGTGCCATTTATATACCTATAAAAACTTGGATTATATGAGGGCTGTAGCAAAAGCAATGCAAACGTTGGTATAGCTTTTTTTTTAACTTACATAGGTCATTCAAATTTCACATGTTGATAGAGTAAAGCAAGGTATACACTAGGAGGTTTTTCTTTGTGCAACCTGTGCTTTGGATTCCACAACCCCCAAAAGTAGAAACTATATTCCTATAAAAAAAAAAAGCTGGTACTCATTTCCCACTCCATGGTTTATTGTGGCAGGCATAGACATCAAACAACCATGGAACACAATTCAAAATTCACTCCCTTGACCAATTACAAAAGATAAGTACTCAATGAGTAGTTGAAATGTACAGTGTATCACACCCATGTTGTAAACGTCCCCAGTCAACTACAACTTTGTTATACTGTATATTCAACGCATCATGAGAACATCAACAGTGTAAAGATTTTTTTGTAGACTCTTCAGGAACCAACCTCACCCCCTACATAACATCTCTTTTTCTCTCAACCCTCAATTGCACCCCCCAGGCCACTGCATCTTAGGACACTGAATCTCATTGCACCCCCCCGCCCCCCAGGACATTCCATCTCATTCCACCCACCTCACCCCCCTCCAGGACACTGCACCTCATTCCACCCACCTCACCCCCCAGGACACTACGTCTCATTCCATCCAACTCATCCCCCCCAGGACACTGCATCTCATTCCATCCACCTCACCGCCCTCCAGGACACTGCACTTCATTCCACCCACCTCACCCCCCAGGACACTACATCTCATTCCATCCAACTCATCCCCCCAGGACACTGCATCTCACTCCACCCTCCTCACCTCCCCAGGGACCCCAAGAACACTGCATCTCATTCTTTCTTGTGATGTTTGATGAATTGTGATACAGCTGTTGCACCAGATATGACACACTTAGTTAGACAAAGGGAAGGGGCTTAGTGATAAGAGTCTTAGCATATGTAGGACTCCTACACATGCCCCCCCCCCCAGTAAAGATTTGTTTAGTGACGTAGAGGTTGGCTGAAGGAAACAATGAGTGTAGTGGGAAGTATCTGTTTTTGAAGAGTCTTCAGGTAGTACTTTTTCTTTATTTGAGCAGTGTTTGGTAGTGCTGAAGAGGTATTTTCGATCTTCTAATCTTTTATTTTATTGTCCGAGTTTAGCTACAGAGTCCCTATAAAAATCTTGGGAGTTTGTCCTTACTATGACAGTCAGAGGGCACAGTGGGGACAGTGTTCAAAGATTTGTCTGGCTGTCACCTATAATAGTTATTTCAGGAAATATGTTGACCGTTAGAAAGGCTGCAAACATGTTGATCATCATTGACCCAGAAAGTAGTGAAACTATAGACAACCAGGTGATTTGTATGGGTCTTGAGGGTGTAATCGACTATGGCAGCCTACATATTTTACTCAGTACAAGTTTCATTTATAGCTCACCCGCCAGTTGTCTAGAAGAACCGATGTGCCTTAGCAGTATAAGATAAACAAGAAATGATACCTGCACACACCTACAGAAGTATTCTATTTCTGCTCCAAAGGCGTGCAAGTTTGACACTTTCTTCTCTTGTGCATTGCTGGCTCCACCCTTCTCTCCTTCCACCTACTCACATTGACTAAGGTGACCCCCAATATAGTGAAAATACAGTAGGTGGGATCTGGTGAGGTCAACGCTAGCAGACTACCAGAAGATGTCAAAACTTGTTACAGCAACCTGGGTTTGAAGGAGAGGAACACACCTAAAGGTATATGCAGGCACTGTTTTATCCTTGTGTTGTAGTGCTTGAGTCTGCCAGTAACCCATACTGGCAATTTATGGTATGCTAAAGTCTATCCTAAGTGCAGAATTGTGAATGGGCCTTACAGTACGATGTTATGGAAAGCAAGGTTGTGATACCATGTGTCTGCATTCTGACTTTAACCATAGCTGCTAAACTGACACCATAAAATCATTTCTATTCAATGTTGTTTTATGCACTGGCGAACCGTCAGGGGTCACAATTGTGACTCAGCCCCCCCTGAGGCCTCCCTCTCAAATTAGGTTTAGAGCGGTGCAGAAAACTGCAGGCATGTTGCATTTTTCCCACAACGCTCTAAAGGTGAATGCAGAGAAAACACCCGCAGCAGGGGAAATCCATGGACAGAAGGGGGTGATCAGTTGATCAGTCTGGTGGGGCGAGGGCATTTGGTCTGATGCCCTGAATGACTCTCTATGCAGCAGCTGAAAGCCCCTTCTTCTCCTCTCCTTCCCACAGCTTTTAGCTGCTGCATGAAGAACCATTTAGGGCATCAGTACTTGTAAATGCCCCCCCTCCGCACTAATTACCCCCTTCTGTCCACTATCGCCCCCCCCCCCCCGCTGCCACCCTGTTTGCCCCTTTCTTGCCAGTGCTGTTTGTACTGATCAATCGCTAATCTCGTTTTTACTATGCTTCCATTTATATATGAACAGGAGCCCCTGTATAGAGCTTCCTATTTATTTATCTTCAGTGCAGCAGAGTCTGCAGAGAAAGGAAATGAAGAATCTGTATCCTCAGTTCCTTTCTCTGCTTCAAAAGTGAATCTGGAAGTCAGGCCCAGACAGCTCAAAGTGAAGCGGCGGGGGTAGTATTGTGTGTGTGTGTGTGTGTGGGGGGGGGGCACCCAGGTCAAATTTTGTATCGGGGTCCACAAGCTTCAAGCTTGGCCTCTAATTTTATGGATATTCTATCTATAGTATATTTTGCATATATAGATTGTATATGTATAGCATATTTGTGCATGTTTTATAGACTGTCTGAAATAAAGGACAAGGTTACCGATGGCTTACACCTAATACAGTATTTATTTTCAGATGGCATTATCAGACAATCAGGCACCATGGATTCCCGTAATAAGAAATCTTGGACCATTAAACTTCAAAAATGGAGCCAAACAGTAGAGCTGGAATTTAGTTCAGAAAACCTGTATGAGGTTGGGGCTATACATGTATAGAAGGACTGAAGAGAATATAGTAGCCAGTGTGATCTGAAGTCCAACCTTGTTGTAATGTCTCAAGATGATAAGAAAATTGAAGAAAATGTTGACAGCTTGTGTGAACTGACATTTCCCAGGCATGTAGCCCATTAAAAATGATGAAAATCTGTGTAAAGTGGAGCCTCTCAGCCAACTCCACCGAAGGATACCAATTTTAAAGTGAATATTGATGGTTTAGAAAAATGAGTGCTACCCAGCTCAGAGTAGTAAACAGTTGGAAGAGAATGTGGATCTAGACAACTGGTGTAACCTGGATTCCTCCATTCTTGTACAAAAGCCTATGGAGCCCTCCAATTCTATGGGCCCTAAGGAAAAAGAAGACTCTGAAGATAGTCTTGATGACATGTGTGAGCCTATATACCCCACCCTTATATACCCTGAGGATAATGAAGAGAATGAGAACAGCCCCAAGCCTCCCGGTCACCCAACCTCATGGTCCAAAAGAAGCCTAAAGAAATGGAAGATAATCTTGATGGTGTGTGTGAACTGGCTTCTTTCAGTCTTGTATCTCTTCAGAATAAAAAAAAGAACGTGGACAGCTTGTGGCTCACATAAAGTGGAATCTGAGAGCATTGTCACTCCTCTGGTGCATAAAGATCTGCTTCAGGGTAAGGAAATTGGGGAGAGAACAGATGAGCTAAAAGATGTCTTCCTACAAAAGAAAGAGCCAGACTGTAAGAAGATCCCTGATAATCAGACCAAGTCTTCAACCTGTGATAAATCTCAATACTTATCCCTTGGCCTTTTATCTCCAATGGAAAACAGAGAGCTTTTGGACAGCTTGTGTGAGCTGAAGTCTACCAGCAATATAACCCCTAAGGAGCAGGAAGAGAATAAAAATAATCTTGATGGTATGTGTGATCTGGCATCATTTACTAAGGATAATAAAGAGAATGTGGACAACTTGGGTGACGTTATGTTGCATTTGTGTCAGGAATTGCTTGAATGATTAATTATTTTGAGTAATTTTAGACCAGTAGAATTCCTTGGAATAACACAGTGATCGATCAATGTGACTATGGACTGGCTATTGGCAATACATTTACATTTATTCAATAAGATACGTATTCACAATAAATAGTTAGATTAGAGCAGGGATCCTCAAACTACGGCCCTCCAGCTGTTGCGGAACTACGCATCCCATGAGGCATTGTAAAACTCTGACATTCACAGACATGACTAAGCATGATGGGAATTGTAGTTCCTGAACAACTGGAGGGCCATAGTTTGAGGACCCCTGGATTAGAGAATGGACATAGACACAATAATCCTACATAAAAATAACAAATCTTAATAACACTTGATAATATACAGTATCTCACAAAAGTAAGTACACCCCTCACATTTGTGTAAATATTTTATTCTATCTTTTCATGTGACAACACTGAAGAAATGACACTTTGCTACAATGTAAAGTAGTGAGTGTACAGCTTGTATAACAGTGTAAATTTACAGTCCCCTCAAAATAATTCAACACACAGCCATTAATGTCTAAACTGCTGGCAACAAAAGTAAGTACACCCCTAAGTGAAAATGTCCAAATTGGGCCCAAAGTGTGAATATTTTGTGTGGCCACCATTATTTTCCAGCACTGCCTTAACCCTCTTGAGCATGGAGTTCACCAGAGCTTCACTGGAGTCCTCTTCCACTTCTCCATGACTGCACCATGGAGCTGGTGGATGTTAGAGACCTCGCGCTCCTCCACCTTCTGTTTGAGGATGCCCCACAGATGCTCAATAGGGTTTAGGTCTGGAGACATGCTTGGCCAGTCCATCACCTTTACCTTCAGCTTCTTTAGCAAGGCAGTGGTCATCTTGGAGGTGTGTTTGGGGTCGTTATCATGCTGGAATACTGCCTTGCGGCACACTCTCCAAATGGAGGGGATCATGCTCTGCTTCAGTATGTCACAGTACATGTTGGCATTCATGGTTCCCTCAATGAACTGTAGCTCCCCAGTGCCAGCAGCACTCATGCAGCCACAGACCATGACGCTTCCATCACCATGCTTGACTGTAGGCAAGACACACTTGTCTTTGTACTCCTCACCTGGTTGCCGCCACACACGCTTGACAACATCCGAACCAAATAAGTTTATCTTGGTCTCATCAGACCACAGGACGTGGTTCCAGTAATCCATGTCCTTAGTTTGCTTGTCTTCAGCAAACTGTTTGCGGGTTTTCTTGCGCATCATCTTTAGACGAGGCTTCCTTCTGGGATCACAGCCATGCAGACCAATTTGATGCAGTGTGCGGCGTATGGTCTGAGCACTGACAGGCTGACCCCCCATCCCTTCAACCTCTGCAGCAATGCTGGCAGCACTCATACATCTATTTCCCAGAGACAACCTCTGGATATGACGCTGAACACGTGCATTCAACTTCTTTGGTCGACCATGGCGAGGCGATGTTCTGAGTGGAACCTGTCCTGTTAAACCGCTGTATGGTCTTGGCCACCGTGCTGCAGCTCAGTTTCAGGGTCTTGGCAATCTTCTTAAAGCCTAGGCAATCTTTATGTAGAGCAACAATTCTTTTTTTCAGATCCTCAGAAAGTTCTTTGCCATGAGGTGCCATGTTGAACTTCTGGTGACCAGTATGAGAGAGTGAGAGCGATAACACCAAATTTAACACATCTGCTCCTCATTCACACCTGAGACCTTGTAACACAAATGAGTCACATGATGCCGGGGAGGGAAAATGGCCAATTGGGCCCAATTTTGACATTTTCACTTAGGGGTGTGCTCACTTGTGTTGCCAGCGGTTTAGACATTAATGGCTGTGTGTTGAGTTATTTTGAGGGGACAGCAAATTTACACTGTTATACAAGCTGTACACTCACTACTTTACATTGTAGCAAAGTGTCATTTCTTCAGCGTTGTCACATGAAAAGATAGAATAAAAGATTTACAAAAATGTGAGGGGTGTACTCACTTTTGTGAGGTACTGTATGTATATCGCCACGTATGGAATAAAACGAAATGATTAAATTCTCCCCGTGGACAAAATAACCACATATAAGTAACAGACAATAGTCTGCATTTTACGAAGTTCAACAGTTATTTTCCTGCAGAAGGAATAAGCATTAAACGACGTAAAAATGGTACGCTACTATCGCGCAAAAACAGAAAATAATTAAAATTGGAAAAACAGAAATAGATTTAAAGAAAAATGTAAATGGTTATAATATTGGGGGAGAGCAATCTAGGTGTCACAAGAAATAAATCAATAGGCTTATCAATCTAAGCAGCGTATCAGTAAAATGTCAATGGACTATAGTTACCGTTTTAAAATGGCTGCTGGCTTACAATGGGCATTATCAGAGTCCCCTAAAATGGCTGCCTTTCCAAAATGGTGTCTTGTTAGGTTGGAGCTGCGTCTTGGCGTCCCTGAGGTGTCAGATGATGAGGCCTGATGTGGGTGTATCTCTGATGGATGTCTTTGTTGATGCCCTGAGGTTGTGATCGGATGGGTGTGTGTTCTGTGTGATCTCTGTCTCAATGGATCCCTACACTTGTCCTGTATTCAGTTCTGAACAATAAGCTCATAAAAAATGTAATAAGCCTAGCCCAGAAGGTGGAGCTTCTTTTTCATTGGGTCCTCAGGTTAAACATTGACTCGTTGTTTGTTTAAGCATTGCCTCTCTGAGCCACCAGGTGTCATTCTACAACCTCCCGTAGCATTTTTTACTGACAAAACATGGAAAATTTACTGATGAGTCCCGCTGCTGCGTCCATTGACACAGCCCCGCCCCCCGCTCCCGTGTCACTGGATTTGATTGACAGCAGCGGGAGCCAATGACTCCTGCTGCTATCAATCTATCCAATGAGGACCCGAGACAGCGGCTGGAGCTGCTGGGCTCGTGCGCATCGCTGGAACGTATCGGTCCAGGTAAGAAAAAGGGGGACTCTGGGGGCAGCTGCAGCACAGAAGGTTTTTCACCTTAAAGTGGAATTTCCGCTTTAAGTGACGGTGACCCCCCGCAATTGGCATGTAATTTTTTTGGAGGGGGGGGATATATTTTTTTTACAAGTATCCAGCTCCCACTTTCTCTCCACCCTCCCTCCTGGCAATCTTCTGGGATACATCATAGGTCCCAGATTGCCCGGCCATTCACAGCATTGCAGCGTGGCTCGTGAATGCGCAGTGCGCGCCCAACTTTAAAGCCAAAGTCGGGCGCCCACAGTTGCAATGCCGGTGGCACACGAAAGAGGGGGAGTGGAGTGAGGCAGAGGGCGGCCGCATCACTGGACCGGGGGACAGGGGAGTGTCTGATTATTAAAGGTCAGCAGCTACACTTTTTGTAGCTGCTGACTTTTAAAAGGATGGAACTCCGCTTTAATGAATAGAATGTGCATTAAGGTGAGACTTTAAAATCCCTTTAAACTTTTTCTACATGTAGGATAATTCTAATCAGATTAATACATCACTACATAATGAGAGTATTACTACACCAGCAGATGATATGATTTTGACCTAACCCATTTTAGATTATATTTGAGGTCATAGTCACATCATAGACTCTTAGGTAAGCGTAAATGATGCGGTTCCTATTGGAATATTCTCATCAATACTTGAAAAAACTCCATAGATCCATCTTAGCATATTATGAACTATAGAGGTTGCATACCGATAAACATGCTAATATTCTTAGTTGGATATACGCTATACAGTGTCCCCATATTTTAAATGATGTCTTGATTTATATATATATATATGTCTCTTTTATATACAATTTTTTTCCAACTGTCTTCCTGCTGGTGAGATATTCTATATAGAATTTCAAGTTTTAACCACTTCAGCCCGGGAAGGTTTTACACCTTTAACTTCCTCGCATCCGCGCTATAGCCGAATGACGGCTACAGCGCGGCTCTAAAATGCCGGGAGGACGTCAATAGACGTCCTCCCATTCGGCTCGTGCTGGGCGCGCTCCCGCGGGCGCGAGCGGCACGTGCACGCGCCGCTCGTGCCCGCGGGAGCGTGCCCGCGGGTCAGGCGGACCCGATGTCCGCCGGAGACCCGCGATCTCCTTACAGACAGGAGGAACGGGGAACCGCCGAAGTAAACACGGCGGTTCCCCGTTCTGTGAGGGGGGCATGCCAGATCTACTGATCCCTGTCAATGGGATCAGTTAGATCTGTCATGCCCCTGTCAACCCCACCCCCCCACAGTTAGAACACACCCAGGGAACATAGTTAACCCCTTCACTGCCCCCTGCAGGTTAACCCCTTCACTGCCAATGACATTTATACAGTAATCAGTGGACATTTAAA
>BLSH010216262.1:34783-56059 GCA_018402905.1 Glandirana rugosa | reverse complement strand
GATAGACTGAGTAAATACGAGTGGTTGCCGTGGGCGGTTCCTACGGGCGACAGTGGATATCAGAAGAGGTAACGTTATCTCGGGGAACGCCGGGTGTAGGCGCTCAGGTTCCTTTATGTCCCTTAGTTCTAACCGGGACAAGTGGTGTTTGATCCAAACAAACGCCTACTATAGTAGGAATGAGAAAGTGTAGGGGTTTCGAGAGATGCTCGGTAATCACTGGAGGACTGGTGTAAACCCGCACAAAGTATGATATTTCAGTTGTGCCGGAATATTTCTGCCAGTTTGGCCTTCTGGTCCTGGGTGAGGTTAACTGGGAGGGCAAAGCACTTTGCCGTGTTGACTTTATAGTATGAAACACGCCCAAATGTGGTCAGGAGGTCACTAATGGCTCGTAGAGAGCTTTGGGGATGTGAAAGAGTAAGGATGATATCATCCGCAAACAAACCTAGTTTGTGGTGAACAGGGCCAATCTTGATTCCCTGTATTTCCTTGGACTCGCGGATGTGGGCCGCAAGGGGCTCTATTGCAATGGAGAAGACTATAGGTGACAGCGGGCATCCTTGGCGGGTGCCGTTGGTGAGCATAAATGAGTCAGATAGCAGGCCAGATGTGTATACTTGAGCCGATGGATTGGCATATAATGCCATTATGGCTCTGTGGAGAGGACCTGTAATGCCAAATTTCGAGAGGGCCCTCGATAGGTATCCCCAGTGGACCCTATCGAAGGCCTTCTCCGCGTCCAGGGCCAGGAAGACGCCAGGTTGTTTCTGTTTTTCGGCTTTATATAGCAGGTTAATCATCCGTCTAGTGCCATCCCCCGCTTGTCTTCCCTTGACAAAGCCCACTTGGTCCAGGCCTAGCATAACAGGGGTGGTGTGCATTAGTCTTTTGGCAAGTATTTTTGCAAAGATCTTAAGATCTGTATTGAGCAATGATATAGGCCTAAAGTTTTGAGGTGAGGTGGGATCTTTTCCCGGCTTGGGTATTGTTATGATTATTGCCCTTAGCATTTCTTGGGGGAAGCTACCTATTGTGATGGCCGTGTTAAAAGAATTTTTAAGGTGCGGAGCTAATTGGTCAGCAAATGCTTTGTAATATTCTGCTGAAAAACCATCTATGCCCGGGGACTTGTGCTGGGGGAGAGTGCGTATTGCTTCTAAAATTTCTTTGTCAGTGATAGGTGCGTTGAGACGTAGACGTTCGTCTTCGTTCAGGTAAGGGACATTTATATTGTTTAGGAAAGAGTCAATTTCAGAGTCAGATGGCTGGTGGGTTGTGTGATCCTCCTTGAGATTGTACAGTGAGTGGTAATAATCTTTAAACACATTGGCAATATCTTTAGGGTTCCTATAAATTACTCCTGTTTTGTGATGGGCGATGCGTTGTAGGGTGGTTTTTTGCTGTTTTTGTTTAAGTTGGGCCGCTAATAGTTTACTAGCTCTATTTCCTTGTGCGTACCAATTGACCTTTAGTCGCTTAAAGTGTATGTCATATTCTGTTTTCAATATGGCTCTAATTTTCTCTCTACAGGCTGTCAGTTCTGCTAGTATAGCTTTGTTTTCAGTTGCGTTCGCTTTATGCTTACTTTCCAAATCAGCTATAGTCTGATGTAACTGAGTAATCTGTTTTTGTTTATTTTTTTCTCCCTGGCTGCAATCTGGATAAGGTGGCCCCTCATGACCGCTTTGTGGGCACACCACACGGTCAGAGGGGACACCTGATCACAGGTGTTTATCTGGAAATACTCTTTCAATTTGGCTGCTAGTTGTTTCCTATACTCTGTGTGCGCTAATAGGTAGGTGTTATTTCTCCAGAGACCAGTGGAAGTGGGTTTGTTGTGGTCTACAATTTGTATTGTGACAGGGGCGTGGTCTGCCCATGTGATGGTAAGTATCTCTGCTTTCAGCACATCTTGTAAAACATATTTATCAATAAGAAAAAAATCGATTCTCGAGTATGTCCTATGGACCGACGAGTAGAAGGAGTAGTCCCTCTCTGAGGAGTGGAGACACCTCCAAGGATCGTATAGTGCCTCAGTGAGACAAAGTGGGGCTAATTCTTGTCTGTGTCTCCTACCCCTGGCCGTTGAATCGAGATTTTTCTCCATGATCATATTAAAATCCCCACATATTATTAATTTGCCTTTTTGGTGCTTTTTAGCTTTGGCTAGAATCATTGCGACAAACCGCTTAGGCCTGATATTTGGTGCATAAAGGTTGACCACGGTATAAGTGGTGTTATTAATCTCTGCTACCAGTATGATAAATCTCCCATTTTTATCTAAAATTAGTTCCTGTTGGGAGAAGGAGACCGAGTCCCCAACTGCCACCAAGACACCATTTCGTTTGGAGGCTGCATTAGCAGCAAAGACATGTGGAAATTTGGGGTGGGAACATCTCGGCGAATTGTTAGCCTCAAAGTGGGTCTCCTGTATGCACACAATGTCGCAATGATTTTCCAAGGCTGTTTTCCACATTGAGCGCCTTTTACAAGGGTTGTTTAGACCTCTTACATTAAAAGACATTAATTTAAGAGACATGTATATTTCAAATAATCAGCTGCTGAACCAACTAACATTTCTATTACAATGACAATTAGAGTTGTGTGTTGTGATCCAATCGGAAATCTTTGTGGATCGAGAGCGAGTGAACAGTCCTGGATGGTAGTTAGATTAGGTGTAGTTTGCATGTGGATGAAGAACAGGGCCTTAAGGCCAACAAAAACAATGGAATTAACAAACATATTTAGCAGAACTGACATAAATGCAGCTCGTTTGGCGGAGAACACTCACTTACCAAGTGTCTTTCCAGTGAGTTTGGAAAAAAAAGAGAAATAAGAAGAGAAGTAAGGAAAAAAAAACAATCTGTAGGGATTTACTCACTACGGCCGAGAGTCTGGCGGGTAGTCCCTTGGCTCATGGTAGGGTTGTTGCCGTGGAGTAGGGCATGTGGGGTGCTGTAAGTTCGTCAGCTTGCAGGTAGGTAGTAGGGTGCCATTCTTGATCAATTGCGGAGGGTGTTCTTTTTCTGGTGGCCCTGTCTGGGCATCTGGAGCGGTGGTTTGGGCGAAGAATTGTTGCTTTCTTCCTGAGGTAAAAGATTCCATTTTCTCAGTAGATCCAAGCCTCTCTCCTGGGATGTGATGATGAAGGTTTCATTGTTCACTTCCGTTATAAGCTTCGCCGGGAAACCCCATTTATATAGGATTTTATGGTTTCTCAGGACTTTTGTTATTGGAACCAGATTGCTTCTCGCTTCCATGGTAGCTTTTGACAGGTCGGCGTAGATTGCAATGCCAGCATATGGGTCTGGTAAGGTTAGGTTTTTCCTTGAGTAGAGCATAAGCTGTTCCTTTGTCTGGTAAAAGTGTAGTTTAGCAATAACGTCTCGAGGGACTTTGTCTGGTAGGTGGGGTGGCTTAGGCAGGCGGTGTACTCTGTCAATTGTTAGGTCAATAGGCTGTAGTGATGGAAGAGTAATGCTGATTAGCTGTTGTAAGTAGGCGCGCAGGTCTGCTGGTTTGACATTTTCAGGGATCCCCCTGAATTTTAAATTGTTCCTGCGGGCCCTGTCTTCCAGGTCCGTGACCTTTGCCCTCAGTGCCGCAATCTCATCTTTAGTGCTGTAATGTGCGTCCACCACCTCATTGTGAGCGAAAGAAAAGTCACTCATCTTAGATTCAATAAAGCTCACCCTGTCCCCCAGAGCATTGATTTCTCTATTTGTCACACGCATGAAGCTTTCCATATCCTGCTGTATTGCTCCACGTAGTGTCAGTAGCATACTTTTTAAAGTGTCGTCTGTAATGGCTTGTCCTGATGTTGGGAAGCTGTCTAATTGCTGGGCGAAGGAGATCGTGTCCTCCATTTCCTCGCTCCCCTCCTCTGCAGGTCTAATAGGGCCTGCGTGTTTGTCTGTCCGCCTCTTTTGTTTTATGGGGCTAGCAGAAGGGGAGAGCGGCAGAGGGAAGTCTGCTCCTGAGGTCTCACCTGGAGGGTCAGTGTCCTGGGTGTCCGTGCCGCTCCTCCGCGAGTCTGCTTCGCCATGCTGTGTAGTGGCGGCGGCGCCATCTTGGCCGCGCCGGCCGCGAGCCGGAACGAAGAAGTCTTGTATTTTCTTCGGGCCTTCCCGTTCCTTTCTCTTCCCCGCTGCCCGCATGTCGCTCACCGGTTCAGGCTGAGATGGGTGAGCCGTTCGGGTGTTGTTAAAAGTCGCTGTGTCACGCTGTAAAGCCGCCAGACTTACGGAGCTCAGGCTTTACACTTCCATCCGCTCCGGCTGCCGGCTCCGCCCCCACTCCACATCTGCAGTTTTTAATTTTGTGCTATGAACAAAAAAAGACAGACAATTAAAAAAATAAAAAAAAAAACAATAATTTTTACTTTCTGCTATAAAACACATCCAATAAAAAATGTAAAAAAAAAAGATCAAGTTTCTTCATCGATTTAGGCCAATATGTATTCTGTTACATATTTTTGGTAAACAAAAAATACCAATAAGTGCATATTGATTGGTGTGTGCAAAAGTTTTAGCATCTACAAATTATGGGATAGATTTATGGCATATTTATTTTTTCCTTTTTTTTTTTACTAGTAATGGCAGAGATCAGTGTTTTTTAGCGGGACTGCAACATTGCGACAGACAAATAGGACACCTAACTGACACTTTTTTTTGGGAAACAGTGACATCATTACAGTGATCAGTGCTAAAAATATGCACTGTTACTGAACTAATAACACTGACAGGGAAGGGGTTAACATCCGGGGCGATCAAAGGGTTAAGTGTGTCCCCAGGAGGTGCTTGCTAACTGTGTGGGGGTTGGTCTGACTGGATGAAGACAGAGATCAGTGTTCTTGCGTAGCAGGAATACAAGATCTCTATCTTCTTCCCTGTGAGATTGACGTTCTGCCTCTGTGGTGAACGATTGCGGGCAGCCTGCAAACATCGGGTCTGCCGGACTTACTGATTGGCTCCCCCTCTGTTCAATCGGCGCGTGCATTCCCAGTGTCTATTGTACCAAATTACATACAGGTATGTTGTTTCGCACAATAGAGCCGCCCTGCCGCAGTACATCTGTAATAGGAGGTCTTTAAGTGGTTAAACTGGCCTGAGTGAGTTGACTCTTCTATGTTAGAGCTCCTTCAGTTTTGTAAACATAAACCACGGTTTATCCTTATATTCTGCTTGGACACTGTGTATTCTGCCTTGGAAGGTTAGTTGACGTGTATTGGTTTCAAGGCTTGGGGCTCTTTCACACACACAGATCATTTGGGTCCCCCTGTCAGTTTTTCAGGCGGACCCAAACGGACTCTCCATGTACTTCTATGGAGCGGCGGATGTCAGCGGTGACATGTCTGCTGACACCCGATCCGCTCCGATCCACCAGAAACAGACGAATGGAAGCCCTATTTTCCATCCGCCTGGCGGATCGGATCGGATGAACACAGACAGGTCGTCCGTGTTCATCCGATCCTCCATAGAGGAGAATGGAGTTCTGACAGGTCAGTCTGTCCTGTCATCCGCCGGCTCAGCGGGGATAAACGGACGGATCCCCGCTGTGCAGAACGGGCTCCGCTTGTGTGAAAGAGCCCTTATTTGGAAATAATATAAACCACTTTTTCTAGGCTCCAGGTGGAAAATAAAGTACACACCATGTCTTTATAACCTTTTCTGCAAACACTTCCTTTGCAAATACAGAGTGCCTTAGTTTGAAAAACTTGTCGGCCCTTGCAGCCTGAAGTTGACCCTTTATCTCTGGGGCCCATACAGTCTTAAACATCCATGCTTCCAAAACTGAAATGATAAAAATATATTTATTTCTTCACAAAGGTTCTGACAGTGAAATGGAGTTTTCTAGTGCTGTAATGCTTCAGGATTGTAAAGTGTTGGAAGAGAATGTTGACAGCTTGTGTGAACTGGAGCACTCCAAGCCCACAGCTTCTAAGGAGAATAAAGGAACTGAAGATCATCTTGATGGCACGTGTGCATTGCCTTACCATAGTCTCATGGACCCTCAAAATATAAAAAGGAATGTGGATAGCTTGTGTGACCTGGTACCTCCCAGTCATGTGGCTCCTAAAGAGCAAATAGAATCTGACGATAATCTTGATGGTATGTGCAAATTGTCATCTCTCAGCCTCACATCCTCTCAGGATGATAAAATAAATGTGGACCGTATGTGTGAAATGTATACTTCCAGCCTAATGGGCCCCAAGGAGCATGAAGTGAATAAAGATCATTTTGATGGTGTGTGTAATCTGGCATCTCTGAACCTTGTATCTCCTCAGGATAATAAAACAAATGTTGGCAGCTTGTGCAAACCAGATTCTTCCAGCCCTGTAGAGAATAAAGAAACTCAAGATCACCTTGATGGCGTGCGTAAACCAAATTTCCCCAGCTTCGTATACTCACAGGATGAAAAAGGGAATATGGACAGCTTGTGTGACCTGGAACTTTCCAGCCTCGTGGCCACTATAAAGCAAAAAGAAACTGAAGATAATCTTGATGGTGTGTGTGATCTGGCATCTTTCAACCTTATAAGTACTCAGGATATTAAAGAGGATGCGGACAACTTGTCTGAACCAGATTCTTCCAGTCTTGTTAAATCTCAGGATTGTAAAGAGTTGGAAGAAAATGTTTACAGCTTGTGTGAATTGGAGCCTTCTACCCCTGTAGAGAATACGGAAATTGAAGATCATCTTGATGGAACATGTAAACCAACTTTCCAAAGCTTCTTATACTCTCGGGATGAAAAAGTGAATGTGGCCACCTTGTGTGACCTGGCACCTTCCAAACTTTTGGCCCCTGAAGAGCAAAAAGAAACTGAAGATAATCTTGATGGTGTGTGTGATCTGGCATCCCTCAACCTTATAAGTACTCAGGATATTAAAGAGGATGTGGACAACTTGTCTGAACCAGATTCTTCCAGTCTTGTTACATCTCAGGATTGTAAAGAGTTGGAAGAAAATGTTGACAGCTTGTGTGAACTGGAGCCTTCTACCCCTATAGATAATACAGAAACTGAAGATCATCTTGATGGAACATCTAAACCAATGTTCCCAAGCTCCTTATACTCTCAGGATGAAAAAGTGCATGTGGGCACGTTGTGTGACCTGGCACCTTCTAAACTTTTGGCCCCTGAAGGGCAAAAAGAAACTGAAGATAATCTTGATGGCATGAGTGAATTGGCATTTCTGAGCCTCACATCCCCTCAGGATAAGAATATAGATGTGGAAAACTTTGGTGAAATGGATATTTCCAGCCTCAAGGGCATCAAGGAGCACGAAGTAAATAAAGATACTCTTGAAAGTATATGTGATCTGGCATCTCTCAACCTTGCAACTCCTCGGGATATTAAGGAGAATATGGACAACTTGTGTGACCTGGTACCTTCCAGTCTTGTGGTCACTAAAAAGCAAAAAGAAACAGAAATTAATCTTGATGGTGTGTGTGATCTGGCATCCCTCAACCTTATAAGTACTCAGGATATTAAAGAGGATGTGGACAACTTGTCTGAACCAGATTCTTCCAGTCTTGTTACATCTCAGGATTGTAAAGAGTTGGAAGAAAATGTTGACAGCTTGTGTGAACTTGAGCCTTCTACCCCTATAGATAATACAGAAACTGAAGATCATCTTGATGGAACATCTAAACCAACGCTCCCAAGCTTCTTATACTCTCAGGATGAAAAAGTGCATGTGGACACGTTGTGTGACCTGGTATCTGTCAAACTTTTGTCCACTGAAGAGCAAAAAGAAACTGAAGATAATCTTGATGGGGCGAGTGAATTGACATTTTTGAGTCTCACATCCCCTCAGGATAATAATATAAATCTAAACAACTTGTGTGAAATGGATACTTCCAGCCTCATGGGTTTCAAGGAGCATAAAGTGAATAAAGATACTCTTGAAAGTGTGTGTGATCTGGCATCTATCAACCTTGTAATGCCTCAGGATATTAAGGAGATTGGGGACAACTTGTGCCCACTGGAGTCTTCCAGTCTTGTAGCCCCTGAGGAGAATAAAGAAACGGAAGATCATTGTGATGACATGTGTAATCAGACTACTCCTGACCTCCTATACCCTCAAGAGAAAAAAGGGGATGTGGACAACTTGTATCATCTGGTACCTTCCAGTCCTGTGGCCACTGAAAAGCAAAAAGAAACAGAAGATAATCTTGATGGTGTGTGTGATCTGGCATCTCTCAACCTTATAAGTACTCAGGATATTAAAGAGGATGTGGACAACTTGTGTGAACCAGATTCCTCCAGTCTTGTAACATCTCAGGATTGTAAAGAGTTGAAAGAGAATGTTGACAGTTTTTGTGAACTGGTATCCTCCAATTTTTTGGCCCATGAAGAGCAAAAAGAAACTGAAGATAATCTTGATGGCGTGAGTGAAATGGCATTTCTGAGCCTCACATCCCCTCAGGATAAGAATATAGATGTGGAAAACTTTGGTGAAATGGATATTTCCAGCCTCTTGGGCATCAAGGAGCACGAAGTAAATAAAGATACTCTTGAAAGTATATGTGATCTGGCATCTCTCAACCTTGCATCCTCGGGATATTAAGGAGAATATGGACAACTTGTGTGACCTGGTACCTTCCAGTCTTGTGGTCACTAAAAAGCAAAAAGAAACAGAAATTAATCTCGATGGTGTGTGTGATATGGCATCCCTCAACCTTATAAGTACTCAGGATATTAAAGAGGAAGTGGACAACTTGTCTGAACCAGATTCTTCCAGTCTTGTTACATCTCAGGATTGTAAAGAGTTGGAAGAAAATGTTGACAGCTTGTGTGAACTGGAGCCTTCTACCCCTATAGATAATACAGAAACTGAAGATCATCTTGATGGAACATCTAAACCAACGTTCCCAAGCTTCTTATACTCTCAGGATGAAAAAGTGCATGTGGACACGTTGTGTGACTTGGTATCTGTCAAACTTTTGTCCACTGAAGAGCAAAAAGAAACTGAAGATAATCTTGATGGGGCGAGTGAATTGACATTTTTGAGTCTCACATCCCCTCAGGATAATAATATAAATCTAAACAACTTGTTTGAAATGGATACTTCCAGCCTCATGGGTTTCAAGGAGCATAAAGTGAATAAAGATACTCTTGAACGTGTGTGTGATCTGGCATCTATCAACCTTGTAATGCCTCAGGATATTAAGGAGATTGGGGACAACTTGTGCCCACTGGAGTCTTCCAGTCTTGTAGCCCCTGAGGAGAATAAAGAAACTGAAGATCATTGTGATGACATGTGTAATCAGACTACTCCTGACCTCCTATACCCTCAGGAGAAAAAAGGGGATGTGGACAACTTGTATCATCTGGTACCTTCCAGTCCTGTGGCCACTGAAAAGCAAAAAGAAACAGAAGATAATCTTGATGGTGTGTGTGATCTGGCATCTTTCAACCTTATAAGTACTCAGGATATTAAAGAGGATGTGGACAACTTGTGTGAACCAGATTCTTCCAGTCTTGTAACATCTCAGGATTGTAAAGAGTTGAAAGAGAATGTTGACAGTTTTTGTGAACTGGTATCCTCCAATTTTTTGGCCCATGAAGAGCAAAAAGTAACTGAAGATAATCTTGATTTTGTGAGTGAATTGGCATTCCTGAGCCTCACATCCCCTCAGGATAAGAACATAAATCTGGACAACTTGTTTGAAATGGATAGTTCCATCCTCATGGGCCTCAAGGAGCATGAAGTTAATAAAGATATTCTTGAAAGTGTGTATGATCTGGCATCTCTCAACCTTGTAACTCCCCAGGGTATTAAGGAGAATGTAGACAACTTGTGTGCACCAGAGTCTTCCAGTCTTGTAGCACTTGAGGACAATAAAGAAACCAAAGATCATCACGATGGAATGTGTAAACAGACTACTCCTGAACCCCTATCCCCTCACTATGATAAAGAGAATGTGGACAGCTTGTGTGACCTGAAGTCTTCCAGCCTTGTAACTCCTAAGGATCATAAAGAAACTGAAGATAATCTTGATCCTGTATGTGAACTGATATCTGCCAGCCTTGTATCTCCTGTGGATAATAAAGAGAATAAAGACCACATGTATGAAATGGAGCATTCCAGCTTTGTAACATCTCAGAATTGTAAAGAGTTGGAAGACAATATTGACTGTATGTATGAGATTGAACTGGAACCTCTTATTCTTATGGCTCCTAAGGAGCGTAAAGAAACTGAAGATACTCTTAATGTCTTTCTCCAAAAGAGAGAACCAAACTGTAGGAAGATTCTTAACGATCAAACCAAGCCTTCAGCCTATGACACATCTCAGGACTTGGATAGTAAGTTGCCTTTCTGCTCTGACTGTAATTAAAATTGTCATAATTAATATTTTCCCTAATATATAAGGCATTTCCAGTTAAAATGTAGGAAATGGGGGTAATTACTCCCTTATTTATTAACAAGCATTTCAGTGACCTCCAGCTATGCTATGTGTCCTGCAAGCCGTACAGAACCTAAAATACTTAAAACTTTTCTAGTCAGTGATGGCCTATATATAAAGGGTAAAATAACCTGCACCCTTGTATACTGTCAGCAGCCTAACTATTACTATTGATCTAGTGAGTAAAGGTGCATTTTACTTTGCAAAATGATTTATCCCTTGCTTTAAACTCCTACATTAGGTCATCCTTTCTAATTTTAGCCAACAACAGATTTATTTTAAGTTAATGGAAGGTAAATTAACTATTTGAAATGGGAATTAAGTATTTTTTAAAAAATTAAAGACTTACTGGGTTTTGTGTTGTCCTGATGGCCATAGCTGTTACATTTGTCTCTCAATTTCAAACCCTTTCACCAGCTCCAGAAATGTACAAATTGGTTAAGTACTTCTGTTGTCATCAAGATATTTGTACAGGCAACCACAAGATTTAAATATGTACTGTTCATTGCATTTACATTTGTGGGAAGCCCCCCTTTAGAAAATAAATATATAATTATAAGATGCCTCCATGGCCTGTAATGCACTGCCTAATCAGTAAAGTATGTTTGTGTTCCAAACTGGTAAAATAATCCTGCTCTAGTCGTTACTACTGGCAGCAAAGTGGTACAGCTCTCTCTGAAGCTACACTGCACTGCAGTTTACAACATGCTGGGTATAGGATTGTCCCTGCAGAGCTTACACCTGTGGTGGTCTATAGCCCAGTGAGAGGGACTGCATCTGATGTAAGCAGACATTATCAAAATCTATTAAAGAGGAACTTCAGCAGGGAATGGTCAATCAAAAATCAACACCTAGAAATATTATAGCAGCTGACTTCTAAGAAACCGATACTTACCAGACTGGAATTCAGCACAGTTGTCCATGCTTTTCCCAGGGCCTCTGCTCCTTTGTGCCACCATCTTGGATTTGGGAGCAGAAATGAAAGTAGATAAGGGTAATTTTTGTGTGAAAGTCCACTATAATGCACACGATGGTCCAAGTGACCATATCGAAAGCAAACCTCTATACATTTTACAATTGAGAGATTAGCAATATCCTCTGTTTTAGAATGAATAACTTCTCCTTAGCTCTAATATTGTTATGGGAATTTTTCAAAGCATGGCCTTTACTTTGTGTAGTTAAAGTGGACCTTCACCCTAAAATTACCCTTACCTACTTTCATGTCTGCTCCCAAATCCAAGATGGTGGCACAAAGGAGCAGAGGCCCTGGACAAATCAGCTGCATGGAAAACAGTGCTGAATTCCAGGAGCTGATAAGTATCTGTTTCTTATTAATATTAGTATTATTAGTATTTGTAGGTGCTGTTTGATTTTCCCATTCCCTGCTGAAGTTCCTCTTAAGTTAGCACACTCCTATTGGACTGAATAGAAGATATTGTGAGCATAGATAAAAGAGAAAAGGGATGTGACCAAGCATAGCCATAGTAATAAGCCTCCATCCCTGACTATGAAGCATATAAAAAAGGAAGAAAAAGAGAGTGGAACTTTAAATAAGGCTAAATACTGCAAAAATTAGGTGTATGGACAGTGTATATATAATAATAAAATCTTTATTGTATCAAATACAGTTCCATCGTCTAGAAATGCATAATACATTTTCAAAACATAAGCACCACCATATATAATGTGCTGACATAGTGATAAAGATATATCATGAACATATACATTGTATAGCATGATACTCAGTGGCGTATCATCCATGAGTGCAGGTTAGTCACTGCACATGGGCCCCCGAGGGGGGGCCCACTGTGCTCTCTGATACACACTGCACCCATGGATGTGTTAGGCCGCCAAGGTCAGGGAGCGCCAACAGTCACTTATGTACAGGGATCCTCTGAACATCCGACGGCACAGCGAGCAAGGGGGAGGTTGGCCCCAGCAGTGGAAAGCCTAGCCCACAGGTGGATGGCTCCATGCAGAGTTCTCGCCCTGCTGCCTGGACGGAACAGCTATCAGACAGGAGGCAGCGGGCAGGAGGGGGGAGCCAGGCATTGGTGGTAAGTAGAGGACACAAGGTGAGAAGCTTGGCAAAACAGTGGCGTATAGAGGTGCATCTGTGCAGGGCAGTCACTGGCTTCAATAGGCATCAAGTTTCCCTGTGTCTGTCTCCCTCGGACCGGTCCATGGGCTGCAGATTTCAGGAGAGGAGGAGGGCTGCCAGCTTGTTACACACAGGAAGTGGAGGGAACCTGATCACAGCACTCAGGACTACACACAGTGACCCATGTGTAAGTACAGAGGCTGCTGTTTCTGCACTATATTTCCTGCCTGACTGGGAAGACACAGAAAGAGGGCTGAGATGCACCTTGTATGGGGGGGATGAGGTGATGATCCTTATTGCCCCCCATCTTTTACCCCTCCTGCCCCTTGGTGGTGGTGGGTGGGGGTGGTGTCTCCTTGCTAGAGCTGAACAGCCAGCCAGTAACTTCATTAGTATGGATTATTAAGGGCTCCTTGTTATTCACAGCTGGATCTCTATATGGCTGCCTGCAGCCTTTTATTATTGGTTGAATCTGAGATAGCTCTTTGACTACTGTAGTCAAAGAGCAGTCTCAGCCTCAACCAATAACAGAAGGCTGCGGGCAACCAATCAGAGGCTAAGGCTGTGAATAATGAAGAGCCGTTAATAATCCATCAATAATCCATTGCAGCAGAGCAGCCAGCCAATAATGCCTACATAAATTACAAAAGGGGTTAATGGCTGGCTGCTCTGCTGCAACAGATTATTAAGGGCTCCAGTCCTCTCCATTCACAGCCTGAGCCCCCGTACCCCAAATGGCTCCAGGTTAGGGGTTAAAAAAATGAGTAAAGAAGCGACACCCCTCCCCTCCCCAGGTGTCTCCCCAGGCTGTGAGTGGAGGAACCCTTGCGTTTCCACAAGAAAGTGGTAAAAGTCTACAGGTATAGCCCTGTACACACAGGCCAAATGTCAAAGGCATCGACCAGTTCAATAAAAACCGTCCGACATTCAGCGTGTGTTTACAGCAGCCTGTTTGACAGAAGCCGGCCATTCAGCCAACTTCTATTGAAGGGGCATGACCAGAAAAGGTCTGCCGAATGGCATCCAGTCTGCGCTTTTAGCCAATGGCTGAGAGCACTGACCAGTGTGTTCTAGCGTGGGGACAGTCCCTCTGTCAGAGCATGAGAGCTCAGCGGGGAGATTGCTGTACTAACTACAGATTTTTAATACAGTGGCTCCTCCTGAGCGCTTTAGGTTTTTCTCGTTCAGCCCGCTAGGTTGAACGAAAAAGAAAAATTAATAGTGTGCACCAGGCTTTAGAGGGCACAAATTCCTTGCCTTGCTCCAGGCACTGACAACCCACGCTACACCACTGAAATAACCACCTGTAGCCAAGTCTAACACAGACACACTGTCCTTCACCTGGACTAAGTAGGCACCTGCTACAGAGGCGTCGGGAGCAGGGGGCTGACGGGGCTACAGGTGCCCCCAAAAAGCCCCAGGTCTCGGGCATGGAGAAGGCTATTATTAGCCACGAGCATTCACAGAGAATCACCAGAGCCGCCCGCAGCTAGAGGTTCTGGGCCGGCATTAGTGATATCTCCACCGCTATTTTAAAGAAGACCAGCTCTAGTGGAGCATGGTCACTCACCGAGGAGAAGAAACAAGAGGCGGAGCCAGCTGCCAATATAAATGGAGCTGCCGCCAACCCTCCGCCCCATGGCCTGTTGTGACCTGTTGTGGGAAAGGGGGTGGGGGTGGCGGCAGCTCCATTTCTATTGGCAGCTGGCTCTGCCTCTTGTTTCTTCCCCTCAGCGAGTGACCATGCTCCACGAGAGAGCTGATCTTTTGTAATGGAGGCAGAGACTCCACTGGGGACAGTTGATGTAAGGAGGCACTCTAACCACTGGGGACATCTGATATAAGGAGGCACTCTGACCGCTGGAGACATCTGATATAAGGAGGCACTCTGACCGCTGGGGACATCTGATATAAGGAGGCACTCTGACCGCTGGAGACATCTGATATAAGGAGGCACTCTGACCGCTGGGGACATCTGATATAAGGAGGCACTCTGTCCGCTGGAGACATCTGATATAAGGAGGCACTCTGACCGCTGGAGACATCTGATATAAGGAGGCTCTCTGACTGCTGGGGACACCCTGATATAAGGAGGCACTCTGCTGGGGAAACCTGGTGGTAGGAGGGACTCCGCTGGGGACACCTGATGGCATCTGGTGGCAGGAGACGTGGCAAGTGACACACTCAGGGATCCCACTGATTCTGCATTATGGTGAGTTGGATGATTTCATTTTATATTACAATGTAATATAAGAAATAATGTGCTTCAGTCATCCTGACACCAGAACAACCATGTTGCCGGGATGATTGAAGCGCTAACACCAGGTGTATGGAGTATCTTTATTTGCTGATTGTTAAACTTTCAGGAATACACATATTGCTATTGTGGTGTGGGATCTGGGCCTGCTGTCCCTCCATCCCTCTTTCTTTCCTTCTCTTCTCTCTCCTTCCCTCTCTATCTCTTTCTTTCTCCTCCACCGCTCATTCATCTCAGACTCGAATCACAACCCCATTGAGCTACGCCCCTTTAAGCCACGGCCACTATTTAGTTTAAAACACGCCCACTGTTTGCAGCCGCATTTATTCAGGCTGATGCCCCTGTTTTTTTCCCACCTAGCAACGCCCCTGACCTGCTTGCTTGGTAAGAGAAACAAGGCAGGCTGCAGACTCCTCACTTTTCTCTGTCTCTCTTTTTATCTGGTTTGGGATTCCCTGGTTTTTCCCAAGTTTTATGAGGGGTTTAATATATTTACATATCTGAATTTTTTATTATGTACCTGCAGTGTATTTTTGCATCCATACTCCTGATGAGTGAGCGTTATTCATGAAACGTGCGTAGAGTTTTCCTATTCATGTGATGCCAAGACAGTTCGGCTTTTACTCAACATGTATTTGGTTGAATGTATATGTATAACCATGCATTATAATCCTATACAATGTATATGTTCACAATATATCTTTATCATTATGTCAGCCCATTATATATGGTGGTGTTTATGTTTTGAAAATGTATTATGCATTTTCTAGACCATGGAACTGTATTGGATACAATAAAGATTTTATTATTATAGATACACTGTCCATACACCTAATTTTTGCAGTAATTAACCTCATTTAGAGTCCCACTCTTTTTTTCTTCCTTTTTTATACGCTTCATAGTCAGGGATGGAGGCTTATTACTATGGCTATGCCAGGTCACATCCCTTTTCTCTTTGTTACAATTTGGGGTGGAAGACACCCACTTTTCCTGTGGGACCTGCCATGCCATTACTATCATACTAGAATATACATTTCAGACCCTAAGCCGCCCGTTTTTATTCCATTACAATCCTTTTTACATATTGCCATTTTTTACTAGTAAACAGGCTAGTCACCTATTACCAGGTATAGTCCAGTCCCGAGCCCCACTCACATCGGGGGAGCGGTGCCCCCTGGGCTTTGTCTGTTTTGGAGCTGCGATGCGCAACAGTACCTCCCCAACTTGGGTGGTGGCGAGGGGGTGTCCTCCTGTGCATCGGCGGCACACCAGCAGCACCCGAGTGGCGCTGGGTTGGTTATACGCTTTGTATCCATCTCATGCTGCAGGGCAGGCGGGTGCAAATCCGAGTCTGGCTATCCTGCCAGTCATGAGATCTGTACCTTAACCTTTACCAGCCCACTCAGTGTGTAGCATGGCGCTGGTGGGGACCCGCCCTGGATCTCGGGTATATCAGCTGGGGCTTGGTTGGGGAATCACTCTTCAATCCTTCACCATGAGAGAGACACCGCATTACTGGTTGCACACTTTCAATACACATCCAAGGTAGGGAGGGGTCTTATGCAACTCCAGTTACACTTTTGTCCTCACTTTCTTCTAAGGATTTTTTTTTTCTCAATCATACATATTATTTTTTATATAACACTTTTTTCAATATTTTGCCACATTTTTTTCAACTTTTTTCACATCTCATTCGTTTCATACAACCACTTACTATACAACCACTATCTTCCAGATCGATGCGGCTTGGTCTAGACCATCCTTCCTCTCAGGGATTGCACTGTGGTGACCTGACCTGCCAGTCGGCTACCCCCAGATCTGGTTTGGGATTCCCTGCCTCCCGGCACACTTCCAAGCCCTTTACCCTCTTGTGAGTCGTTTTTGTTCTCAGGCTGATCTGTAAGTACTAGTTCAACCAACTTTTTTGGAACATTCAGGAATCCCCCCTCAAGTTTTATGAGGGGTTTAATATATTTACATATCTGAATTTGTTTCATTATAAGAAGAAAAACGCAGCGTCTCTAAGTGTAGATGGTTAAAAGCATTTAATAACAAAGGATAAAAGGTACCCACAAACATATCAGTGTAATAAGCGTTGCAGTATCAGTCACTGCACATTTCCTTAGGGTCCTGTGGGGGCTTAGTCCGGCAAGTGGGATGTCAGCAAGCATCCTTTAACCTGACGCGCTTCCTGGTTCTGGGACTTTTGTTGCGATCCACAGTTTTGCGTCACTTCCGGTGGTGAGATGAAGCGTGCGGCGACGCGTTGTCGGAGCGGATGCTCCCTCTTCAGGCTGATATCATGCCATGTTGTGTAGGGTCATCTTTATAGGCAGGAAACCATGATGCTTGATGCTAGGAGCGTCAGTGCTGGACGAGGTGGGCAGTCTCTATGACATCAGATGCCAGGAGAGCCCATGATGGACGAGGTGGGTGGGCTCTGTGACATAAGATACCCAGGGCAACTATGATGGCCAGGATGCGAAGGCTGTGGGCTAGGCACTGGCTTCACAAAGATGGAGACTATTGGGGACAGCTTTGTACATATCTGTCTGCATATACTTACACAAGTCACAATGTATATAAAAAACGGACCTTATGAAAAAAAAAAAGATTATGCAATGAAATGAGTATAGAAGGGTGTGGATGGCAGTGGTGTATGTCGGTGTACTGATAAACAGAGGCGGAATAGCAATCTATGATTTGGAGTGTAGGAGCTGTATGTGTATGGCCAAAAGACTGTTGGGATATAGAGGGTGTGTTGGTCTCATGCAGGAAGCCCAGGAATATTAAAAACCTAATCTCCCCCAGCAAACTGAAAAAAACCCTTCCTGTTGGACCCAACAGGTTATGCCTCATCCCACTGGTAGGCATGTTCCAATGCCGAATGCTGTTTGATCTGCAAACATGTCTGTCATGGACAAAAAGAATTCACAATCAAAAACAAATCTTACAGCATTCCCCAATTCTTCAACTGCTCTACAGAATACGTGATTTACTGCTTATCTTGCCCCTGTGGCCTACACTATGTCGGCAGAACCATCCGCACACTCCACAAAAGATTTGGTGAACACCGGAGGTTTGTCGAGGGTGGTAATGACCAACACAGTGTCCCCTGCCATTTCAAGGAATTCCACGCTCAATCCTCTGCTGAGCTCAAAGTTTGGATCATAGAATCCATACCCACCTCCTTCCCTGCGGCCCTGCGGTTCAAATGCCTGTGCCGTAGGGAAACCTTCTGGATATATCAACTGGACGTGTTGTCGCCAGGTGGCTTGAATGAGGAAATAGAGACCAGCAGCGCCCTGATCTAAACTCTAGTTTCCTCATTGTTCACCTATCTGTCCAGGATATTGTTTATTAAACCAAATTTTTAATTTTTTATTGATTTTTTGATCATACAATTTTCCATTTTTTCAGGTACCACCACATAGCCTTATGGTCTGTTCCTTGTTCCAGAACAGTCAATAGTGAGTAATCCTAATCACCAGATCATATCACCAGCACACATTTACCCATTGAATTATCTAGTTCCACTACGCCGTCCAATTGCTGTTTATCCCATTAGTGTATTTTCTACATCACTCCACCAAATTCTTACCGAGTCGTTCCCATCTATTTCCTTTTTATTTTATTTTACTTTTATTTGTATTTTCATTTTTATTTTTGCTCTTACTCATATTTTTCGTATTATTTTTCTTTTTATTCTTATTTTTATTTTATTTGATTTTGATTTTTATTTTTATTCTATTTTTATTTTTTATTATATTTTTTACTCTTATTTTTATTTTTATTTAATTTCTTTTCTTCATTCCCCACTCCATGTTCTTCTTTCTATCCCCATATTCATCATTCCTTTCGCTTCAGCTCAATTTACCCTCGTCCTCCAACTCAATCATGGTTCTCCAATCACACACCCTCTATATCCCAACAATCTTTTGGCCATACACATACAGATCCTACACTCCAACTCATAGATTGCTATTCCGCCTCTGTTTATCAGTACACTGACATACACCACTGCCATCCACACCCATGGTTTTATCTCATATCTTCTATACCCATTTCATTGTATATTCTTTATTTTTCACAAGGTCCATTTTTTATCTACATTATGACAAGTATATGCAGACAGATATGTACAAAGCTGTCCCCAATAGTCTCCATCTTTGTGAAGCCAGTGCCTAGCCCACAGCCTTCGCATCCTGGCCATCATAGATGCTCTGGGCATCTGACGTCACAGAGCCCGCCCACCTCGTCCAGCACCGATGCTCCTGGTGTCTGACGTCATAGGGCCCGCCCACCTCGTCCAGCACCGATGCTCCTAGTGTCAATCATCACCGTTTCCTGCCTATAACGATGACCCTACACAACATGGCTTGATAATGAAAAAACAAGGGCCAGGGATAAATCCAAGGCAAATACCCGCCAAGGCACCCTGGCGGGTGACCATCTGCCTTCACCTATCTTATTAGAATGCATGTGCTTCCACTGTGGAGTCTCTCACAAGTCAGAGATAAGACTACAGATCACAGGGTGCCTTGGTGGGGCCTGTAGCTTACGCATGCATTTGCAAATTTGTGCAGCTAAACCCCTGTTTTTAAACACATACTGTTAGACAGGTTATTTTGGTTAGTCGCAGCTGGCCGGTAAGTAGAGCTTGGTATTTGCCTTGGATTTATCCCTGGGCCTTGTTTTTTCTGTTTGTTGCCCTCCAATGCTCCTTGCTGCAATGGCCAGTTATAGGTGTAGGCAGTGGTCATTGTTTGGTATGGCTTGATATTGGCTTGAAGAGGGAGCATCTGCTCCGACAACGCGTCGCCGCACGCTTCATCTCACCACCGGAAGAAACGCAATCCCGTGGATTGCAATACAAATCCCAGAACCAGGAAGCGCTGGGAGCCACCAGCGTGACAGGGTAAAGGACACTTGCTGACATCCCGGATTTCCCATCCACCAACTACCACTTGCCAGACTAAGCCCCCACAGGACCCTAAAGAAGTGCGGAGTGACTGATACTGCAATGCTTATTACACTCATATGTTTGTGAGTACCTTTTATCCTTTGTTATTAAATGCTTTTAACCATCTACACTGTTTTTCTTCTTGTTTCATTGCAGAGGCCTCCTCAACCTTATACACCAGCTTCCCTTTGTGAAACTGGGCCCCCCCCCCCACAAAAAATACAAACCCCCCTCCCACCACTGGATCTCACCTAAGGACTTGCTGAATTGTACTCTTTACAGAGCCATCCCCAATATCCCCTCTCACTCCAGCGATAACATTAAGCGCCAACAATGTACTTGCAGTGTATTTTTGCATCCATACTCCTGATGAGTGAACGTGATTCATGAAACGTGCATAGAGTTTTCCTATTCATGTGATGCCAAGACAGTTCGGCTTTTACTCAATATGTATTTGGTTGTATCTATATGTACAACTATGCATTATCATCCAATACAATGTATATGTTCATGATATATCTTTATCATTATGTCAGCCCATTATATATGGTGGTGCTTATGTTTTGAAAATGTATTATGCATTTCTAGACAGATCAGTAACTGAACACATACTGGAGATGAAAGAGTGCCTTTGCCTCTGCTCTACCTCCTCTTACTTTCCTCTCCAGTATGTGTTCAGTTCCTGCTCTACCTCCTCTTACTTTCCTCTCCAGTGTGTGTTCAGTTACTGCTCTGCCTCCTCTCTCATTCCTCTCCAGTGTGTGTTCAGTTCCTGCTCTGCCTCCTCTCTCTATCCTCTCCAGTATGTGTTCAGTTACTGATCTGTCTAGAAATGCATAATACATTTTCAAAACATAAGCACCACCATATATAATGGGCTGAAAACAGCAGGGGCGGCCTGTCCATTAGGGGCGCAGGGGGAGCCACCCCCCTATCCATGTGTCTGATCCCCTAATCTACATTCGGGGCGCTGGATGCATGGATTCCAATGGGGAGAATAAGCCATCCTACTGGACCACGACGAGGAGACAGGAGGAGGGAGGAGACATGGAGGCCATTGGAGGAGACGCAGGGGATGAAGCTGTCGCCCTGAGGGAAGCGCTACCTGGGGGTAAGTGTGGGGCTCACCGACCAACCGGGGAGGTTGCCTGTGACCCGACCCGAATGACCAGGGGGAAGGGTGGCTGTGGGTGCATTGCTTTTTTGTGCTCAATCAGAACTAAGCAGAGGTATCTTTCAAGGGAAAACTGAGGAATACAACAATTGAAGATTTTTTTTAAAAACAATTCCTATTCGGACATAAATCAGACCCTCACTGCCCTTGCATGGGCTGTTATGGTTGTAGTAACATTCTTGACTATACTGTATTTTTCTGTTGATTACAATTTTGCAAGTAGATTTATTGGCAATGTAGAAACATATTATAAAATTAAACATGTATTTTCTTACAGAACTTCATATCCAAAAAACTACTTTTCATCAGCTTGGAGAAAGAATGAGCATGGAACCTCATCTGACTCTGAGGGATATCTTGAGTATTGGC
>BLSH010216262.1:20774-34773 GCA_018402905.1 Glandirana rugosa | reverse complement strand
CTCCTCTCTCATTCCTCTCCAGTGTGTGTTCAGTTCCTGCTCTGCCTCCTCTCTCTATCCTCTCCAGTATGTGTTCAGTTACTGATCTGTCTAGAAATGCATAATACATTTTCAAAACATAAGCACCACCATATATAATGGGCTGAAAACAGCAGGGGCGGCCTGTCCATTAGGGGCGCAGGGGGAGCCACCCCCCTATCCATGTGTCTGATCCCCTAATCTACATTCGGGGCGCTGGATGCATGGATTCCAATGGGGAGAATAAGCCATCCTACTGGACCACGACGAGGAGACAGGAGGAGGGAGGAGACATGGAGGCCATTGGAGGAGACGCAGGGGATGAAGCTGTCGCCCTGAGGGAAGCGCTACCTGGGGGTAAGTGTGGGGCTCACCGACCAACCGGGGAGGTTGCCTGTGACCCGACCCGAATGACCAGGGGGAAGGGTGGCTGTGGGTGCATTGCTTTTTTGTGCTCAATCAGAACTAAGCAGAGGTATCTTTCAAGGGAAAACTGAGGAATACAACAATTGAAGATTTTTTTTAAAAACAATTCCTATTCGGACATAAATCAGACCCTCACTGCCCTTGCATGGGCTGTTATGGTTGTAGTAACATTCTTGACTATACTGTATTTTTCTGTTGATTACAATTTTGCAAGTAGATTTATTGGCAATGTAGAAACATATTATAAAATTAAACATGTATTTTCTTACAGAACTTCATATCCAAAAAACTACTTTTCATCAGCTTGGAGAAAGAATGAGCATGGAACCTCATCTGACTCTGAGGGATATCTTGAGTATTGGCTTAGAGAATGTGCATGACAATCCACCAATAATTGTAGAGGAACCTCCCTGGGATTACTTAAGGAAACTCATGTTAAGGAAACTCATGGCTTTAAACACGACTGCAAGAGACACTATTGGTGTATATAATAGTGATGATGATGGATTGGATCCAGGTGGTAATTCATCTGCCTCTATTCACCCCTTGGATGTCTTGTGTTCCCTCCTGAATTGCTCAAACAGTTTTCTTCAACAAGAGATTGTAACTAAATTGTCCATGTGCCAGTTTGCCATCCCCCTGCTGCTCCCTCCTGGTGATGGGTCACACTGCACCCTCATGCTTTGGGCAATGAGAGGCATAGTGAAGAAGTGGAGACCTCAATCATTAGCGGACAGTAAAGGGTTCAGAGAAGAAAATGTGGTGAATATTTCCATGCCAATCGTCTCTTATGTCAGATTGGGGAAAAACAAATTATCCAAATCTAAAATCCTGAACCAAGTTCTTAATCCAGGTCAGCAACATAATAACTTCTTCATTCACCATGATATGAATGGAGGAAACATTAAGAGGGAAATATCTGATGGACTGGTAGAAGTTTCCTGGTATTTTCCCTGTGGTAAGTCTGATGTTTTCCCAGAGCCCATCACAGTGACCAACCTACGAGGAGATCTGGAGGCCAACTGGCACCAGTTCATGTTACTGACAAGAATTTCATCAGCTGTGTTTATATTCATTGAGGATATTTCTGAGAGGGAATTCACACTGTTCTCATCCTGTCCTACCACTGACACCCAATATTACTTCATTGTTACTCCCGGTCCTGGCAAAACTGTGAGTACACAGACAATGAGGACCCTTGAAGACTTGCCAGTGCTAAAATTGAACACATCAAATGTGATAAAATATGCAGGCATGGTCAATGAGGCAGCATTGGTAAAAAAATTACAAAGTAGTATTGTTCAAGTCTTAAATAATAACCCAAAAGTAAATAGTATGAGAGATCTTGAGAAAGAATTTCAAGAACTGGACATCCAAGTGGATGAGAGAGTTCCTGAATGTCAGAAGGCCAGGGAACTTGCCAGGGAAATTACAGAAGAAATAAGAAATGTGTCTGAGTACAAAAAGAACACTATGAAGTTACAGGGAGATCTCTGGAGAGAGTTATCTGAAGTGGAAAGGGAAATTTGCAGAATGACAAAGCAAGGTGGTAAAGACACACAGCAATATCAAGATGACCTGAGAAAGAAACGTGTTTCGCTACATGAGAAGCAACATAAGTATGATCTGCCCCATGATTTAATGCTCTTTATTGATGCGATTACTGATTTTCCTGAGAATGAGAAACAATATTTTCTGAAATGGGTGAAATTTGAACTTGATTCAATTGCTAGAGATCATCTTTCTAATCTACAAGCTGAATACAAAGAAAAATGTAACAATATCTTAATTAATCATGAAGAGCTCAGACAGATAGACCAGAAAATCTCTGACAGTTCTTTAGGAATTGAACATTTCCTACGTGAGATGGGACAGTTTTATGAAGCTGAATGTTCCATGGTTAAAGAAAACATACTACATATAAGACAAAGACAATTTATTAGACTGCCAGGAATTGCTGCTGATCTCTTGTTGGATGGTTTCCCATTGGAGCTGATAGATGGCGATGCCTCCAATATTCCCCTGCGGTGGATAACTGATGTTTTGAATGAGCTGGACACCAAAACAGGGAGAAAATGCAGAATTAAAGTGATCACTGTGCTGGGAGTGCAGAGTACGGGAAAATCCACCCTTCTCAACACCATGTTTGGTCTGCAGTTCCCGGTGGCCAGTGGACGATGCACACGAGGAGCTTTCATGACCCTTCTTAATGTGAAGAAGGACTTCCAGGAGGATCTGGGCTGTGACTTCATCCTGGTGATTGACACTGAGGGACTGAAAGCTCTGGAGTTGGCTTCCTTGGGGGGTAGCTATGAACATGACAATGAACTGGCCACACTAGTGGTTGGGTTAAGTGATATCACTATAGTCAACATGGCTATGAAAAATGCATCAGAAATGAAGGATATTTTACAGATTGTAGTCCATGCTTTTCTTAGAATGAAAGAAATAGGAAAGAGACCCAACTGCCAGTTTGTACATCAAAATGTGAGTGATGTGTCTGCTCATGAAACGAACATTAGGGACAGGAAGAAACTTCTGGAACAGCTAAATGAAATGACAAAAGTAGCTGCAGAGATGGAAAATAAAAGCAAAATCAAAACCTTTAGTGAAATTATGAACTACAACCTGGAGAAAGACAACTGGTACATTCCTGGGCTCTGGCTTGGGGTCCCACCAATGGCTCCAGTAAATCCTGGGTACAGTGAACATGTGTCTGAATTAAAAAAGTATTTATTAGAGTTTCTGAAATCCAATGAATCACTGCACACGACTCTAACTATTCCTAAATTTAGTGCATGGATAGAAAGTTTATGGAACGCTGTCAAACATGAAAAATTTATCTTCAGTTTCAGAAATTGCCTGGTGGCAGAAGCTTATAATAAGCTGTCTATAGAATATTCGCAATGGGAATGGGATTTCCAAAAAGCTGTCCAGGATTGGATGATCCGTACAGAGACAAACATTAAGAATCAGACTGCAGTGAGTCTAAATGATGAACGTTGCTCCAAATTTAAGAAAGAGCTCAGCAGTTTGCTACTCAAAGAAATTACAAAAATGTTGAAATTGCTAGAAAACTATTTTGATAAACAATATGCACATGTTCACCTAATAGAACGATATAAAATGGATTTTGTTTTAAGCACAGAGTCCCTGAAGAGAGAACTGGAAAGAAATGCTCTAAGCAGGTTTGATAAGGCCGTTTCTATCCAGAAAGGGAAGTTCAAGATTCAGCAAATCAGGAGTGCTTCCCAGAAACTAATAGAAGACAATATCACTGAACTGCTTGGAAAGTGCAGAGAGAAGAACGAGACACTAAGTATATCAGAGGTACAGGAACAATTTGAGGAGCTGTGGGAGAAGACACTGAACGGTCTACAGATCGAGAATCTAACAAGACATATAGTTAGCAGACATATGCTAGAGCAACTGAGGAATGACATGAGTCATAAAGGACCAGATATAAACGAAGCCTTACTATGTGTCAAAAACTTAGGAGAGCCCATACAAGCTGATTTCGAAATAGATGAAAAACATATTGAGTTTGGAGACAGAGTTGAGAATAGATACCCCCTAGTAGGGAATGAACTCGTTGATAACATAAAAGAGTTTGCTGTTGATCTAATAGATATGTGTGATGCATATGTCACAGAGAAGGTGGAAACTGGAGAGGATTATGATAACATCTACTGCCAAGAATTACTCCGCAAGATCAATGCAGAGCTTAATAAAAAGGTAAAAGGTCTTACATTGTCCTCACATTTTGAATTGGATATCAAGCGTCACATTCTTGGAGGAGCATCCCGAAAATTTCAGACAATGCATGACAAGTTCATCGAGAGTAATGATCCAAAACTTTCTATGGAGAGACTAAAACCTGGATATTTAACAACATTTATTAATACATTTCAAGAGAAAGATACATGTCAAACTAAGGCTAAAGAATTTTGTGAGCAATGCCTAAAACCAGCCATGATGGGACATGTCTTCCAGCATCTTGGAAGTGAAATCGTAAATGACATAGTTTATAGTACAGACAACATGAAATTCCACAGTAGAACTGCCTTTCAAAGATTTTTGCTGGAAGAGCTTCTGGAAGAAATGTCCTTTCAGAAATATATAACTTACATTATCTCATATGAGAAATATACAAGAGATAGGATACAGGACAGCATTAAAACGAAATACGTAGATTCACGAAGCCTGAAACCTTTAGAAGAAAACATTCTCTCTTCGGTGAACAGAAGAGTACACGCAGCTCTTAAACATGACCAAAGTCTCACAAGTTCATCTATTGCAGACTTTCTGGACAGAGTGTGCGAGTTGCTAAGAAATGAATTGGTGATCCCGTGGGATAGGATGAATATGGTAATGTTTCAAAACACAGCTGAAGTTGGCCAATTTTCATCTGACATTCAGCTCTTCCTCCAAGATACAGAAACAGAAGTCTTATCAGAGCTGCAATCTATGGATATAAAGTCTGTACTCTCCAGGGTGATGGTGAAGCCTCAGGATGAGTTGTTCAGGAAGGTTGTTGGCTGTGGGGAGCAATGTCCATTCTGTGGTGTCCCATGTGAAGCCGAAGGTGTTGGCCACAAGGACCACTTTGCTACCATCCACAGACCCCATGGATTGAAGAAATACAGATTATCTGTTGGTAGAAACCTATCCACTGACATATGCACAACATCTGTTGTATCCGATGTAAGGTTTGTGAATCAACAAACAAGTCTCTTTGGGCACCCATTCAAAGACTATCCTACAATTTATCCAGATTGGGCCATCCAACCAGATCCCAGCAGTGAGTGCTCAGATTATTGGAAATATATTTTCGTGATGTTTAATGAGCAGTTTGCAGAAAAATATTACGCACAACCAGCCAACCTGCCTGATGGCTGGATGGATATCACAAGAGAAAACGTTTTGGACAGCTTAGCCAGAGGTTTTAATGAAACGCCATAGACAATAAGCTAGGTATAAAAATCTGCAACCTTCCCTTTTTTATTCCAATGGTACTTGCAGACAGGATTGTAACTCTTCATATGTAGTACAACCCCTGAATGGCTGCTGATTAACTTAGTCCAATTCCCCTAGAAAATGCACTCACAGCCAGGCACACAGCATTTTCTTCACTCTTCCACTGGCTCGAATAATTAGTATAGGGGTGCCTTTTTAGGGTTTTATTGGGAAGGGTGAATTTAAATGGGGATGAGGGGAGTATGGGCTTCCCCGCAAAACTGAAGAACTGGACAATGTGAGGACTTCTTAGCTATCTTGCTGAACTGCACAGAAAGAATGTCCCACAGAATCAATATGCTGATGGTGACTATAACTTCTCCCAGGGACCAAAAGCTACACAAAGTCACTGACTTTCCAGGACTGGGGTCATTTATTCACACATCCACAGGATCATCGGTTGCCTCCTTCTGACATTCACCAGGCTCTTCTCAGTGAGGCAGATGCAGACTCACATCACCATAGGACAGTTGGATACTTTGCCCACTAACTTCTCTCAGGCTCTCTCCAGTTAGCTTCTTCAGACCCAACTTGAGTCCATGAATTAGGCTTGCAAATAAGCCAACCAGCTAATATTTAGCTGGGACCTCAGTGTGTTTCTAGTGGCTCCTTCTAGAATTCTGTCCCCAGGGGCAGAGCCCCCTGCACAGGAGTCTCTTCCAGCAGGACAGGACCCAGGATCTTCCTCCTTCTGCCTCAGGCCTCAGGCTATTTATGGACTCCCCAACCACATACTGGGCATACCTCCCCAGCAATTGACTGGGGCCCCATAAATCTTTAGGCTACTTACTCTGTTCTTGCTTACACTATAATTCTAGAATCCACTAGAATACAGGGGCAAGTAATCCAAGTAGCAGCCACTGATCACAGAGGAGCTAGATAAATTTACCGAACAGCCTACCTTACACTAGGAGGGTGCTACACAGCGTCGGCCCATCCCTTAGGGGTGCACGAGCACTGCCCCCCCATCCATGCGTCCGACATCCTGATCTACATACAGGGTGCCGGACGCATGGATGTCGGAGGTGTGTTTTTTTTTGACACGTGATTAGAGCCAGAGGCCGCCTGCTGCCCACCCGCAACCGATGGAGTGTGGTGGGGGGGGGGGTGCCGCCGACCGACCAACCAACCGGGAGGGGGTGATCCCCCCCCCAAAAAAAAACACCAGCTGCAACTGGTGATACACATAGATATGGTTAGAATTGCTGGTGGGGAAATTAATATCATGATATAGATATATCAATATAATAACGAGAGCAAAGATAAAATTGACTTAAATAATAAACCCAATAACAGGGTTGAAAACAAAATTTTATTTTTGCCCAAATTTTGCTTAAAACAAAGCTCAGTAGACACCAAACTATTTTGTCCAGCCATGCACCATATCTGGGTATTGCTAAAGATAGTGTAATAGCGAGAATGAAATTATAGTTTAGACTAGCTGGTTAGTGATGGAAAATTTCTGTATCTTGGGAAACATAACTTTCTCAGATTATTGAAATATATATGAGAATATTCAGTAATAGGTCCACACTTCTTCTCTGGACAGGGTGAGTAAATGTTCATTATGGGAATTATTATTATCTAAAAGTCCTGTTTATCTTTGCTGAAATGCTTTTGGTCTGCTATTTTTTTTAATGTGTTTCTATTGTACCCCCTTTTTTACTCTTTGTTTACCATAAACTGTTTTAATGAACTTTAATTCTTTCTCTTCTCTCTTCAACCATGTCACATTAAATAAGCACAAATGTATTAACCCTTAGTTTACCACAGTCTGCTCTTATTAACTCCTTCTTTCTTTCGTCCCTTGAACCATTCATTTCCTGCTGTTTATTTCTACTTTATTAACTATTAATATTTAAACTTTTTTTCTTTTTATTTGTTGTGTTCTTTATTTTTTTAGTATCACATCAAATAAGCACAAATGTGTTAACCCCTTAGTTTACCATAATCTGCTCTACTTAGCTCATTCTTTCTTTTCTTTTTGTTTTTCAGTGTTACATTAAATAAGCACAAATTTGAAAAAAAATCATTTATTTAACTTGTTAAACTTAAAGCGGAGTTCCACCCCTTTAAAAGTCGGCAGCTACAAAAAGTGTAGCTGCTTACTGTAAATAATCGGACACTCACCTGTCCCTCGCTCCAGCGATGCGGCCACCCGCTGCCTTGCCCCTCCTCCATGCGGCGCCCTCCTCCATGCGGCGCCGGCATTGCAACTGAGAGGTAAACTTCCTTCTGGCTCCGCGGCACCAGGAGAGGAAGTGGGAGCTGAATACCTGTAAAAAACAGGTATCCGCCCCCCCAAAAAATGACATGCCAATCGGCATGTTAGGGGGTCACTGCCACTTAAAGCGAAAGTTCCACTTTTAGGTGGAACTCTGCTTTAATTTAACTTTGTTTAACTTGTTAAACTTAACTTATTTTAAAAAATTTGCAATGCTTTGTACCAGAGTAATGATGTTGGTGTATTTTAATCAAGACAAATTATAGAATATAATGTATACTTTTTATCTATAGTAAGACTAATAAACAGTTTTAGTTCAAAACAAGTTTGTTTTTGTTTTTTTTTTGTTTTTTTTAGTTTTGTTACTTTTCTGTCTAAGGGCCGGTTCACACTTGAGCGGCGCGACTTGCCAGGGCGAAGCAAGTCGCCCCGCTTGAGGCGATCTCAACGCGGCTTGTAAGGAGACTTCTATCATAGAAGTCAATGCAAGCCACGCTGAGATCGCCCTGAAAATAGTGCAGGAACCATTTTTCTAAGTCGGAGCGAAGCGATTCGCTCCTATTAGAACGGTTCCATTGCACAGCATTGAGGCGACTTGTCAGGCGACTCAAGTCGCCTGACAAGTCGCCTAGATGTGAACGGGCCGCGAAGTCGCGCCGCTCAAGTGTGAACCGGCCCTTAGAGTTGCAGTAAAAAAAAATAGTTTTTGCAGCACAAAAAGAAAGCCTTGCTTATCCTTAAAACACTATGGGGCTGATTTACTAAACCTGGAGAGTGCAAAATCTGGTGCAGCTGTGCATGGTAGCCAATCAGCTTCTAACTTCAGCTTGTTCAATTAAGCTTTGGCAATAAAACCTGGAAGCTGATTGCTTTCTTTGCAGAGCTGCACCAGATTTTGCACCATGCAGTTTTAGTAAATCAACCCCTATATGTGTTACTAAGAATAAATGACAAAGTTATTGCTGAGTAAACAGGTCCATAGCAGAAATATAAAACTTGCTCTGGTCTACAGGGGGTGTACAGGTGTGAAGTGGTTATTACTGCACCTTCTTTTCTTCTAATATTTACCTCCCCCATTCAGCTGCCAGAGTCTCTAGAAGTAGAAAAAATTGGAACTTCAGAGTATGGAGGAACGTGTGGGCTTCATTTATTTCACTTCCCCCAATGCAGTGCTCAACACCGGAGTGGCCAGTTGCCAAGTCCAACCATGGGCACATGTGAGAGGGAGAAGGTCATTACCCATTGAAATCTCTGACCAACACCAACTTTACACAAAGCTTTTTAACTCAAAGCTTCAGGAAGGGAACAGAGTCTCCATACATTGAGTCATGCAGAATAAAGAGTCTCCGAGGACCAAACAACCGAAACAACCATCTGACATTGTAGCGTTCTTGAGAGACCAAAGGAATTGAGAAGGATGATGACCAGAAGCTCTCTACCAAGATGTGAATGCTCTCCCGATGCTGCCTTCTTGAGATTTGGGAGTCTTAAATACCTTAGAGAAACCAAGACAAAGGGTGCACAGGCCTAGTGCATTACCTTCAACACTTTACTGGAGTATAAAAAACAAGTGAGTGCACACTCACAAAAGTCAAGGAGTAACAGCATTGTACAAAACCCAATAAACAGCATGGTGATCCAGAACATGGAACTTTCAGGGACCTGACAAAAGTCAAACTAATCCTGACACGTATTGAGGGGCATGCCCCCTTCTTCGGAGTAAGGTTTTGCTCTGAAGAAAGGGGCATGTCCCTCAAAACGTGCCCCTTTGTATTGTGTGTGCATGGACCAAACAAGGTTGAATTATGAGTGAATTATATCAAAGTTGTCTTTCTTAAAAACTATGTCAGTTAGGTGTCGATATGTCTGCCGTAATATCGCAGTCCCACTAAAAATCTCTGATCGCCGCCATTACTAGTAAAATAAATAAATAAATCTGTTCCCTATTTTGTAGATGCGATAACTTTTGCGCAAACCAATCAATATACGTTTATTGGGATTTTTTTTTACCAAAAATATGTAACAGAATACATATTGGCCTAAACTGATGAATAAATTTGTTTTTTTCCTTTTTTTTTTTTATGGAAATATTTTATATCAGAAGTAAAAAAAATTGTTTTTTTTCCCAACATTGTCGCTCTTTTTTGTTTATAGCGCAAAAAAAATAAAAACCGCAGAGGCGATCAAATACCACCAAAAGAAAGCTCTATTTGTGGGGAAAAAAGGATGCCAATTTCATTTGGGTACAACGTCGCACGACCGCGCAATTGTCAGTTAAAGCGACGCAGTGCCAAATCGCAAAAAATGGCCTGGTCATGAAGGGGGGTAATCCTTCCAGGGCTGAAGTGGTTAATGTAATTTGATAATTAAAATATGTGCATTGAACTGTTTAATTGGCAATAAGCTTTGAGGTCAGAAATAAAGGGGGTCAGCTGAAGAGGTTCATGTAATTGATATTCCCGTGCTGTGAGCCTATTCACACCAATACAAAGTTCACGGATTTATCAGGAAACATTAAATTAGACACTCTTATCTGTGGTCTGCGGTGTTTTGTTCTGAATGACGGCACAAGAAATACTATAATGGAATTTCTCACTAATTTCTCACTAAGTATTTATAGCATGGAACGGATACAGGATTGGATCTAGCGTGGGATCTAGCGTGCGGCTTTCCAGCTTTTATTATTTTAATGGAACGGATACCGCCGTCCTCTCTCTCTCTGCACCGCAAAGTCATTCCAAATGCCATTCATAAAGTGTAGGCTGCAGGGTGGAGCCTTCTATGTCCTGCATTGTCCTCTCTGAAGAACGCAGCACAGGGCAATCTGGGGGCAATTCAATAAGTGGGGCATTGGGGAAATATTTCTGGAGGTGAGGTTGTAGTTGGAAGCCTTGTAGCAAATCCCTGAAATCCATGTGACATTTTCATTGATAGCATTGGCACGTGTGAGGAATTCATGTAGAAGCATGGACAGATTTGCTGGTACCTTTCCATGAAAACTAAAGAATTCACAATTTTCTTAGACATAACTTGCAACTGATCGAAGCAATTGGCATTCATCGCAGTTTATCCCATTTTTAATAAAAAAAAAACTTTGCTTTTTGATTCTCAATTCAACTGAATATTTTAAATAATAAAACGAGTGAAAATGGTATTGGACAAAATTGATGGAACCCATAACCTGATATTTTGCTGCACAACCTTCAGAGGTAATCAGAAAATGGCGCCCAGCCGCACACAGGATCAGCAGACTGTAAAGCCTCGTACACACGATGCAACGGTCGTACGACCGGATGTCCAAAATCGCATGTCGGCTGTTGTGTCTCGCGTACTGACATGCACTAAGCGATCATACGACCAAGCCGAATGTAGTGACCTGTTACGAGCGTATAGAGAGAAAGTTCAGGTGAATGTAATTTATGAATTAGGTACGAACGGACACTTCCTGGCATAATACAGAGTTCAGAGGTCAGTAGTAAGTAATGCAGAGCAGGAGTCAGTAATAAGTATTGCAGAGTGCAGAGGTCAGCTGTAAGTAATGCAGAGTGCAGGAGTCAATAGTAAGTAATGCAGAGTGCAGCAGTCAGTAGTAAGTAATGCAGAGTGAAGGGGACAGTTGTAAGTACTGCAAAACGCAGAGATCAGTAGTAAGTAATGCAGAGTTCAGAGGTCAGTAGTAATAAGTAATGCAGAGTTCAGAGGTCAGTAGTAGTAAGTAATGCAGAGGTCAGTAGTAGTAAGTAATGCAGAGTTCAGAAGTCAGTAGTAGTAAGTAATGCAGAGTTCAGAGGTCAGTAGTAGTAAGTAATGCAGAGTTCAGAGGTCAGTAGTAGTAAGTAATGCAGAGTTCAGAGGTCAGTAGTAGTAAGTAATGCAGAGTTCAGAGGTCAGTAGAAGTAAGTACTGGAAGCCTGTGCTAGCATTTCTCCTGCGGTGTTGCTATCAGTGTGTGAAGAGTGGGAGAAGAGGGTTGCATTGACAATCCAACACAATGGGCAGCACATTGAACACATTTTATAAGTGGTAAGAAACTTGTAAATAACTCATGAAAGAATAAAGTTACATTAAAACCAAGCACACCATTGTTTTTCTTGTGAAATTCCCAATAAGTTTGATGTGTCACATGACCCTCTTCCTATTGAAAAAACAAAAGTTGGATTCAAAATGTCCGACTTCAAAATGGCCGCCATGGTCACCACCCATCTTGAAAAGTTTCCCCCCTCACATATACTAATGTGCCACAAACAGGAAGTTAATATCACCAACCATTCCCATTTTATTAAGGTGTATCCATATAAATGGCCCACCCTGTACAATATATTTTTATTGGGTTTTCATGGAGGTCACATAGCAACAAATTCACCCAGGCAGGGGCATCAAAACAATGGAATGAATTGATATAGAAATAGGAATCAGAAGATGAGCAGTGCAGTAACAATAACAGCCCGGGGTCCACCCTTAGAGATCCTACTACAGCCCTGCAATGATCCTTGGGGCAGGAAAAGAAAAGAGTCCAAGCAGAGGAAGAAAGTGAAGAACAAGATAAGTAGGAATAAGTGGAGAGAAAAGTCAGAAGTGGGAAGAGAGAAGAAAAGCAGAGAGAGGGACAAAAGAAAATAAGTAGGAAAAAAATGAAGGTGGGAGGGGGGTAAAAGAGGCAGGGAGCGGGGGAGGAAGGGGGGTAGAGGGGAATTTCCCACAGGCTAGGTCACGTGGCACGCTACAAACGGGTTAAACTAGCCGGGCGCAGACCTGGTAAAGTGTATCACAACCACGGTTCCCAAATTTGAAGACATTTAGAATGGGAATCATTCAAGATTCTAGACATCTTCTCGTTGATCATTAAGGTGGTTATATGGTCCTTCATCTCTATGAAGGAGAAGAAAGATTTCTTCCATGCCCTGGTTATGTACCGCTTGGTGGCCAAAATTAGATAAGTTGCCTATGTATGTTGATGAGAATAAAGCAATAAAGTCAACTTGCCATCTTTGCAAACATTTAAATAAAGTAGCATATGCAGATGTCCAAAGACCCTGGACTAGAATCAAACCAACCGTGGGCAGGACCACCCTATATGCAGAACATATCTGCATTCACAACAGCCTCTTAAACATCTATCACTATATGCTTTATTTGCATGGGCTATACAGGCCGGGACCCTTTTGCTTTAATTTTCATATGTATTGTTTTTTCTGTATTATTCTATGTTGATGTGGTAGTTGGCTGCACACAGCAGAGGCCCAGCACACCTCAATTCCTCTGCTTTGCTGAGATAATATATATATAGTCATGATAGCAAATGGAGGTGGGGACTATATAGTCATAGTCATGGCACTGGAGGCTTAGAGTGCAGGGGGAAAACTACGACCATAAGCTGCCCGACCTTCCACAACGCAGGGGGCAGCAAACGGAGGTGGGAAATTCTATGGCTGGGGGTAATACAGGCAGTAGCAAAAATGTATGTAGAATCCTATGACCACAAAAAGTCTGCATTTTACCAAATAAGGACCATAAAAAAAAAAATAAAAAGCCTAAAAAAAAAAGTGGTAGTTCCAATTTTATGTCACATGATATTAGCGCAACGGTTGAACCACTTTAAGACCGAACCTCTTTTTGGAGTTTGGTGCTTACGAGTTAAAATCAGGTTTTTTTTGCTATAAAATTACTTAGAACCCCCAAACATTATATATATATATTTTCTAACACCATAGAGAATAAAATGGCGGCCGTTGCAAAACTTTATGTCACACCGTATTCGCGCAGCGGTCTTACAAGCGTGCCATGTTATGGAGGCTCACGGACACTGGGCTTCAGCCGCTCACTCGGCTCACGGACACTGGGGGGAATGGAACCGGTCATCTCCCCTGCTGCCGGCGGGTCCAGTAAGCGGCGGAGATGACTGGAAACTGGCGGGAGGGGGGGGTCACCTCTCCTGCCGCTGATAAAAGTGACCTCGTGGCGAGTCCACTGATGAGAACGCTTTTATCTTGTACAGATTCGCCGGCTGTAAAAAAAGATACCAGGGTTATGGTAGCTATCTGCTACCATAGCAACGGTATTCCACTTCAAACGGCCGCCGTATAATGACGGCGGGTGGTCTTGAAGTGGTTAAGAAGCACAAAATTTCAGTAAAAATTCACCAAAGTTAATTTTAGAGTACAAAAACACAATAAATTACCCTACTTATGTAAACTATAAAGCCTCATACACAAATCGGGTCCGACGTCAAGGAAAAAAAGTCAACGTTTTTCGGCGTCATGCATTGGCGTTTTTGAGCGTTAGTGGGGGGGGGAGGGCGGTCAAAGGTCAGTAGAG
>BLSH010216262.1:0-10818 GCA_018402905.1 Glandirana rugosa | reverse complement strand
AGGACGCGAGTCCAGATAGTTTGGTTCTCAGTGGTTCTCCGAGACTCCTTTTCCCAAGCGGGACCTTTGCGAAGTTGGACTGGTGTTACTGGCACGGGTTAGGGGGACGACCCTACCTCGAGACTTCGACGGAACGTTCAACCACGCGGGGAGAGAACAAAATTGAAAAACATGTCGAACATATTGTCAAATTTAAACGACAGGGGAGTTTTATTGAGTTGTGTGTCGGTAATTACAGATTTGGCGACCGTTGATTTCACTCATGTGATCATTCACTTTTACGGGTTTAACCCGGGTTAATCGGTAAAAGGGAGAGGCCGTAGTACACATGTTGAACTTCCAGTGACCAGTATGAGAGAGTGAGAGCGATAACACCAAATTTAACACACCTGCTCCCCATTCACACTTGAGACCTTGTAACACTAACGAGTCACATGATGCCGGAGAGGGAAAATGGCTAATTGGGCCCAATTTGGGCATTTTCACTTACTAGTGTACTCACTTTAGTTGCCAGCGGTTTAGACATTAATGGCTGTGTGTTGAGTTATTTTGAGGGGACAGCAAATTTAAACTGTTATACAAGCTGTACAAAAAGTTAAAACAAGAGAGGGGCGCACCAACTTGCAAGGCAGCTTCAGAGCTCCATCCCAGCAGGGGGATTGGGCACGGTCATTGTGGTCAGGTTGAAGCGTTTCCAGGGCGAACCCTTTTCCTCAGAGCCTCTTGGTGACTCTTGGTTTGATAGACCTGAGCGCAGGAAGATTGTTTTTTTGCTTTTATACAAGTTGTACACTCACTACTTTACATTGTAGCAAAGTGTCATTTCTTCAGTGTTGTCACATGAAAAGATAGAATAAAATATTTACAAAAATGTGAGGGGTGTACTCACTTTTGTGAGATACTGTGTGTATGATTTATACTATAAAACCCTAGAACCAGCGGAGATTTACTATGTGGGTGGCCCTTTTGCTCCCCTCCCAACTAACATCCTTCAGGTGGAAAATCAAAAGAGCAAGACAGAACTTTCATCTGAACATTGCCTGCATCCAATCAGATCCAATAGATACAATGGGAGATCTGTCCATCTGCATTGTATATACAGTATATGGCTAGCTTTAGTCTATGCTGCAGCCTATGAAAGCAACAACAGGAAAAAATATGTTGTTTTTATTTGCAATAGGTTACCTGCTCATGTCACTCCAAAATCACTGTTCCGGTAAACCAATTACATGTTGTTTTGTGCCGAAGGAGCGGTCTTTATCGGTAATGGCAGTCTTGAGTCTCTGGCTTTTCCACCATTCTCGTGCCTGAAGGCATAAAGACTATTCCCAATCTGATAGCTCTCAGATAATGACACGTCTTTGCCCGTCTCACAGGAGTTCTATTTTATGTACGGCATAATTATCTTATTTGTATCTTTCTACCAGGTGCAGATTAAATAGAAGAAGAGAACGCCTCCATTACAGCAACGCACGATCATAAGGGCTTCCTATACTAAATATTATATCCACTATTCATTTAAATGTTAAAGTCCCATCAATGCAGAGTGAAGACTAAACAGTACATATAGTATAACATAGTAAGATGATGCAGAAACAGAAATGCTGTATTCATTGAGCATTTATTCTAACATTGGTTTAAAGTGGTTCTAAAGGCTAAAGGTTTTTTTTTTACCATCATGCATTCTATGCATGAAGGTAAAAAAACCTTAATTTTGCAGCTCTCTCCTCAGCCCCTCCTAAAACTTACCTAACCCTAGTTGCAATCCAGCGCTGTGCATGAGGGCCTCGGCTCTTCCCGGTCTCTCTCTCCTTATTGGCTGAGCCATTTGCTCACGCTGCTGTCAATCACAGCCAGTGAGGAGGTAGCAGGGGGTGGGGCCATGCCATGCTTTATATGTCTTATGGACATACAGGGCTGACTCGGGAGCGAGCACGCAGTTGGCAGGGGTGAGGGGAAAGGAAGAACACTTCCTTTTTATTCTGTCGCTTTTCATATTGCCGCTAATGCTTGCACATCTGCTATTCACACACATGTGTTCTGCAACAGAACAGATGTTATTCACACATTCAATGTTTTCTTCATACATCTGGAAATAGAATAGAACACTTTACCGAAAACCGGGGAGAAACCATACACATGCACTTAAAACATCAATTCTATTTCCAGATGTATGAAGAAAAGATTGAATGTGTGAATAACATCTGTGCTGGTGCAGAACACATGTGTGTGAATAGCAGATGTGTTCTGCAGTGACGTTTTCATTTAAAGTGATACACACATTTTAAAAAGAATTGTGAATAAAAGATATTGAATGATTGACGGTTTGATTTAAAGTGACACACACACTTGAAATAATTGTGCAGAAGAGATGTGGAATGTTTGACAGTTTCATTTAAAGTGATACACACATTTTAAAAAGAAGTGTGAATAAAAGATGTTCACTGATTTCCGGTTTGATTTAAAGTGACACACAGACTTGAAATACTTGTGCAGAAGAGATGTTCACTGATTTCCGGTTTGATTTAAAGTGATACACACATTTTGCAGAACAGTGATATGGGTACTCCCGGCTTATTTATACTTTTTTGACACAGTTTGAAGATGATTTTAGAACAGTTCTATGGCCTCTAATGTTAATTAATACTTTTCAGACCCATTTTGAAGATGATCTCCATTTTTGCATTTTTTAAGTTTTTATTTTTTTAAAAATATTTAAAGTTATTTCCCTGTCCCCATTTCTTTGTAGGTCACTTGTCCCACCCTTACCCACATTTCCTTCCTTTTGCAGACCTCTAGGACCTTCCAGGACTATTTTACAACACTTTTTGTACCTAAAAGTCCGGGTCTCCATTGATTTCAATGGGGTTCGGGGTTCGGGACAAAGTTCGGGTTCTGTCCGGACCCGAACCCGGACTTTGTCCCGAAGTTCTGCAGAACCAGCAGAACCCGGACTTCTAGAAGTTCGCTCAACTCTAGTCCCTAGCACTGCTCAACAATTGACCATCAGCACTGCACAATATTTGCCCTCCAAGCATTGCACAATATTTAACCCCCAGCACTGCACAGTATCTAATCCAAAGCACTGCACAATAATTAGCCCTTAAGCATTGCACAATAATTAAACCCCAGCACCACACAGGAATAAACCCCCTGCTTCAGCACTGCACAATAATTATCCCTCAGCACTGCACAATAATTGCCCCCAAACATTGCACAATAATTAAACCCCATGACTGCACAATAATTAATCCCCAGCATTGCACAATAATTAGCCCCTAAGCATTGCACAATAATTGGCCCCTAAGCATTGCACAATAATTAGCCCCCAGCACTGAATAACATCTAGCCCTCAGAACTGCACAATAATTATCTTCAAGCATTGCATATCAATTAACCCCTAGCAGTTTAGCAGTCATTGTGCAGCCTTCATTGTGCAACATACAACATAGAGTAGCATAGGGTACAGAGGTCAGCATTGTGTAGTGTGTGGGTTATATTATGTACAACATTGCTTGCCCAGTGTGCCCCCTTACATGGTCAGTGCTCACTGTGCCCCTTTAAAATCACGGTCAGTGTTCAGTATACTGTATCTTTTTACATGGGTAGTCAGTATACAGTGGTGATCAGTGTGCCAACTTACACTGGCAGTCGGCTCTCAGTGTGTCTCTTAACATTGGTGGTCAGCATGCTTTCTTTACATTGGTGGCCAGTGTAATCCCTTTACATTGGTGGTCAGTGTGCTTCCCTTACATTGGCAGTCAGCGTGCTTCCCTTACATTGGTGATCAAAGCTAAGTGGGTCTCCTTACATTGGCAGTCAGTATGCTTCCTTTACATTGGTGGTCAGAGCTAAGTGGGTCTCCTTACATTGGCAGTCAGTATGCTCCCTTTACATTGGTGGTCAGAGCTAAGTGGGTCTCCTTACATTGGTGGTCAGTGTAATCCCTTTACATTGGTGGTCAGTGTGCTTCCCTTACATTGGCAGTCAGTGTGCTTCCCTTACATTGGAAGTCAGTATGCTTCCCTTACATTGGTGGTCAGAGCTAAGTGGGTCTCCTTACATTGGAAGTCAGTATGCTCCCTTTACATTGGTGGTCAGTTTGCTTCCCTTATGTTGGAGGTCAGTGTCATTCCTTCACATTGGTAACAAGAAGAAGAGGGGGGAGCGCCATCTAAGTGCAGTGCCAGCAGGAAATGTAATGAGCAAGCGGTTAAAACCACTTACTGTTATTATTTCTCTTACACATACAGGTGAATTGTACCAATTGTTTTAATTATCTATTGGTGTATATTCTTATACGGTTTTGCATTTGTTTTTTTATGTCATTTGCCTTGAAATCGATAACGCTGGTCCTTGTAGTTCCACAAACATGGCTGCACATCCTTCCTTCTATAAATGGTAGCTACCCGCACTACCACCCCAGGCCTTCAGAAGAAGCAGAGAGCTCTGAGAGCGTAGCCTGTACCCTCCAGCCACCTCCTCTTCTTCCTCTCCTGGTGACACCACATCCGTTGGAGAGTTCCACGCTGGTCAGCGTGGACTTCCTGTACAATGCAGAATGTCCAATTCCTTCTCCATCGTTCCCAGGGAACCTGGCATGCAGGATTCAGGACACTGGTGGATACTTCAGCACACAATAAGCATGTTATGTTTTATATCTTGTAAGTGGTTTTTAACCACTTACTCATTAAATTTCTTGGCACTGCACTTAGGTGGCGCTTCCCTCCTCTTCTTGTTGTCATTTACAGAGCTGGCTCAACTCTGAGGATAGCAGCCCCAAAGTAATTGAAATGCCATACCCAGGCATCAGAGACTGAATAGACTGTCACAGCCTTCATTCACTCTACGTTTACCTGAACGATTGTCTGCATGTATTCCTTGCACCTGAACTTATTGACTTTCTGTTCCTTCACATTGGTGGTCAATGTTTTTCCCTTGGCAATGCCAGTAGTTGGTGGGCGGGCTAGAGGGGTAACCAACAGTAGTGTAATAATGTTGGTTTACAACATGCCTATTCTTTGCGGTGACTTTGGATAGGGATTAAAGTCCCGCCTGCAGGAAGCCAAGTCTGCCTGCACTCACTAAGACATGCGGGGGACCCAGGGGAGAGGTGCTGCACAAGGTGCTTCAATAGACAGTGATGGCTGATAATGAGGGTACTATGGGGGTGGTTTAAGAATTATATGTTCCCTCACATCCATGACCCCCACCCTAACACCACCCTTGATTTAGAGCTGCTTTAAATACCATTAAAGTGTAACTCCAACCCAAACCTGTTTCTCAATTTGGATAGAGCATGGAAATCTAAATTTCTTGGTAACTGTTGTCACCAGGAAAGGTCCTTTCTAAACTTTTGTGTATTCATTTATGTGATATGTGTTCCTAAATGTGATTGCCACTTTATCAGTATTTGTATTAGCAACAAATAATCTCTTCTGCAATGTATCTGATCTGTGGACTACAATAATACTCTACAATGTCTCTGACCTGTGATATGATAATAATACTCCAATCTCTTCAATGCCTTTGACCTGTAGGACCTTAATAATACTCCAATCTCTACAATGTCTCTGACCTGTGGGTTGATAATAATACTCCAACCTCTACAATGCCTTTGACCTGTAGGACCTTAATAATACTCCAATCTCTACAATGTCTCTGACCTGTGGGGTGATAATAATACTCCAACCTCTTCAATGCCTTTGGCCTGTAGGACCTTAATAATACTCCAATCTCTACAATGTCTCTGACCTGTGGGGTGATAATAATACTCCAACCTCTACAATGCCTTTGACCTGTAGGACCTTAATAATACTCCAATCTCTACAATGTCTCTGACCTGTGGGGTGATAATAATACTCCAACCTCTACAACAGGGGTAGGCAGCCTTAAAGAGGTGGAGATCTACCTGAACAACATGAGAGAAGTCAAAGATCACCGGGCACAGTGTCACCCTGATCACGATCTACCAGTCAGCTGTCCACGATCTACAGGTTGCTGACCCCCCGCTCTACGATGTCTCTGATCTGTGGGACCTTAATATAGCGCCTCCATAGTGATAGGTGCTTTTTGTAGTTGATTTTTGCTTGGAGAGGCAAATTTAGTCAGGTCTGACAGAAAGTGCAGGCCTGAATGTTTTGATCTGGGCAGGGGAGTGGCCCAGGGAGAGCTGGAGAGTGCAGGAAAGGACACCCCTTGGATACCTCTCCTCTTTGTTTCTAGAAGGCTCTGGAAAAGGGAAAACAGAAGAGGAGGTGTCAGTTTCTGAAGTATTTTAAAGAGCCCTGACCAATCCCCAACCTGGATTGGCAGGGGGAAGGCCTCCTTAAATACTGTGATCTGCTCAGCTGGGGGGAGGACAGTGTCAGGTGGAAGAGTGGAGATGTAGCTGAGGTTGTGGAGGCCTCGCCAGGGAGCCTCCAGTCTGTGGGGGTGACCTTGAGGCTTGGTGGTTTGGGCGCAGCCAGGAGCGGAGTTGGATCCTGGAGCAGCACAAGGGAGAGGGGGGCAACTAGAGGCTACAGGAAAGACTCTTTGAAGGATCCAACGGTATCAGGGAGTGATAGACCCTGGGAACTGGGCAGAAAGGCTGGAGCAGGCTGGGAGGAGAAAATGGCCTGTCTGTGGAAGTTGAAGGAGCCAGTCAAAATTGTGTGACTGAGGGCAGAGTGACAGGTGAACCACAACTACCAGTCACCCCTAAGGGGGCCATTGACTACATTAACCACTTGCCGACGGCTGATCGGCAAATGATGGCGATAGAGTGGCTCTGTAACGCGGATCGCCTTCATATGACGGCGGCCGCGAGACAGAGCCTAGTGAGCGCGCACGCTCACTGTGTTCGGGGGGGCCAGGTAGCGGGTGCGGCGGCTTTGATTGCCGCCGGCTACCCGCGATGCCCCCCCCGGAGTGAAGGAACGGAGGTCCGTGTAAGTAAACACGGACCTCCGTTCTGTGAAGGGGGAAGGGCTGTGATCACAGCCTTGCTGTACATGAAGGCTGTGACCACTTCCCTTCTCCTGTTAGGGCAGTCCCCCCACAGTTAGAACACGCCCAGGGAACATAGTTAACCCTTAGAGCGCCCCCTGCAGGTTAACCTATTCACTGCCAATGGCATTTACACAGTAATCAGTGCATTTTTATAGCACTGATCGCTGTATAAATGCCAATGGTCCCAAAAAAGTGTCAAAATGTTCCGACATGTCCGCTGATATATCGCAGTACTGCTAAAAATCGCAGATCGCCGCCATTTCTAGTAAAAAATTAAAAAAAAAATAAAAACCCCAAAAATGAATTCTCATCATCCGTAAACGTGACCACTTTTGCGCAAACCAATCAATAAACGCCGATTGCGATTTTTTTTATCCCAAATATGAGGAAGAATATAAATTGGCCAAAAACGGTGAAAAAAAATGTTTTTTTATATTTTTTTTTTTGGATTTGTATTTTAGCAAAAAGTAAGAAATTTGTTTTTTTTTTTTTGCAAAATTGTCGCTCTTCTTTTGTTTATAGCGGCGATCAGAAATGACGCAGAGGTGATCAAATACCACCAAAAGAAAGCTCTATTTGTGGGGAAAAAAGGACGCAAATTTAGTTTGGGTACAACGGCGCATGACCGCGCAATTTTCAGTTAAAGCGACGCAGCGCCGAATCACAAAAAGGGCTCCGGTCCTAAAGCTGGAAATCCTTCCGGGGCTGAAGTGGTTAATAATACTAAAATCTCTACAATGTATCAGATCTGTGGACTATACTAACACTCCAACCTCTACAATGTCTCTGATCTATGGACTATAATAATACTCCAACCTCTACAATGTCTCTGATCTATGGATTATAATAATTCTCCAACCTCTACAATGTATCAGATCTGTGTACTATAATAATACTCCATCCTCTACAATGTATCGGATCTGTGGATTATAATAATGCTCCAACCTCTACAATGTATCAGATCTATGGATTATAATAATACTCCAACCTCTACAATGTATCAGATCTGTGGACTATAATAATACTCCAACCTCTACAATGTCTCTGATCTATGGATTATAATAATACTCCAAGCTCTACAATGTCTCTGATCTATGGATTATAATAATACTCAAACCTCTACAATGTCTCTGATCTATGGATTATAATAATACTCCAACCTCTACAATGTCTCTGATCTGTGGACTATAATAATACTCCAACCTCTACAATGTCTCTGATCTATGGATTATAATAATACTCCAACCTCTACAATGTATCAGATCTGTGGACTATAATAATACTCCAACCTCTACAATGTCTCTGATCTATGGACTATAATAATACTCCAACCTCTACAATGTATCAGATCTGTGGACTATAATAATACTCCAACCTCTACAATGTCTCTGATCTATGGACGATAATAATACTCCAACCTCTACAAAGTATCAGATCTGTGGACTATACTAACACTCCAAACTCTGCAATGTCTCTGATCTATGGACTATAATAATACTCCAACCTCTACAATGTTTTTGATCTATGGATTATAATAATACTCCAACCTCTACAATGTCTCTGATCTATGGATTATAATAATACTCCAACCTCTACAAAGTCTCTGATCTATGGATTATAATAATACTCCAACCTCTACAATGTATCTGATCTGTGTACTATAATAATACTTTAACCTCTACAAAGTCTCTGATTTATGGATTATAATAATACTCCAACCTCTACAATGTCTCTGATCTATGGACTATAATAATACTCCAACCTCTACAATGTCTCTGATCTATGGACTATAATAATACTCCAACCTCTACAATGTCTCAGATCTGTGGACTATACTAACACTCCAACCTCTACAATGTCTCTGATCTATGGACTATAATAATACTCCAACCTCTACAATGTCTCTGATCTATGGATTATAATAATTCTCCAACCTCTACAATGTATCAGATCTGTGTACTATAATAATACTCCATCCTCTACAATGTATCGGATCTGTGGATTATAATAATGCTCCAACCTCTACAATGTATCAGATCTATGGATTATAATAATACTCCAACCTCTACAATGTATCAGATCTGTGTACTATAATAATACTCCAACCTCTACAATGTCTCTGATCTATGGATTATAATAATACTCCAAGCTCTACAATGTCTCTGATCTATGGATTATAATAATACTCCAACCTCTACAATGTCTCTGATCTGTGGACTATAATAATACTCCAACCTCTACAATGTCTCTGATCTATTGACTATAATAATACTCCAACCTCTACAAAGTATCAGATCTGTGGACTATACTAACACTCCAACCTCTGCAATGTCTCTGATCTATGGACTATAATAATACTCCAACCTCTACAATGTCTCTGATCTATGGACTATAATAATACTCCAACCTCTACAATGTCTCTGATCTATGGACTATAATAATACTCCAACCTCTACAATGTCTCTGATCTATGGATTATAATAATACTCCAACCTCTACAATGTCTCTGATCTATGGACTATAATAATACTCCAACCTCTACAATGTATCAGATCTGTGGACTATAATAATACTCCAACCTCTACAATGTCTCTGATCTATGGACTATAATAATACTCCAACCTCTACAATGTATCAGATCTGTGTACTATAATAATACTCCAACCTCTACAATGTCTCTGATCTATGGACGATAATAATACTCCAACCTCTACAAAGTATCAGATCTGTGGACTATACTAACACTCCAAACTCTGCAATGTCTCTGATCTATGGACTATAATAATACTCCAACCTCTACAATGTTTTTGATCTATGGATTATAATAATACTCCAACCTCTACAATGTCTCTGATCTATGGATTATAATAATACTCCAACCTCTACAATGTCTCTGATCTGTGGACTATAATAATACTCCAACCTCTACAATGTATCAGATCTGTGGACTATAATAATACTCCAACCTCTACAATGTATCAGATCTGTGGACTATAATAATACTCCAACCTCTACAATGTCTCTGATCTATGGATTATAATAATACTCCAACCTCTACAAAGTCTCTGATCTATGGATTATAATAATACTCCAACCTCTACAATGTATCTGATCTGTGTACTATAATAATACTTTAACCTCTACAAAGTCTCTGATTTATGGATTATAATAATACTCCAACCTCTACAATGTCTCTGATCTATGGATTATAATAATACTCCAACCTCTACAATGTCTCAGATCTGTGGACTATGAAGCCTTAGGCTTCATGCACACAGGACTTTAAAAAAACGTCCAAAAAACATCAGTAGCTTATCAGTGATTTTTTTTCAGCTTTTACCAGCGTTATATTACCAGTGTTTTTTCGCATTTTTAAAGGGCCATTGTTTTTTTTTTTTGGGGATCGAAGTTTCTCAGAACCCTCTGGTCTTGGGGTTTTTTTTACAGCTCAAAAACGTCACTGCTAAAAACAGTTGATAACAGCCTTTGTGTGCATAGACACATAGGATAACATGAACACATAGCATAACATGGACACATAGCATAACATGGACACATAGGATAACATGAACACATAGGATAACATGGACACATAGGATAACATGAACATATAGGATAACATGGAGACATAGGATAACATGGACACATAGGATAACATGAACACATAGGATAACATGGACACATAGGATAACATGAACACATAGGATAACATGGACATATAGGATAACATGAAGACATAGGATAACATGGAGACATAGGATAACATGGACACATAGGATAACATGAACACATAGGATAACATGAACACATAGGATAACATGGACA